>JAVIAB010000092.1:51406641-51856641 GCA_032433765.1 Megaustenia siamemsis
TGCAAAGAGTATCTTTGGTAATGACAATATTAAGCTGATTTCTGGATTACATTAGATGCCCTTGATTAACTTCACTTGTCATGGGTTGCTCTGATGACAAAATTTATACAGAAAATATGGATTATAATTACAAATAAAACACAGATGTTTCAATTTATTGCAATTACTCTTTCAAGAAGAATAAACATAGAATTTTGTCTAAGACAGCAAAATAATTGTGGGTAAAAGTAACATAGAAAATTATATCAATAGCTGTGGTAATAAATCAAACTGTGGTAGAAAGTTTCATAGAGTGTCAATTACTGATTATGCAGTCTAGAATACAAAGGAAAACATCCTTACGCTGAAGTGACACCATCATCTCGTTCCACATGATAAACTAAATTCCCAGAGCCCTCTTCTTCCGTGATTCACTGTGACCCATGACCATCCCAGGTTCATAGAAGCCATTACTTGTTAGCACCATCACACTCTGACCAACTGGGAGTTCCCTGGCCAATATGATCTCATTTCCTTTTACTACACTCTGAGAGCCATCGTAAAATTTCACCATGAATCTGGACAAAAATAAAAGCAATTTATATTTAATAAAACCATAACTAGCCTTGAAATTCTCAGTTGTGGATGAAGAATCTTCTTCATCCTCTTAGCATTTACCCCTTTAATTGGGTGTGGATGTGTTGTGTCACTAGTTTATGGCAAAGCAGCATTAACTGTATGTGCCTTTAGGTCAAACGCATCCATCTTTGGCATGGGTAGATTTACTTAACAATTTCTGTCTTGTCAAATTTTACCACGGGGTTTTTTACACGTCCCTGTGTGCATATGACACCTATTTTCTGCTGTTATGCAAGAGGAGATGTACGTGGCTGTGCGGCTAAAACCACTGTTTAAATGGTTGACAGAAAGGAATTTTTTTCTATCGGGGGTGAAATTAAAATCCTGAGTCTCACATGAAATGGCAACTGCTTTGACCAAGCAGTCTTTATCATGGTTCTGTCGTGAGCCCCCTGACATACACCAGCAATGGTACTTTGTGTCGTAAAGATAGTTTTTTTTTTTTTTTAATCCAAGAAGGCTAGACTCACTATCCAGAGATCAGGGAGGGAGAAAGTCATGAAGTAACCACAATTTTGAAGTGAAATATTTTCACTGCTTGTGGCAGGACTCAAACCAGGGATCTTCCTGTCCAGGCTGATGTTTACATCTAGACCACTCAGTCCCAAATGAAGACTCAAAAGAATCATTAAGCAATTTTTCCTGGGTTTTTGACCAACAAATTAATAACCTGAAAAAACTGAACTACTAAAACAAAATCATACTCAGTGATAAATCATTTTTGCTATGTACTCAATCTCCAAAGAACTGACCAGTTTAGCTCCAAAATTTATCTTTACCGTGTCAATCTGAAATCTGGAACTACTGACATATTTGGCATTTATTACATTGAAGTTAAATAAAAGTGACTTCAACAAGTGGAAACTCAATTCAGATGACAGATTGTTGTCATAGCAAAATGAAGACAATTCCAATATGCTCTCACCCCTTCATTATCATTTTTCCCAGTATGAAGCAAACCAGCCAAAATTTGGAATTTGGTTGTTGATATCAAAGTCTCAATTTATGTTTCAACCTCTGAATGAAAGATTGAGTTAGGATAGTAATACAAGTAAAGGATACCAGTCACAACAGTGGTGATGATGTATATGGTGTTAGTGGCCATATTTGTTTCCATAACTAGTAGAACACTTTCTGCATCTTGATGTGGGAAGGGACAGCTTTTGTATCATTCTTGGATAAGAGGTATTACTATTTTTGTCTTATGAGGTTTAACAATAGTTTTAGTTTTTATACAAAACCTTATACTCTTGGAAGACACAACCTCCTATCTTCTTCACTTATATATTCCATCCTATCTTCTTCACTTATATCCCAGTTCAGTTGTAATGAGAGATGGCTGGACACTGTCTTTCACCAGAGAAAAATAGTGAGCTGATGAACATGACAGAACACAGGCTAAAAAGACATAGTGAAATGGTGGAGACTTGTGGAGGTATCTTGAACTTGATCCTTCCCACGCTGCGAGACGTTGCATAGGGCTCATAGTTTTTTTTCACCATCAATCTCTATTCTTGGATTATATTCAATCCTATCTAATGAGTCTAAGCATGCCAACTTTGCTTCTCTTATAAGTGTTCTTTTTTTCGTGTCTCTCTAGGTCTTCCTCTTTTTCTGTATCCTGATGATAAAAGAGCCTGTTTTGGAATTCTCTTGTCTCTTCTAACACATGTCCAACATATGTCCATCTTCTCATCCTAATGGTAGATGAGATCCTGGTGGAAGAATTCATGCACAATAAGTGGGATCTTGCAGTGTTTTCTTAAGGTCTGCTGCCTTGGAGTCTTAGTACCCTATGATTTTCAGCAAAGATTACACCACATGTGAACTCTATCTTTACTAGGTAGGCTAGTATCATTCTGAAAAGCATTTTGGGGGTCTATTTCATGAAGAGGCAGCTTGTATTTAGCTACTTTTTCTGGTAATAAAGTTACCTTTTCTGTCACAACTCTTTTCATGCCTAATGTCAGTTCTTACTTCTACAGCATGGTAGTGCTGCTAATGAGTTAATAGCTTGCAGCAATTGATTAGTAAAATAGAAGGAGAAGTGGTACATTTTATTTTGAGTGATATGATCAGCATTACTTCAGGTTGCTCTTGTCTTCATCTTCTTCTGTGTTCACCCATTATTTGAGTGTAGATGCTTTGTGTCACTAGTTTATGGTAAGGGATGATATCTGTGCCTTTCAGTCAGAAACATCCATCTTCAGCATGGGTACAATTTTTTAATTGCTTAACCATTTTTCTTGGGGAGATACCATAACCAATTTTCCCAGGAAGATACCATTTTAGCCAACTATTTCCAATTTTTAACTGCCAAGGGTTCTTTACTGTACACAGTGTGCATAAAGACCCTCCTGTTTTTTTGCCTTCATTCAAGAGGACTAGACATCCAATCTCATTACCCATTGACCAGAGGAGGGTAAAGCCATAAACAAATCACAGATTCAAAGATAACAATTTCAACCACCTGATGAAGGATTAGGACATGGGACCTTCTTGTTTAGAGAACAACATCTTACTTCCAGACCACTCTGCCATTAGACTGCTCTACTTTTCAGGATTAAAAAACTCTGCAACTCATTTTCAGAGGCTGGTTGAACTCCAAAACTGTGTCAACTAGAAAAGACTTGAAACGACTGAGAGGCAAACTCAAATCAACCAGATACCAGACAAATGCACTAACCATTGTACTTTCCAGCAACACATGTGAGTGTGGTCTTCAGATTTGAAGATGTCATGAGCATTATTGCATTATTGTGTACAACTCATGTTTTACAAAGCATCATGATGTGAATTACTGTCTGTTTAATGACTTTTGTCTGAATCAAATGATTATGGTGTAGAGATAGACTGTATCATGCTGAATAAATGTGGTTTATACATGAAAATGTTCTTCAAAAGATCAATTACATTGCTATAAGTTACACTGTCTCATGAAAGTGACATTTATGTGCTTTATAATAGAACGTTTTAAACAGCATTATCTGAAGAAAAGTGAATATTTTACTTCTTATAATTAATATAAAATGTTTTCTGATTGCTTTGGGCACAAGATTACAAGACACAGAAACATGTTTGTTGACAGGAAAGATATTATCTCTCTCTGCTATCAAGACTCAATCAGAGTAGGATTCCAGACTCTCTCATGAAGTCAGCTGTCTTTTTAAGTGATTCGATTGCCCCATATAGTTTCTCTTCTAGGGAGGTGGGTGTGGACCACATTGCTCTTCTCAGGTCTGTGTGGAAAGATATTGTGTCTAAACAAGCTTTCAAAATAACACCTTTCACAGAAAGATGACAACAAAGCTGAGGACAATCCACATGTCAAAGGAATGTTGGAATGTTGGAATTTGATGGCACAAAGGGCAAAAGCAGGAAAAGCATCTTCAGTGGAAAGTTCAATAAATGCAGGAGAGGAACAATCTGTAGATGAATACTTTGATGGTTGCTGGAATGGGCAGCAAAGAGAATATGGGAATGTTATAACTGGTGTGATGTCAGTCTGAACTAAAGACTAAATGCTGATGGACACTTAAGAAAAAGCATTCAGCAATAAACTGATACAAAATGAACAACATGTTTCATTTATTTCCAATATAAAGATATACCAAAGTACTTTTAAAAGGGAAAATGTCTAGTGAAATTCAATGATTTTCATGACCATCAAACAAAAATCAAATTTGCTTATTTCAGTTAAAATGAAACAATTCTTGAAAAAAACATGATGGCTTACTTTTTATTGCATGGATCCACTTTACTAAGAACTCCAGGGTAATAATAACCATCTTTCCATCTGCCCATTACTTTAGCACCTACAAAATAAATGACAAAACAATACTACAATAAATAATTGTTCTTTGTAATGTTTAATGTTTGTTCACCCTATCATAAAAAATATTAGCTTAGCATATAGTGGGGACTTTAGAGCTTGAAAAGCAAGATTAATAATGCTTCAACTGCTTATTGAAAGATGATATGATTGATGAAGAAGCAATTCATGGGCTGCAAGTAAATCAGTCGAGTTCAATGTGAGTGGAATGAGGCAAATGAGAGAACTAGTCACGTGTACACATACATAAGTGGGGACATAATCTGCAGAAAATGATCAATCAACATGTACAGTATCAGCCATCTGTAGCAAGTGACTGAGCATCTATGAATCTGCTCTGAATGCAGTGAGGATAAATCTTTGTTATTTGGCTTAAATGAACATTTGGGGCATGCCTAAAACAAAAAAATGTCAAAATGAAAAGAAGGTAAAAAACAGATCAAGTAAGTTAGTAGCAAAAGAGAAGAGTAGTCAGAAGCTAACCAAGTTAGTAATAACAATTAAGAAGTAGTGGTTAGAATCAAATAAACTAGGTTAATAACTAACAAACAGTTTCAAAAATGCTTTATGAAAAAATTATTAGGCAGAAGTTTGTAATGGTAAAGTGTATGAGATACCTTCATAGATGGAGTTGCAGTGAGGCAGGATTGCTAACCTTTCTGAGAATATTTATGATTACAAGTTTGAATTAATTTTTTCGTTAATATATTATGTTGAATTTAATAACATTTCATGAATTTAAACCAATTGTTTTATGAAATTCCTGGAGTTAGTGTGTCTATGATATCATTCTTTTATTGACTTCAGTAAGTGAGTTGACATATGATGGCGCCGAAAGAATATATTAACATAAGGGAGGTCCTGAATCCTAATTAATATTGAAGGCTTTCATGAGGTCTTGAGTTTATCTTTAATGTGGCTCTTTTGTTAATCTTATCGACATTTACCTTCCTGCAGCTTGCCATTTTATATTTTTAGCAATTGGTAGTTTGACAAGTTGTAGTTTGATTGCCCTGGTCATCCACTGCACCTGAGTACATCTCCAGACATCTTGGCTTGTCTTGCCATTGAATTCAGACAGACTCATGCAAGAGAGCGAGGTTGACAAATTGTGCAACTCTTCCTTACTTTAAATTCAATTAAATGATGAAGTCACTATGTTTTTCATCCATGCTTATAATAATCTACAACATTCAAGTCTTGTGATCATAGAAGCTTGACTCTTTGTCCTGTTTCATGATGGAGGGGTAATACAACATCATAACACATGATGAGCCAGTTGCATCATTAATACTCATTTGTGCGTATGTATCTTTATTTCTCCCCTAAACCTGCACCATGGCTGACACACTCCATCCTCAGCAGACTGAATCAACAGTAAACAATTTACAATTCTTGTTCTCTGAATTTTTTTTAGTTATGGCTGGCACTAATATCTTCAGTAATCAAGAAAAGATGATGGTCATATGTTGGACATGTGAAGAGAAGAGATAATAACCGAATAGCAAAGCAAGCCCTCATTTGGGAAACAACAGGCAAGAGGAAAAGAGGAAGACCCAGAGAGACACTGAGAAGAACATTGATGAGAGAGGCAAGAGCAGCAGGAATCGGCTTCCTCAAAGAGATAGAGCTGCTTGCACAGAACAGAGACAAATGGCAGGATTTGATAAAATATCTTTAAAAGAATTGAAAACTGCTAGAACAAAAATTCAGATAGGAGAAGGAGTATCTTGGTCTATGCCCTATGGGCCGGCTACGGCTCGAAAGGTCAATAGATAGATAGATAGATAAATATGGCTGGCAGCCCTCAACTATCATATTCAGTGGAAATATTTTTAAAAGTGTGTAAGAGAAAACTTAAATATATTTGGGCATACCTGCCATCACTTTACTCTTATAGTCTTTAAGAACAACCATTTTTGTTGCATCTTTCCTTACTCCACCTTGCAGTGATATTTCTGGACTGAAATTGCAAAATCAAATAATGTTACTGTATTTAAAAAAAAAATAATTAATTAAAAAATAGTTTAGAGTCAGATGCCAATCAGTTGTGACTTCCCCTTAAGCTGACATGGCTTGACCATTTCTGTGAAATGTAAATAAAAAAGCTACAATGAAAACATTAGAGATTACTTTTCCTGGGAGGCTCAAAAGAAGATAATCTTAAGTGACATTAAAGAACAAGAGTAAGGTGGCAATTAAGTTAGCACAAAGATAGCTCAGTGTATAGGTGTGTGTGCTCTCTTTGGAAACAACCTCCAAACCCAAACTAGAAGAATAGACAAATTAAGTAAATAGGTATAACTTTACATGCACATTATGTTGAATAGTTTCTACAGTTGAGACTTTTATACTGTCCATTCTATATTATGAGTTGAGGAAGATAAGAACAAATACAAAAATATGAAAACAAACATGACAGTGACAAAAGAGCTTTAAAATATGACTTATACTGAGAAAATAAAATTTTAATAGAAAAAAAAAAACATGCACAAGAATGGAATGCATAGAGAAAGAAAAAGATTTGAAAAAACCCAAGAAATATCTAGCAAATAACAATATTAAAATATTAGGAGGGGCCAAATAAAGTGTGTTACCGGGGCCTCATTATGAGGGAAGTAAAGAATAGTGACACTGTGACCTTCCAGGCATGTCGTATGAGGTGACTAAGGAGGTTGATCGATGGCTTGACAAGCTGTCATTGTAAAAAGTATTGTTATGAAAACATAGCCATAGATTTTAGAAGCAGTGATCTCTGCAATATGTGCCGCTTTGGCACGCAAGGTTTCTGTTTTTGAGATTGTGGCTCTGCCTTATGTGCCATCTTCGGCTCGAAAGGACAATAGATAGATAGAAATAAAGTGGGGTTTCATTGAAACAGCTGAAGACCATGGTAGAAAATACAAATGCTGACAAGTAACTGTACTCCTGAATGTATTATTACTTTTCCTAAAGTGAGATGCCATCAGAAAATACAGATTAAGAAAGTATGACACTAGAGAAATTGATGGAAACACACATTGCATCAACTACACCTTGCATCAAAGATCATAAATTTAGACAATAAATTGATTTGACCACCCTTGTGAATGGAGCCAGATCAAACCATAATGTTAAAAGCTGACAAATATTGGCTTGAAAGCTCAAAAAACATAAAGAATTTGATGAATAAACAATATCAGACATCCTGAAGAAGCACAGACAGAGAAGCACAGGTGTCTCTCACCTATATAAAGCATAACCATCCCCTTTTTTTAAATGTTCATTTTCATCATCAGCTTTACAGCAGCTTTGTATTTTTATGTGTTTACCCTTGTAAAGAACTAAAAGTACAGTCAAAGCTTAACGAACAAGACAAGATGAAAAAAGAAACAACTTTTCAACCAATAGGTTTTCAATTACGATGAAAATACTCAGACCAATGTTTACATTTCTTCTAGTTTTAAGAACTTTTACTCTTGTTTGATTTTTTTTTTTTTTCCAGTTGAAGGTCTTGCAGTTAATATGTTAGTTCTTTGTTTAGTCTTGCCCTGCTAGGTTGAAACATCCTATAGCTTGTTTCATAAGTCGTGCCCAACTTTAAAAATCAATATCTTTTAAACCGCTTTTTGTAATTTTTTCAAAATTTGCATGTATAGTTATAATGATTAGAACCCAACAGGGAATTAATTTCATTAAAAACAAACATTTGGTTATTATTATTGCTTATTTGATTTATATAAATTTATAACGACCCATTGATGTAGTCAAAACTTAGTGTTTACAGTATTTAAGTTAAAAATAGCGAATACAAATCCATACACACGTTTTTGCACGCTTTCCGCATGAGTTATCTGACACAATTAGACACTTGTAGTAAACACGAGAAATTGTGTGTTCCATTTCCGTTAATTCAGCGGCGTAACGTGGAACAATAACATTTATCATGAGTCTTAAAATGAAATTCTGCAGTTTACAAAACATCGCAATAAAAATGTATGACTATTTTTGCAAAGAGGCTAAACGAGGAAGATTATTTCATTCTTTAGAAAACCCTGAGAATAGGACAAGACACATTTTGGATTTATCTAAACGGTCATTTAATCGCTGGATTCAAGCACGTGACCGTCAATGTTCCAAATATACAAAATCACAATGAAGAGCAAAAATGTTGGATAATTTCGACAGTGAACTTATTAGAAGTGAAATTCGCAAAATGTTGGGTATGAATGAAACTGTTACAATAAGAAAATTAAAAGTATCGCTGAAAAAGAACAACAGTATTGAAATATCAAAGTCTACATTATGGAGGAATGTGAGAGCTGCAGGCTTTACATTCAGAAAGTATTCCAATGGACGAAACATCATCTGTGAGAAGCCACATATAGTAGTCATGGGAAGCAAGTACTTACGTGAAGTAAAAGAGGTGCGCAAGCAAGGTTATGATATTGTGTACTTGGATGAAACATGGATCAATGCTCACCAAACTAACCAAAGGGAATGGCAGTCATCAGATGGAAAGATTAAGAGATTAATACCTAGCAGCAAAGGATAGCGCTTGATAATTGCTCATGCAGGTAGTCGACAACATGGACTTATACAGAATGCAGAGCTCATTTTTCTTTCAAAATCCATAGACAATCGGGATTATCACTCTGAGATGAATGGTCACATATTTAGAGATTGGATTGAAAATTCTGTTCTCCCATCACTAGATCGACCATATTGCCTAATAATGGACAATGCAGCGTACCACAACATTGTTGCACTTGAAGATAAAGTCCCGACGTCACCCAGTACAAAAGATGCTATTAAGATATGGCTCACAAAGGAGCACATACAATTTAATAACATGTACTTAAAACCTGAATTACTATCTCTAGTAAAGCAAAAACAGAGGACAAAGATTTTTCAAATAGATAAGATTATCCAAGAGCACGGTCATATAAGTTTGAGGCTGCCACCTTACCATGCTCATTTAAATCCAATAGAACTAATCTGGGCAAAACTAAAAGGACAAGTGGCAGATGAAAATACAACATTCAAAATATGCGATGTAAAGACTCTTGCTAATCTCGCTTTATTAAATATAGACAAAGATTATTGGGCTAAATGTGAAGACCACGTCTTAAAACAGGAAGAGGAATATTGGAAAAATGATGGTTTGTGGAATGTTCAACCCCAAACAGTTATTAATCTTTTAGACTCGTCTGATTCAGAATGAAAGTATATAGCCCCCACAATGTTGGCCCCTATATTACCTTAAATTATTTCAACAAACGGTCCTTTTCAGGACCACACAACTATGAAAA
Organism: Megaustenia siamemsis; assembly: GCA_032433765.1. Taxonomy (NCBI): domain Eukaryota; kingdom Metazoa; phylum Mollusca; class Gastropoda; order Stylommatophora; family Ariophantidae; genus Megaustenia; species Megaustenia siamemsis. The sequence goes on from JAVIAB010000092.1 coordinate 51,416,383, forward strand.
TTGGACATACAGGTATACCTTGATATTATTATCGTCCGTCCTCGAACTGAGCAGACAATAATTCTCCTGGTGTTTTGTTTTATCCAGTTATTTCCCAATTATGGCCACGCCTTTACCTAGTGAAAATTAATCGTAGACCAGCAACTACGGTAATTTCTATTCTTTAGGGCTTCACAATTTACAATTTTGACAAACATCAAAGAAATATCGCCGCTTTAAGAAAACTGCAGCTGCAAGATATTTGTTAAATATACATTTAAAGGGTCTTTTGCATTCTAATAAAATTTGGAAAATTTCAAAAGTATTTAACAAACGGTTAGACAGTAATAGCATTTTGAAGTTGGGCATATGTTTTGAAACGAGCTATAGCTTTATTTTATTATAACAAACTGCAACTCCTCACAATATATCACCAATATCTAGGCAAGATAAGTAAGGAACACTAGTTAAAAAAAAAGAAAAAGATAGTTGACATACCTGTAACTATAACCAGCACTAGACTTTAATGAAACTGAAAATAAAATGGTGACAGTATAAACTATAATTGAATTATATAATTATTTGTAATATGTTTTATAGCAATAAAAAGATGTGTATATAATCACATATACACTGACAGTATTATAGAAACATTATCTAATGTTCTACATTAATTTATAATTCACAACATACTTTGTATTCTACTAAAATATACAAAAAAGGTAATAAAGCAAAAGTAACTTAAAACATCACAAATATTTTACCTAATTTTTGTCACAAAAGGATTAAGATGTTGATGTGCACTTGCCTAAAACTAATGGCACTCTAGTAAAAGGCATAATATACATTCATTAACAGTAAATAATGGTGGAGCTTCCACTGTTGTATGAGGTCAAAGTGCTTGCATTACAATCAAAATGTACCAAATATGAACCAAATTTTGAGCAATCAGGAATTCTTTTAGTGATCTCTGATCTCATAATAAGTGATAGCATGTATCTATTCCTAGCAGACTGAAGATACAAAGAGTCATGGGTTCAAGTTGAAGAAGTAAAAAACCCATGGTAGCAAAAAATCAAAAGAGAATAGGCTACATGCCACTACCATGACCAAATTTAAAACAAAGTAAATTTTCCTATTATCTTCAAAATAATTAGTCAGCTTTTTTAAAATTACCTTCATTGCTACTCAATTTGATTTGTTCACTGCATTGAGAACTTCCTGTTTGTTATCAGAAAAGAAATTGGAACACTAATGGCCAATGTTTGAATACATTAATGATATTTCTATGACAAGGCCATAAATAACATCAAGTGATTGTATGCAGGAAAAACTAAATTATATAACAATAACAATGTCCTGGTAAATACAAAGAAGCTGAAATCAAACATTTTACAATTAAGAAAATATAGAAATATATTAAGCATTTCATTTAATCAGAAAACTAACACTGAACAAAATTATTAAAACAATTCTTGATAAACATTAAAAAGTAACAAACTTTACAAATGGTTAAGACACCTGGACTCATTGATTTTAATAATAAACATGGGAAAAGAGGGACTGCAAATAAAATTATCAACTGATCTGTGCAGTGCAAATTCAAGTCCCAATCTCCAGAAATAAAAAAAGTAGATGAAAAAGACAGCAAAAAATAGGTTGAACATTTTTAATTTAAAAGAGCTAGAAAATTTCAGTAGTGAAACAAATTTGTTCAGATAATGTTAAAAAAAAGTTTTAAATGTTTTATACTTCTTCTTTTCAACTTCTTGTGGAACAAATACCTTCAACACGCAATTTTCAAGCATTTCTGTTTCTTGCCATTCTCTGAAGATCGCTCAATGTCTTCCCCATCCCCTTCATCTCAGCTTCCACATGTGTTCTCCAAGTATATTTTAGCCTTCCTCTTTCTCTCTTCCTCTGGGGATTCCAAAAAGGGGCTTGTTGTGTATTACTTTCACTTGGCTTCTGCAGTGTGTCCTATCAAGTGCCATTGTCTTTGTCACATTTTTTTTTTGTCTACTGGTATTTGATTGGTGCCTTCCCATAGTTCTAAGCCAGTGATATTGTCCTGCCATTTCCATCCTTTTATTCTGTGCAAGCATCCATTAATAAAAGTCTGTATCTTCATGATTATCATTTTTGGTGCCCTGCATGTTCCTCGGCAACATAATAAGAGGGATTTAACATTGGAGTTGAACATTTTTATTTTTGAAGTTATAATTGTGGAAAAACTTCACAGTTTTAGATATACTATACCTGTATTAGCTGGATCTTTCACTGAGTCTCCACTTGCTGCAGATGGAGGATTACCATGCACACTAAAACCTGTGCTCTGAACATCTGTTGATTCTCCTGTTTCATCTTTGGATTTCTCTTTAGCTGCTTTTTTACTCTGCCTATTAGATTTCAATCCAGTAATGCTAGGGTGGGAAAATTTTCTTTTCTTACTGTATATCTTTGAAGATAAGTTGGGTGTTACTTGTTCATTATTGTTACTGTCATCACAATGACTGTCAGATTTAATTGACCGCTTTCCTACAACATTTTCACCATGCTCTTGTTTCTGGGGCACTTCTAAATGCCTGTTATCATAATCTGCTTCATCTGGTGAGACTTCTTGTCCATGATCAATATGTACCTGCTGTTCAGATGAAGCAATTGTAGGTGTCTTCATAACAAGTTCAGCTGGTAATTCAGAGGAAACAGTTACATTTGGGTGCAATGAAGTTTTGGTCTGACCATCATGATCTGGGTTGTTAATTATCACATTTGGGCTACTTAAGGAGTGAGAATTTGGAGTACTGTTTAAGCTGGAGATCACTTTGCCAATTCGGCTATCAGCTCGGTCAATGATTGATTGGTTGGGTGTACTAAACAGATCCTGGCCAGTACTCGAGTTTTCACTCAGCCGTTTTTTGTCAACCTTTGAAGTATGAATATTGATTTCACTGATAATTGGTAAGTCAGAACCTTGTTGACATACACCTTCTTGGGGAAGAATTTCTTTATCTGAGAAATTATAATAAAAATAGAGGTAATAACAACAGAGAGAAAACTCTGATTTTATCAGAGAAAGATATTATCACTAGTCTAAATATTAAAACGCTTCAACCCTATTAACAAAAAATGAAAAATACTATTAATAAAATTAAATACACAAGCTAAAACAAGATTCCATCAAAACTATACATTAACAACCTAGTCCCTGGATTGATTGAAGACTGAAAGAGTCATATTATATAGACAAATATTATTTTACTAATTTTACACAGAAAAGTAATTTAATCCAGAAAAATCACTTAGAATGCATAAATACTGTTTCTGAGAAAAATGTTAAACAAACCATGAGTAGAAAATAAGTCAAAAGATGTATTACCAGAAAAATATTACTCAAAAGATGTATTACCAAAAAAACATTACTCAAAAGATGTATTACCAAAAAAACATTACTCAAAAGATGTATTACCAAAAAAACATTACTCAAAAGATGTATTACTAAAAAAACATTACTCAAAAGATGTATTACCAAAAAAACATTACTCAAAAGATGTATTACCAAAAAAACATTACTCAAAAGATGTATTACCAAAAAAACATTGCAAGATCATAAGATTCATTCATTCTTGTTCAATATCATGTTCTCCTCCCATAACCCTGTTCTTGTGTGCTGGGTTTTTTTTTTTTTGCTAGCTTTCACTGATGGCAAAGTCCCTAGAGACTAGAAACTAAAATTTGCATGTTAATCCATTTTTCCCTGGCAGCTGTGAGCACAGGGGTCCCTCACCATACAGGCAGATAACTCCATCTTCAGAGGTACTCATATTTTTTTTTTTGATGAGTAACTGGTTTTTTTTTTTTTGATGAGTAACTGGTGTTTCGGTTTCCGGTTGTTTCCAAAATGGAGGAATTATTTTTCTCCGGCTTGGTATAGAACCGTTGATCAGAGGTTTAACAAGCCGCTATCGTAAAAACGATGTTGTTAATGAAACGTAGACCTGATACAGAATGTGTAAATTAGCAGTAGATAGTAGTGATAGTTTTTTTCGGCCCTAAAACAACAACAAAAATAGGATTCTGGAATGTGCGAACAATGGCCGCTCCGACGAAACATGCACAGGTCGCGAGCGAGATGGACAGATACGATCTAGATATTTTAGGATTAAGCGAAATGCGCTGGCCTGGAACAGGTAGGAGATCTATTGATAATAAAATAGTAGTTTTTTCTGGAAGGGAAGATGGAAAACACCGTAAAGGAGTAGGCATAATGATGACAGACAAAGCTGCAAGAAGTTTATTAGAATGGGAACCGGTAAATAGCCGTCTGATACGAACACGATACAAAACAAAACATGGAAGACTTTCAATTATTCAATGTTATGCGCCTACTAACGAAGCTGATGATGAAGTTAAGGATGATTTTTATAACCAACTGCAACAACTTATAAACAAAATACCAAAACACGATCTTTTAATTGTAATGGGAGACTTCAACGCCAAAGTAGGACAAGATAACGCAGGAGTGGAACATGTGATGGGGAGAGAAGGCTGTAATACAACAAGTCAGAATGGAGAAAGATTAATAGAATTATGTTTAATAGAAAATTTAGTTATAGGTGGGACATTATTTCCACATAAAAATATCCACAAAACAACATGGATATCTCCTGATGATAGAACATCAAATCAAATTGACCACCTATGTATTAAACAACAATTCAGATCATCATTAATAGATGTAAGAGCATACAGAGGTGCTGATGTTAATAGTGACCACAACCTGTGCATTGGGAAAATAAGATTAAAATTTAGAAACCAACAGAAGAGGTCAATTACACATAAAATTGATAGTCATAAACTGAAAGATGAAGCAATAAAGGAAAAGTTTAACATAGAGCTAAGTAATTGTTATTCAGCACTTGGTGAAATAGACTTAGATATCAATGAAATGTGGGACTCACAGAGCAAAATACTAATGACAGCAGCAGAAGCAAGTGCTGGACTGAAGAAAATGGAAAAACGAGCTTGGATCTCAGACACCACATGGAAATACATCAAAGAAAGAAGAGAAGCGAAGAGAGCCATGACTAATGTAAAGACAGATCTTGGAAAGGTTCTGGCAAAAGCAACATACAAAGAATTAGACAACAAAGTGAAAAGTTCGGCAAGAAGAGATACAAGAGCTTATATAGACAACTTGGCAGAGAAAGCAGAGACAGCTGCAATTACAGGAGACAGCAGAACTCTTTATACTGTACAAAAGATGCTGACAAACACCTATACATCCAGTGGAACACCAATTCTAGACAAATCTGGATTAATGCTAACAACAAGCGCAGACATAAAAGCCCGTTGGGCGGAACACTTCAAAGAAATTCTTAACCGTCCACTACCTCACAGTTTAATAGATTTTGAAGCTGAAACACCAGCAGCAGAATTAGATGTAAATTTAGATGACTTCACCTTGAGTGAAATAGAAACCACCTTAAAGCTAATGACCAATAACAAGGCTGCTGGAGAGGATAAGTTAACAGCTGAGATCCTCAAGGCAATTGATAGCCATAATTTAATACATCTCCAAAAAATGTTCAACATCATTTGGAAAACAGAGAAGACGCCTCATAAATGGAAAAAAGGAATCATTGTTAAGATCCCAAAAAAGGGCAATCTTAGAGATTGTAACAATTGGAGAGGCGTGACACTTTTGTCAGTTGCCTCAAAATTATTCTGTAAAATCATCCTAAATAGAATAAAGGATTCAATAGATACAGTAATGCGTGAAGAACAGGCTGGGTTTAGAAAAGGGAGAAGCTGTCTTGACCACATTTTCACTCTACGACTTATATTGGAGGAACACATTGAAAAGCAAAAACCTTTTGTACTTAACTTCATCGACTTCAAAAAAGCATTTGATAGTATTCATAGAGATTCTTTGTGGAAAATTCTGAAGCAATATGGCTTACCATCAAAAATCATAAATATTATCAAAGACATGTATGATGGTTACACATGTGCAGTTCGAACAGAGGAAGGACTGAGCGAATGTTTCCCAATAGAAACTGGGGTTAAACAAGGATGTATTTTATCGCCCTTGTTATTTGGAATTGTTATGGACTTCATAATGAAGAAATGCTGCACTGGTAATAAAGGCATCGAATGGATACAAGGAGACCATTTGGAGGACCTGGACTTTGCTGATGACATAGTTCTCATCAGCAATCAGATAAAAACGATGCAGGAAAACACAAATGAACTATCATCAATAGCCAGCAAAATTGGGCTTGAGGTCAATCATGAAAAGACTAAAGTCATGAAAAGTTTAATTCCAACAAGTGACAAAATATACATGGAAAACAAACCAGTAGAAGAGATCGATCACTTCATCTATCTTGGAAGTCACATTGATCGAGAAGGGGATACGAGCAAAGAAATTAGAATCAGACTGGCTAAAGCAGCAATGTCTTTCAGAAGCCTTGAAAAGTTGTGGAAATCAAAACTCATTAGCACAAACACAAAACTTAGGCTATTCAAATCAAATGTACTATCAACCCTTACGTATGCGTGTGAAAGCTGGAAAACAACAAGAGATATAGAAACAAAGTTGAACGCATTCGAAAATAAATGTCTAAGGAAAATACTTGGTATAGAATGGAACGAATTCAAAACAAACGAGGAAATTAGAGAAATCGCCAATCAACCACTAATATCTTCAGTAATAAAGAAAAGACGATGGTCATACGTTGGACATGTGATGAGAAGAGATAATAATCGAATAGCAAAGCAAGCCCTCATATGGGAAACAACAGGTAAAAGAAAAAGAGGAAGACCCAGGGAGAGACTGAGAAGAACATTGATGAGAGAGGCAAGAGCAGCAGGAATCGGCTCCCTCAATGAGATAGAACTGCTTGCACAGAACAGAGACAGATGGCGAGATTTGATAAAATATCTTTAAAAGAAAACTGCTAGAACAAAAATTCATATAGGAGAAGGTGTATCTTGGTCTACGCCCTATGGGCCGGTTACGGCTCGAAAGGTCAATAGATAGAACTGGTGTTTCAAGCCAGGTCTCCCTGCTGAGACCAGGGGTGATTACCGCAGAGAGAAATTAGAATGTTCATTATCTTTCCCATGCCATCAAACTATTCAGCATCTTTTCCCTTCGATTACATCTATCTCTCCATCTTCTAATTTTTTCTGTTGTTACTAAGTATCCCAATCCACTTATTCTCAAAACATGCCCCACAAATCTGAACTGCCCTTGCCTAATTTGTTTTACAATTTTCCTTTCTTCATCTCTTATAATTAGTACCTAATAAATGTAATCTTTTTAACCCTCCACGGTACCTTAAGTTTTAACTTGTAACCTTAGAAGTTTTAACTTCTAAATAAAAAACACATCTCAACTGATTCTATCCAGCATTGTATCAAATTCAATGTTATCTTCTTAGATCAAAATACATTCAGTTATTGTTAAACTGAAATGTAACAAATGATAACAAGGATTTTATAGGACTTCAGTTTATGATGATAGGAAACTCTTAATATAGAGCACTGCAGCAGAAGGTAATCTGATAAGAGGTGAACCCTGCCAAGCCAGTGTCTTGGTCCTTGAGCTTCTTGTCACTCTGGGGAGGTGCCACCTGGATCATGACCCCTAAGCATCATTCTCATACTATGTTTGAACCTAAAAGTTCAAAATATGTTGCACATGTACAAAAGAGATTCCCCTACAGCAAACTTCTGAATGAATCTACTGCCTACACCCAGTTGCAAAAACAAAAAATTCACAGATTTAACCTAAAACCATGAGTTCTGTCCTCTTCATTATGACAGTAATCTTAAATGGATTGTTGTTTCAGTATATCATTCTTAAATAATCTTGAACACAAGGCCAGTCAAAACTGGTAAAAACTAACCCATTATCAGGGCAAAATTCAACACAGTGAGATGTGTGGGCTGCTGATATCAGTTGATAATATGTCTGGTTGGACACGCCATTTACTTTAAATTGTCTGTGACCTGCATAAATTTGGAGGCTGATCCAGGGTGACTAATATTGTAAATGTTGTAATCGACAATACTCTAATCACTTTGTTGTACAAGCATCTGATCATTCAGGGATTATTGATAAGTCTCAACTTATCCAAAGCTAGCATGATACCTTTTCATCTGACACAGAAACAGCCTTAACTGCTGTCATCCATGTCTCTCCTTTCAGTCCTAATTGTTTGAAGAGGTCTTAAAGAAATGTGGTTGCTAAGCCTTTAACACCAACCTCCACTGTTGTTATGATACATGTTCACATTACACTATAAATTTTGTTATTTTTGTCTGCACCTTTGTTATGCCCCAAATGTTGGCAATATACAACAGTGACAACTACAATTCAAATTAATTCTTTCCCTTTCCGATTATTTTACCACTTTGATCTGAATTATCTGACCTAGATTTATGAACTAACCGATGTCATAAATGTAAAAATGAATTTTTTTTTTTTAAAAACATAACATATACCAGATTAAAAAGGAATATAGCACAAGATGGAATATGTATAATATTTGTATAACATAAAATCATTGGAATAAGTATTTAAAAATTAAAGAAAGATGAAAATGAAAAGTGAAAGACTGAAAATGTTACTGACTAAATTATGAATCTAGACATATTTCCAATTAAATCACAAGCATGTTTTATTCAAAGCAAGCCCTCATGTGGGAAACAACAGGTAAGAGGAAAAGAGGAAGACCCAGAGAGACACTGAGAAGAACATTGATGAGAGAGGCATGAGCAGCAGGAATCGGCTCCCTCAGTGAGATAGAGCTGCTTGCTCAGAACAGAGACAAATGGTGAGATTTGATAAAATATCTTTTAAAGAATTAAAAACTGCTAGAACAAAAATTCAGATAAGAGAAGGAGTATCTTGGTCTACGCCCTATGGGTCGGCTACGGCTCGAAAGGTCAATAGATAGATGTTTTATTCTATGTGCTATTTTTTTGTAAACTATATAAAAATTATGTCTTTACCAGATGAATATCAAGCTCAGAAGTGAAGTTCACATTTGATGTGTACATAGTATACATTTTTTAAGTGTAGATAATTTCATATCCTATGACCTATCCTATGATATATACTTATCATCTGATTGCACACTAATGATGAAATATTTATACTGTCAGATGAATGACAGGAAACTGTCTGAGAGATAAGATCAGAAATGAAGAACTGAGAAAAAAGCTAGGAATAGCCACCGCCATAGAATATATAAATAAACAACAGATAAAATGGTTTGGCCACGTGACACGGCAGAAAGATCACAACACAACGAGCCCTCAATCAATGTTGCGAGAATACCAGACACAAGGTGTCGACCACGAAAAAGATGGATCGACGGAATACTGGAAGCACTAGGAAACATAACAGCAGCAGAGGCATACAGAAGAGCAAAAGACTGCAAATTATATCTCCTCTCGATGCTGAAAAGCAAATGAGGAAGGAAAGAAGAAGAAGAATATACATAAACTATTTATTTATGTTTACACAAATTGTATTATTTATGCATACTTGACGCTGTTTAAATAATTTTCTAGAACTAGCCATATCAGATGTGGAGACAAATAATAATAAATGAATATTCTAGTTAGCTGAGTGGCAGTGTTCCCTAGCGTTTGGCTTTTCATGGCAAGGCGCTGTGCCACTGAGTACGAGTTCGATCCTGCCTTGGTCCATATTTTTTTCTGTTGTTGATTATTTGTCATTTTTCCGAGTGCTGTAAACATACCTCTTCCTCTGAATTGATTCGCTATATCAGATGTGCCATGCCTGGAAGCCATTTCGTGAATAATAAATATAATAAAAATGTTTTTCTTTTTTTTTTGGTACGTCCACTTTGAAATAACATGACATGTCTCACACAAGGTTTTTCACAAAATAAACAGGATGTCCAGAAAGGGGGAGATGGGACGGGACTCTCCTATACTTGGAAGTCAGTCTAAATAATGAAATAAACCGAAGCAAACCGTTCAGATATTATCATAACAGAGACAAAAAGAGTGTATATTTGAAAACGTAGGACATGCTACTGCAACAGACTGAGCGTTATTGGGAAAGGAATGGGTTAAATCAAATTTAGAATAAAAATAAATCAAAATTTTTAATTACCATTACAACTTTTATAGCAAACTTCAAGATAGGTATAACCTTTCAATAACAAGTGCATTACCTAAATACTAAAAACTGCAACTAAATTTAATCAACCCTCAAATATGCAACAAAGTTAAGCTATTCAGATTCCCCTTAGTTATTCCCTATTACCTGGTCCTTCAAAAGTCTGTTGTCTCTGGGCTGGGGTAGGAAGACTCAAGCTGGATGAGGTGCTTGGGTTGCTTACTTTTGAAGCTAGAAACAGAGGAGAAGAAAAAATAGAACATGTACAGTGTATCCTTTCCATTCATGTAAAACACTGTGAATGCATCAGTAGCAAAGTTATAATGTCCTGGCCTGGCAATACAAAAGCCAGTTTGGTTAACAAGGGTTCAAATGTTCCCTGATGCTCTCTTGTTAACCCAGCTGATAAAGTACCTGACCACAGAGCTGGGGAAAAGTTAGTGACAACAAGGAAAAACACTGGCCACTTCACCTCCAAATGTTGTGGCCTTGTGCATTAAAATTTTACATTTCACACTCCTTCTTCCCCAAGCAGAGACATGAAACATATTTCAGGATTACTTTTAAAACACACTGTTGCCACCTATATGATCCAAAGCCAAAAGGAGTAAACACTATAACTTATCATAGTAAGTAAGTAAAGATCCCCATCACACCACGTGGCGCATAGGGAATATGGTGTTGATGACCATAATTTTTAGACTTTCAGCACATAATTTTTGAGGTAATGTGATTGGTATTATGCCCGTGCCTCTTTACTTTCCCAGAAAAAAATCTGGTACCCATTTAAGGCAGGTTGAACCCGGAAGTTGTCGATCAGGAATCAAACCCGACCTATTGTCCTTTGTAGTCCAGCTCACTAACTATTGAGCTATTGCGGATCCCTGTAACTTATCATGTATGTAGACAATTATGAAAGATCGGATATTTGAGATGACTGGTTACCCCACTCTCTACAATGCAAAAGCTACACAAATTTCAACGAACTATGGAATAGATTTGTTTCAAAAATAAGCTCAAAGATGAACAGAAAAGTTTTATTGTTGTTGATTTGTTGCAGAAATAAGCTCAAAGATGAGCAGAAAAGTTTTATTGTTGTTGATTTGTTGCAGAAATAAGCTCAAAGATGAGCAGAAAAGTTTTATTGTTGTTGATTTGTTGCAGAAATAAGCTCAAAGACGAACAGAAAAGTTTTATTGTTGTTGATTTGTTGCAGAAATAAGCTCAAAGATGAGCAGAAAAGTTTTATTGTTGTTGATTTGTTGCAGAAATAAGCTCAAAGATGAGCAGAAAAGTTTTATTGTTAATGTTGATTTGTTGAAAGAATATGCTTAAAGATGAACAGACAGGGTTTTGTTACTGATGTTGACGATCTGTTAAAAAAAATAAACCCACAGATTAGCAGAAAGATTTTTTTTTTCTTTGCTGATGTTGATGATAATAATGATAGTACTTTTATTGTCATTAATTAAGATGATTAGTAAACAAGAAATAGTATATAATTTGTAAATGTGTTTACTAACCTGAGCTGCAGGTCCTAGATAAAGATGATGAGCTAACATCAGCCAAGTCACCTGTGGTCACTGTACTGACCGACCTTGACGGAGAGAGCATAGGTGTGATTGCACGTTCTGTGATTTTCTCAGATGCAACTTTGGGATCTAGAGTTGTCCTCTCTACCTCTACCTAAATAAGAGATTTTAATAGATTAATAGATTTAATGTTATCCACATTAAAGTAGTCTCTCATTAAATATGACTACTTGTATTTAAGCAACAAAACATTTTTTTTAAATAGAAACAAGAAAAACAGTTCTTAAATGTTATGTAGAGCCAGTCTTAGCATATGGATGTGAATCATGGACAATAGGACAACAGACAAGAAAATCACTGGAGTCTGTAGAAATGTGGTTTTGTAGAAATGTAGAAATGTGGAAGAATGTTGAGAATACCATGGACAACTAAGAAGAGTAATGAAAATGTTCTGAAAGAGGTCAAAGCAAAACGAGAGATATTTCAAACATTAGGAAGAAACTAATCATAAATTTTTTGGCCATGTAACGAGAAGAGAAAAATTAGAATATATTGTATATATTGTAACAGCTGGAAAAATTGAGGGACGAAGAGATAGAGGGAAGGAAAGAGAAAAAATACCACACAGCTTAAGAGAATGGCTTGGCAGAAGGTCAACAACAGAAATGATAAATAACTGTTGTGATCGAAAGTTGTGGAGAGACATGATCACCTACACCAGCAGGCACGGTACTTGATGATGATGATGATTCTGTTAGAGCAGAAATAAGAGAAATGACAAAGCATCCAAAAATTATATCTATATTCAAGAGAAGAAGGTGGTCATATATTGGCCATGTGATGAGAAGAGATAACAAGAGAATCTCAAACCAAGCCCTTAAATGGGAACAAGAGGGTAAAAAAAAAAGAGGCCGATCTAGAGAAACAAGGAACAATGAGGTGAGAGGAAACAACAGAAGGCACCAACTCCCTCACTGAGATTGAGCGACTCACCAAGAACATTGCTGTGTGGTGAGATATAATATGGATCCTGTGTAAGGTCTGACATTATCTGATAACAAAGATCGTCAGACACAAGAGTCTAGAAATTCTGCCCAAGTGCCGTCTTCAGCTCGAAATGACAAAAAACAGACAGATTTTGTTAAAATTAGTTACAATCAAGAATACAGCTTGATCAAGTTCATTCAAAATTTAAATTATTACATTTTCTCCACTTTTCACACGTAAAAATCAAGTCTGCAACAAATAAAAAAATATGGCATGATACCATACCAAAACAAAAAAAAAAAACCAACAGTCATTTTACTGATTTCATATGAGCTATGCCGGCTCTGGAAAGTAGATAAGGTTAGTGATGCAATGAATCCCAGGTCACGCCAACATACCAGGAAATGATAAAGCAGAAACAACAGCTAAGAGAGGATCCAGACAGAGACACTGACATCTCATTAAACACAGCCAAACAAATCATAAACTTTAACAGTGGAGAAGATTAACTAAGTGGATGGGCCATAGGAAAAACAGGGAGAGATCTCCACACACATGTCAAGGCCAATCCCTCATAACAAACATTAACAACTGAAAAAGAAGAGGGCAAACCACTATTTTCAGACTGAGTACCACAGAGTAGTACTAATACTACTACTACTATTTCACTATTACTACCACTGAAGAACCACATTAATCGACCACAATGAAACCATACTCCTTCATGTCCACTTTGTCAACACCCACATGAAACAGTAAAAAAATCATGTTTAACTGATCAAAGCTCACCGATATCACAGCAGCTCTTCTTCCTCAAATGCTTGATAAATGAAATACCTTGTACGGAACTACAAGGGAACTCAAAAATACCTGCATAACATGGCACTGGGCCAAAGGGCGTCACAGATCATAACAACAACAATACAAGTAACAATCAAGATGTTTCAATATAACTTTTATTATGCTGAAATTTTGCTTGACAAGATATACTGATATGCTGAGAAGACACATGGATGTAGAGGATTCAACATTTTTAACATCATAGAAAGTGGTTATTTATTATAAACACAGAGTGACAAAGCCAGAAGTTGTAATGCATCATTTTAATCCAATGCCATTTAGAACGAACATAACTATTCATATTCTAGTACGTTCTATAACGTTGTGAATAATTTCTGTTGTGTTTTCAAGAGTAAAAAAAAAAAAAAAAAAAAATTTTTTTTAAAGTCACCCTTTTCATCCAAACAGAACAAGTAAAATTCAGTATTTTCTTCAAAATAGAATAAGTAAAATTAGCTTGCTTTATTCATATGTGTTGCTTTGTTTAATTTTAGTCCAGTATTTCACAAACGTTTAATTCTTTTTCATCTCATGATTTGCCTTTAAAAAAATGACTTTGTTGCACTTCACAGCAGGCTGCAAAACCCAAATGCTTTTCATCCCAACACATCTGACTTTGTCTCAGCATTTTCAGTACCTGAATTTGTCATCCCTTCTTCTATTCACCACTCATTTGGTCAGGCTGGTTAACCTATTTGAGCCCACCATGAAGAGATGAAACTGGGTGTTGATCACATTAACTCTGTAATCAACTTATTCACTGTACCAAACATGATTGTTGGTAAATTGTATGAAAAATTGTTCTAAAATGACAGTAATTAATTTTTTCTATTTTTGTCTTATTCAGTTTTTGCTTATATTGCCAGATTGTGTTGCATCGTATTTTGTACCTTAAACTCTTCTTAAACTTTCTGCAACACATCATCTGTTTGTATACAAAGTTATCTCTCCTTGAAAAACAGTGTGAAACTGTAGAACATATACATCTGGATGATTGAAGAAAGAAAGACAAGACTTAATCTCATCATAGCCACTATAAGCAACACCCTATATGAGACATTACCCCAATTCAAACAAACCTGAGAGAGAAAATCAGAAATGAAGAACTTACAAAAAAATTTGGGAATAATTCCGCCACAGAGTACATAATAAAGCAACAAATAAAATGGTTTGGCTACACAAGACAGAAAGATCAAAATATAACACAACAAGCCTTCCATAAACATTACAAGAACACCAGATTCAAGAGTCAACCACAAAAAAGATGGATTGATGGAATATTAGAAACACTAGGAATCATAAAGGCAGCAGAGGCTACAGAAAGACCACAAATTATATCTTCCCACGATGTTGAAAGGCAAATGAGGAAGGAAAGAAGAAAAAGAAAAAACAAACCTGCAGTTTCTAATGACTGCTATTGCTACCAAGGGGAGTGAATAACTTGCAGCATCTGATTAGCAGACATAGACAGACAAGAGAAGAATGCAATAACACTAGGTTTCAACACTTTAAATCTAGGTTTGTATAAAATTGTCCTTGACATCAGTGTAATTCTCACTTTACAATGTACTTTAATTAAATAATTACAAACTTACTATGCTTTCTTTTTGATTAATCAAAATTCCCTTTGAATTATATATATCAATCTTGGTCTTTTCTGTGATGATGACAGTAACAGTTAAAATTCTCTGAACTGTAGTTTTCTCCACATCATGTTCAGAACTCTCTAACAATTCTCTGGAGACTTCTGATGCCTGAAAGAGAAAAGTACCAGATGAAATAGTTTTCAACTCTGTACATGTACCATTTCTTCCTTTCCTTGGCCAGTGATTGGCAAAGTAGTTGATAACAACAGAGTTTAATGTTTGTACAGTCCACAACAGGGTGCCTCAAGTCTGGCTTGCACTATTCATTTTTGCCTTCATTGTTTTTCACCAAAGTATCCCTTGTCTGGATACCTGCCTCTCTTTCACCTTTACACCTGAGTCCACTGCATGTTGGGATATGTTTCTGAATCTCTTCTAAAAACATGACCTAACAAGCTTCAGCCTCTGTCTGTAATCATCTGGTGCACTTCTTTTTAACTGTACCTGTTACTCAAGGAATATCTTCTGTTGTATATTTCAAAATCCAGTCTATAATGATAAAAGGAAGGATGGTTGATATATCCTTGCTAAATTCTCTTTTTTTTCCCTTCATTTGTCTGACCACTGTGAGTCATGTTGTATAAAAATTTAGTAAACATACTTTAGATAGCAGTTGCAATTTTGGTAGAGATTTCACAAGCTCTCTAGTGAGAGAGCCTGTGAAATATAGTCTAATCTATAATCTATATCATCATCAAGTACCGGGCCTGCTGACGTAGGTGATCATGTCTCTCCACAACTTTCGATCTCAACAGTTATTTATCACTTCTGTTGTTGACCTTCTGCCAAGCCATTCTCTTAAGCTGTCTGGTATCTTTTCTCTTTGCTTCCCTCTATCTCATCTTCCCCCAATTTTCCCAGTTGTAACAATATATTCCAGCTGTTCTCTTCTCATTACATGGCCAAAAAATGATGATTGTTTCTTTCTAATATTGGAAATTAGGTCTTTTTTTGCTCTGGCCTCTTTCAGAATGTTTTCATTATTCTTCTTAGCTGTCCATGGTATTCTCAACATTCTCTGGTAAAACCACATTTCCACAGACTCCAGTGATTTTCTTGTCTGTTGTCCTATAATCTATATAGTAACTATATATATATAACTATATCTCCCCTTGAAGCTTAAAGGCAAATGAACAAGGAAAGAGGAAGAAGAATTAAATTTATGTAAACTTCACTCTGACATTCTGAAAAATGATCATTATATTTCTGAAGGTGATGACATGATTTTACTCATTCTGTACATTTCACCGTAAATTTCAGCTACAAATGCTGGATCTATAATTAGTGGGTGGCCCTCTGGATAAGGACCATAGTCTGTCACCAAACAAGATGAACACATTTTTTTATCACAATAATATCAAAGTTTTTTGTTTTTTTTTATTTCAGGATGAAACAAACAATTTAACCTATTAACTTTGTGGTGAATACAGTGGACATGTGGCCTTTATTCTCCATTCATAGATTCCCCAAATCCAATTGCAGATCCCAGAAATGGAATAAGTGCTGCAATTATAGTTTTTTTTTCAGTTTCATTAATAATTTGCCCAACATTCATGTTGGTTTCTTAATTAGTGTTTTTCTGAAGTGTTCCATTCACCGTTGTGATAATGAATGTTCTTATTTTACATTTTAATTATCTCATTTACACTTGAAGTTGAACATTATAAACACTGGTGAGATTAAAACTTTGACCCACCATTTTTCTTAAATCTAGACATGGAAATGATGTAAAATGCTATCTACTAGTTGCTGTATGAACTCAGACTGAAAAGAGATGCTCCAAAGCAAATCAAGTGAATGAAAAAAATTGGCTCCAATATTATGTAACACTTATTGGTTTAATTGTAGCCCAACTTGTGAAAAGTGCCAGAGACGATTCTTCTTTTCCTGGGCATCTACATGTGTTGAGCTGAGAAGCAGTATATCGTCCACAACGTCAAGATCTTGAAGAACTTCATTGTTAACTCATTTGATGCCAAGATGTGTGACTTTTGTGCATTTGTACATTACCCAGCCAATTGCAATTCCAAATAATAATGGTGACATGGCACAGCTCTGTTTCCACTGTGAACCAGTCGGTTTTTTATCAGTAACACTTTTGCTGGATTATATTACCAAAAGGTCTGGACATATGACACTGTCACCATCAAATAGCATGACTTGACATGACAACAATGAGAAGAGAGGAAACTGTAGACCTAGAAGGTGATTAATTCATGAAATAGCAGATACCAATGAGTACCACGCAGCAGACAGAAAACGCAGCATTCATTTAAACATTCCATTTTCCCTTAACTCTGAAAGGCAACAAAAGCAGTGTAAAATAAAGTAATGAAGAGACAGAATAAAGTTAATATCTCTTGTATTTTTGACAATATCAAATATAAATTACTGTATTTGCCTTTTTGTATAAGTGCCTTTTTCAAGTGATAGATGAATACAATCATGAAATATGCGCCCTGTTTTTCAGACCTACTTTCAAGGAAAAAAGTATGCTAGCATATACAGTTAATTCTTCTTACAGATCCGAGATCAGCAAAGGTACTTAAGAATGGTTGCAAGGATATGGAAAGGATTCACAATACAGGGGTCAGATCTAGAATTTTAATATGTTAAAAAAAAATTAAAACAAAATAACACAGGAAGATTTCCAAAAAAGCTTTCTTAGAAGTGGTTTCAAGCAAAAAGAAGTAAGCTGCAGTATGTTATTAAACCATGCAAACAAAACAGTGATTGCTAAAACAAAAAGGCAAGGGAAAAAAAACTTGTTTTAAATTATTAAAGATAATGGCATGTCAGGGTCAGTTCACATATTACTAACCCCCTGCTTTAACCAAATTTAAATCACAACAAACAATAAATGTTTTAACTTACCTCTGCATGAGAAAAGCCAGAAAAACTAACTGAGGCTGACTTTTTAGACAGTCTAGTAAAATCATCACCTTTTGTGTGTTCATTTTTATTTAGCTGTTGAGTTTTGTCTGAATGAGGGTCTGCAAGTTCTGTTTGAAACCAGATGACTGTAAGTTACACTGATATTCAACATTACTAACACACAAACTATAATAGATACACAGTGGTAACCACAAAGGCAGAACATATAATTTTGCAGAAAAAAATACTAATGAAATATTCACTTTGAAACACTTTCAAAGGTCTGGAGTAACCATAATGCGAGAAACTATGAAAGGGGTAAGATGCAGCACAGTTGTTTGTTACTGGTACTTCAGTTGATTTGCTCCTTTGTGCCTTTCCAGGAAGAACAAAATACACATACTTCAGATATTATACATTCAAAGTGATTAGAAAAAGTTGTTTCTTAAAATTGTAAACTGTTGTGGTCATAAATTATATATTGCTCACCCTGAGACTCTCAGATATGCCAATCTTTGATCTTTTAGTTATAAGTATCAAGAACAAAAATATCCTTCATATATAAACATTTACTTCAGCTAAAAGCTAGTTTTGTGTGTAGAGTCACAAATTAAAACCACTTCCATATAATATCAATTTTAAGAATGAGTGGGATGTACTAGGTTAAGAATATTTTCACCCATAAATGATGCACAATTTCCAAGATTATAACTAAAATGTCACTTTGAGAAGACAACAAACAGCTGTGGCAAGGACAGGAAGAAATGGAAAACGATAACGTCATCTGTCAAATCACAGACAGAAGTGACAGAAAAAAAACTGAAACAGACTAGCTGTGTCCCTTGTTGGTGCACCAATGACTCAATTCTTTTGAGGTGGGATGGTGAAAATGTAATTCAATTGAAGGAAAGTGAAGAGAGTTATGTTATAAAATATAACATTTATAAGGAGGCCACAATGTGCAATAACAAATATTTAATATATTTAGGGCATACCTAATGATGCCTATATTGTATTACAGTATAAATTGAATGATATTAATTAGAACTTGTGGTAATTATTCATAATTTGACACTAGGGTAAACAATGCCAAATTTGTAAAACTATTATGTAACTCCATTCTAATATGTACGATTATTACTAATATGTGAAGGACAGATGATTGTTGGAACAGTAATTTACATTAAAAAGAAAAGAAGAACTGGTAGTTACATCATTTTTTCCATTTTAAAATAGCATTTTAAATATTAGAAATTAGATGACAGTTTAATTGAGAAAATAGATTGTTACATTTGAATGTTAAGTTACTAATTATATAGGCTAATACAGTGGAGTGTACTAAGTAAAATATTATTTTTTGCTTTTAATGTAAATGGCGATCAATGCTTAATAACAAGCAACAATAAAAAAATATAATAACAGTTACCATTCTTTTTGAGCAACCGACATCTTTCAACCTTACGCTGAATTTTAATTCAAATTAAATTTGATATAACCTGGAGTCTGCAGAAACCTTCAGTAGCTATAAGTAACATTAAATATACAGATAAAATCTTCAATTTAATTCATTAATATGCACACTTTGTTCAAGCATACTCCTGAAATTCTTCACCCCTTAACAACATCTGTTTATTGTCTTTTCGAGCTGAAGATGGCACATAGGGGATAGAAATTCTAGACACTTATGTCTAATGATCTTTCAACTGTCTGACCTTGCACAGGACCTGCATTTTGTGTCTTACTACATGGCTTTGTTCTGGGAGAGTTATTCAACTTTTATTTTACCTCTGGTTCCTATTTGAGGGCCTGCTGTGAGATTCTTATGTTGTCTCTTCTCATCACATGGTCAATATATGACCACCTTATCTTGATTATGGTTGAGATTTTTGGATGCTTTGTCGTATCTCTTATTTCTGCACTAGTCTTCAACTCATTCCATGGTATACAAAGTGATTTCTCAGGAATTTGTTTTCAAATGCATCCAGTTTATTTTCTATTTCTTTAGTTGTTTTCCAGCTCTCACAAGCTTAAGTAAGGGTGGATAATACATGTGATTTGAAAACCCTGAGCTTTGTTTTTGTGCTTAGTCATTTTGATTTCCATATTTTATCAAGGTTTCTGAAAGTCATTACTGCCTTTGCTATTCTGATTCTAATTTATTTCTTTGTGTCTCCTTCTTGATCTATACAGCTTCTAAGTTATATAAAGTGATCTTCCATTGATTTTCATTCAAAGTATATTTTTTATTCTGGGCAAATTTGATCTTTCATCACTTTTGTATTTTCTTGGTTGATCTCAAGTCAAATTATCCTTGCAATTGATGACATGGCATTTGCTTTTTCTTGCATCATGTTCACATTACTATTGATAAGAACTATGTGGTCTGAAAAATCAGGGTCTTCCAATTGAGATCCAAGTGTCCATTCAATGCCTTTGTCACCTCTTCAGCACTTCTGCATAATGAAGTCAATGGCACTTTCAAATAACAAAGGAGATAAATACATCCTAGTTTCACTCCAGTATCAATCTGAAACCATTTACTCAGTCCTGCCTCTGTGTAAACTTCACATGAGAAGCTTTCATACAGATCTTTGATAATGTTAATAATTGGTGGTATTCCATATTGTCTCAGTATGTTCCGTCGTACGCTGTCAAAAACCTTTTTGAAATCAATGAAACTTAGGAGTGTGCTCTGTTTTTATATATGTTCTTCCAGTATAATTCTTAGAGTGAAAATATAAGGCCAGCTTCCTCCTTTTCTAATTCCTGATTGTTCTTCAGGCATAACAGTGTCTACGGCACCTTTGACTGTTCATGATGATCTTACAGAACACTTTAGAGACACACCTCTCCAGTTGTTGCAATCCTTAAACATTTTCTGCAGGTGTTTTAAGTTATGGCTCTCCGCTGCTTTTAGCATCTCAGATGTTATGAAATAGCCTGAGATTGAGAAATAAATTTGTATATGCTATAGCATTAGTCAGCATGGAACTACATACCTAAAGTTGAACAAGTAGCAAATTTTTTTGCTGGGGGATCTAATGGTTTGCTGAACTTTCCTTTCCTCTGTAATGATGTTAGATATGTGTGCTCAGTCACGCTGAGATGTTCATCTTGTTGCTGCTGTTGGTTGGGCTCTTGCTCTAGTTTTGATAGTTCAGTTTTCTCAGATTTTGTCGGTTTTCTTCTCACAATCTGGCTTTTCGGTTTTAGAGGTTTTCGGGGCTTCGACACCTGGTTTGTATCATCAGTTGAAGAAGACTTGCATTCCACCTGAATGAAAACAAAATTTTTTTTCACAATTCATTAGATCATTAAATTATTAAAGAAAACATTACTTTATTATTAATATGGTGGCAAGGAATCATGATCAGTCAATAGTTTGGTAAAAATATTAGTGTCTTATACTGGATGTTGCTTTGATGAACAGCTTCTCTCATGCCAATATTGGACAGATAGATCTATACGCAGAACGAACAGGATATATCTGTGGTACCTGGCCTCGTCCCCTTTCTCCTGCATCTTTACTCTTCTAAATTTGATATCAGCACTGCATTGAAATTTGCTGTGCCATTTTTTATTTTTGTTCTGCATGTGCTACGATCTGCAGCCAAAATTACCCAGTTTCTTTCAATGATAGAGAATTTCCCAAAGGAAGCCCTGCAAACATCCTTATATCTCAACATTGGTCTGTCCTTTGGTCTCTTTCCATCAGTTCATCAAAAGTTCATCATCATCATGTGCCATACCAGATCATGTCCTTCCACAATCTCCTATCTACATACAGTACATCGTATCAGTTCTGTTGTTGACTGTTTTCCATGCCATGACACCAAGCTATCCAGTATTTTTTCTCTTTTTATCATCCACTATCTCTCTTTCCTTTTATTTTGCCAGTTGTAACCAAGTATTCGAACTTTCCTCTTCTCATGATGTGCCCAAAAAATATTGATTGTTTCTTTCTGATGTTTTTTAGGAGCTCCCTTTTTGTGTTGGCCTCTTTGAGAATGTCCTTATTGGTTAAAGACTTCTTCTTGCAATGTGGTGTTTGATGCTGAGCACCATGCGGATGATCCATATTCTAAATGTGGGCATATACTCTGTTGGTAAACTTTACTGAGTATTTTCCCACTCGCACCCCATGTGGTTCCACACAACTTTCTTAGAATAGCCAATTTCCTCCTTGCTTTTTAGGTTGCCTTATTTATCTGCTGTTTCCAAGATAGTTTGTTATCAAATGTAACTCCAAGATATGTAGCTTGTATGTCTTCTTTCACAGGCTCATTGTTTATGTAGATGGCTCCTGCTTTTTGTTTTGGGGAGAGTGTGAAAAGTGTAGTACTGCATTTGTCTGTATTGATGCTGATACACCATCTATTTGTCCATGAATTTAGTGCACTGATAGCTCTTTGTAGCAATTTGGAGGCCACTGTTGCATACTCCTCTGTGCACCACATTACCAAGTCATCTGCATACATTGCCACTTTGATGCTATGTGGTAGTTCAGTAACTAGGTCATTGATGTAGATCAGAATCCAGTTATACTCAGGAGGGATATAGCTCTATAGTCGTTGCAATCGCCCATATCCTCTTTATTTTTGTATAACGTTACAATCTTGGCATCTTACATGCCCTGGGTACATTGTCACTTCTCCAGCATTGGACAAGGAGTTTGTTTATTATTAATATTGATGATTTATCATTATAGATTCCTGATCCTTCCAGCGCCGCTAGACATTGCATAGGCCTTGAAGTGTTTTTTGCCATCTCTATTCTGGGTGAGATGTTCTATCTTATCCAATGAGTCTATACCTGCCAATTTTGCTTCTCTTATAAGTGTTCTTTTCAGTGTCTCTCAAGTTCTTCCTCTTTTTCTGTATCCTGATGTTTCCCACAGAAAAGCCTGTTTTGAAATTCTTTTGTTGTCCCTTTAGCCTTCAATGGTTCCTGCCGCCTATCCACCAAATGCCGGAAGTTCACGTACTCCCAAAAATGATGATTGTCATATTTGTAAAATGTATAGCGCTTGATGATGTTAGGACATCGTTTTTTACTCCAACCGAACATATAAACACACAGTTAGTCGTCGGATTATCCCTGTCGCACATCAAGCATTAACTGTTAATAGTAAATAAACAAGCACTAACTGTTGATAGTAAATAAACATACCAACTTTGGCTTGACTCTTTTGTTCCAGACTTTTTTCATTCTTTTAACACTCTGTCTTCTCCTCTGAGGAACTGTTACATGGCTTTTCTTCAATGGTGGCAAATGAGGAACCCCACTGATGGCCTGGGACTGTGAGCCTTGAAAAGTGTAAGGATCCAGAGACCTTGAAGATCTCAGAGATGTGTTGCCACTGTGATAGTAATAATTATAACTTTCAGAGAACACTTGGACTATACAATTACATGCACTTTACGGGAATCTACAAAGAGAAAAGTGAAGAGGCAAAATAACTTAGGGTAAGGAATAAGTGAAAAATGGATAAGAAAATCTAGGTCTTTATATCCAGAGTTTATGAAGACATGGTGGCTGTAGTTCAATGTTTAAAGTAAAAAATATTTGTTTAAATTAATTTTCAAAAAGAAAACTAAATTTATAAGAAAATTTATAAGCAACCTTCTAAACTATCATCAAAGGTGAAAAGATCTCGGAATAACATACAAGAATTAGATGATCCAAAAGTTATTACATGACTTTATCTTTGCTGATAATTTTAATGTTATGAATATTTTCAACATGAGTTTGAACCATAGTAGAATCAAACGTTTATTTTTATTTTGGAAGAAAAAAAACTCTGACCTGAACACCTCATGGTATCTGAACTGGGCATGTGACCTTTATTCTCCAGCCTTTTAGAAAAAAATCCCCAGCACTTTCGAGAAATAGGAAAAATCCATAACAATAGATTTTTTTAATATTTTGTAGAATAGAAATACTACACTTGTGGTGACAATGATATATGACACTTTTAGCATATTGGACCAGAGAATAAAGAGCACAGATCTTGAGCAGTCACCATGAGAAACTTGGGTCTGAGTTTTTATTTCACTCTAGATAAAACAGTTGTAATATAATTTGTTACATAATGATTGTACCTATAAATAAATCCTTTGGTGAATGATGTACTAGTGTCTCTAGCAGCAGTAGAAGAGTCACCAGCCCTGCCTTCAACAGAAAGCTCTCCTTTGTTCCCTTTGTGTCGGCCAATTGTGCTCTCATCTAAATAAATGCCAGTGTCTGTTCTTGAATGGTGTTCATCACTTATATTTCTTGTACCTGTGAACTTACATGGATCTTTACTATTATGATCTGCCTCCTGACTCAAAAGCGATTTGATCTCATGTTTAACTTTTGTGACACTCTTGACAGGTAATTCTACATCAGTACAGAAAGGTGTAACTTTGTGGCAATCTTTCTCTGATGGTGATGAGCTTTGGACAGGATTTTTGTCAAACATTGTAGTAATATTTGTTCTATTCTTGTCTGTTTCAATTTGTTTTGTGGTGTCAATAAAACAAAAATTGTCACTCTTGTCAGGATCGTATTCAGATTTCTTTTTTTTTCCTGTGCTATATTTTTGTGATGGTTGGACTGCTTGACCAGGATTAATGATCACTTGCTTCTCAAACTCCACTCTAGTTTGGCAGGAGACAATTGGCTTGTCAGTGGTATTGTCATGCCCACCAGATATATTTTTCCCACTAGTATAGTCATAAGAAAGAGTTAGATCTTCATCCACATGCAGTGAACTTGGATCATCAGAAAGCTGCATTCTTGAATGTGCTGTACAACTAGCTGGCTCTCTATGCTCATCTATAATTGTCACATTCCTGTGAGAATGCATTTTCTCTTTGTCAATCAATACTGAGCCACTTTTAGTGCCACTACCAAACTTCAATGATTCAACTTGCTCAACATCTTCATGAAATTTTCTTTGAAACTCTCTTGACTGCAAGTCTTTACTTGAGAAAGAAACTGAAGATTTATTTTCCATTTTATTTGCCAGACTTTTGGCTTCAGCTGAGGGTAAAGACTCATCTCTGAAAAATATAAAAAAATAGACAAGAATAGTTTAAAGAACTGTTATTAGTGTATAGATAGGTTACATGATATAAATGTGAACAACGCAACATACAAATAATGAATAATGTGCTCTCTCAGTAACATATATGTGTTTTACAACAACTTGATGAAGAAAATAAAAACAAAAAGAACCAGTAATATTACTAAATCCCCCTCCACCCTAAAAACTTATCAAAATAACAGCAAATAATTTAAACCTGTCATCAAGAATCAACTTTTGTTTCAGAGGTGCTTTGTTTCCTGATCGGACTTGCATGAAGACACTTATGCTTTCTTCACTTCCTTCCACACTCTCAATATCCTTGTCAGCTAAAGTAGACTCTGGACAAGAACAAAATAATAATTGTGAACAAAGCTACCAAGACATGGAAGAATAGCAATTGAATATATGTATTATTTTATTATTTTTATTCTAAATAACATTTTAATTTAAGACTGGCTCAACATAACATTTAAGAACTCTTTTTCTTGTTTCTATTGTCAAAAATGGATTGCAGAGTATCTTTCTCATTTTTTGGAAAGCTGCTTTTGCCTGAGCCATTCTGCATCTCACCTCTGTTGTATATCTACCAACTGAGGTTAACATTGTTCCCAGATATATAAATTCATTTACCTGTTTTAATATTTTTCCACTTGTCTTTATTGTGTATTGCAGTGATGGCTCACATACTAAGCACAATAATATTGGTCGTCTGTGAAAACTTTAAAACAACTTATCCAGTTTCCCAATGACTCTTCTATAATTGTATGTTAGTATCTCCATCATTATCTGACAGATCCTGACTTTCCACAAAAATCCAATGAGGAGATCACTTGTACAACAACTACTACATATGGCATTCTTATTGGTTACCTTTGATTTTGAGTAGACAAATTCAAGCCATGCTTAACATATGTTTCACTGTCCTGGAGCAAGAAGACAGTTCACCTTTCAGCACTAACTTAAATCTGTCCACAGTTACTTTCATATTTTTTATTTTTAGCGAAACCATTCGTGTGAGTCCCGTTAAACACTAATATCAACCGATTTTCATGCAATCTTCTACTATCTGTGTGATATGCTGTCATCAGTTTTTTACAAGTCCAGTTTTATTTATTGTCTCTTTCTGCAGTTATATGAATGTCTAAAACAAAATAGTATTTTAAACCTCTATCAATTATGACAAAACCCAGAAGCTGAAGATTAATGTTACTGAGACATGTTAGAGGTATTGATGACAATCACATCTCCTGGCAAAGGTGAATTTTGCTCCTTTAGTGAAAACAACTAGGAAAAACTGGCAAAAAGCCAACACACAGAGAGAAAAAATATAAGAAAAGGCAAAATAATATTTGAAAAAGAAATTAAACCAATTATAAAATGTACATTGGGCTATAAAATCTTAAAATCGGAAGTGGAAAAAGTTATACAAACAATGAAAAAGGGAAAAGCAGCAGGACCTGACAACATACAGATAAAGATGATAAAGGCACTAGAAGATTTTTGGCATTGAGGTGATCACAGACATATAAAACGACACATACCAAACAGAATACAAAACAAATGAACTAAAAACAAACTTTCATTGCATTGCCTAAAAAAGAATGGCGCTGTTCAATGCAGTGACTTTAAAACAATAAGCCTAATGAGCCATGTATAAAAATTTTGTTAAAAGTTATACAAGGGAGGATTAACAATAAAATCAATATTGAATTAGAAGAACAACAATTTTGATTTAGGAATAACAGAAGGACAAAAGAAGCCATATTCTGCATGAGAACATTAGTCAAAAAGTACAAGTTAACAAACCAATATATGCATGCTTCATAGACCACACCAAAGCTTTTGATAGAAAACACCATAAACAACTTATAGACTGCCTTAGAGACATACATCAGGATGACACAGACATATGACTAATATGTAATTTATACTTGGAGCAAACAGCATTAATAAAATATAACAAAGAGAACTCTACACCCATTGATATAAAAAGAGGAATAAGACAGGGATGCATCCTGTCACCAAGCTTGTTCAATCTATACACTGAGCAAATTTTTAAAAACATCACAGAGATGCCAGGCCTACAAATTAATGGAAAGATAATCAATAACCTAAGATATGCTGATAACACACTGTGTTACTAGCAGAGAAAATCCTAAAGATCTACAACAATTACTTAATGAAATAAACATGACAAGCAAAAAATATGGATTAGATATGAACATCAAAAGACTAAAACTGATCATAAACAAAGATAATACTCAAAACCTACAAGTAGATATCAAAGTTGAAGGAATAGACATGGAGACAGATCAGAGCTCCAACTACCTTCAACATACTATAACCAGTGATGGAAAATGTACAACTGAAATAAACAAAAAAAAGGAATGGCAAAAAGTAATTTTAATGACATGAAAAATATACTAACATCAAAACAAACAACACCAGGGCTAAAACTAAGAATAGCAAAATGTTATATCTTCTCAACATTCCTGTATGATGCAGAAACATGGCCATTTTCAAACAAGAAAAATTAGATTTTTGGAGCATGTTAAAAGACACGGCTGCCTCCTAAAAGTAATCTTGGAAAGAAAAATAAAAGTAAAAGAGGCAGAGACAGACTAAAACTAACATGGGCGAGCAACATCAAAAGATGAACAAGTCAGCTTATGGCAACCTGCACCATCAAAGCAAGAGACAGAACGGAATGACGCTCCATGGTAGCCAACCTTCAATGTGGAGACAGCACTTAATGATGATGATGATGATATAAGAAAAAAAGACATGAGAAAAAAAGGAAAAAGAGGCACCACTCCATGGCACAAAACTGTTATGTTCCTGTTGAAGGCTTTCATTTTAACATTGACAAAAACAACCATGGGAGAAGCTACCCAGCAAAACAGCATTGGTCATTTACTATTGATGACTGACATCTGCATGCTTCCAACTGTCTAAGAGGACATTAACGACCGTATATAATTAAATGAACATTAGACTCTCCTATCACTTTATTTTATTGACTGTATTCATTCCAACATAAAGTAAAATATCAGACTAACACAGTGGGTACAGTTATCAGTATTTCTATTCTTATTTTGCCAAATTATACAGTGATTAGTTTTATTAACATTTCATGAACAGTTAGAACTACAATGTTTCTTTTAAGTTTCACATGTTTCATTTATGTCAGCTACACATATTTATTATCAATGTAATGTGGTTCATGAACTGAAAAGTTACAATGACATATGTCCAACTTACATGGGGTCAAGGCAAGGAAATGCAAATAAATGTGTAAAATTGTGAAGTCTATTGCACTGAAATGTCGTTCAAATTTGTGTAGTTTATCAATTACGCACAGTTTTAACCATACTATTTTTTTCTATTTCTCCGTTCAACTTACATCCATGTTTTTAGCAATGTTTTACAACAAGAACCAAATGAATTGAGTGATTTAGCTTGTTTGGTATGAACATGTTTCTCACAAGATCTACATACTCTAACTGCGTACTAGTTTACTACAACAATGTTATTATAAACAAACTCAGTTTGGTTAATGATAGAGAAAAGTGCATTCCATTCATATTGAAACAATTTTATGTCCAGTATAAAAGTTCAACAATGCTTACTTTCTACAAAGAGTGGTGCCAGTGACTCGGTAATGGGAGTTTGAACTGTTCTGTGAATTAATAAATGTTGAAATATTCAATAAATGATGAAACAATTAATAATTGATAGCTTGTAAATATTATTTTATATATTTATTTGTAAAAAATTTGAAAAGTAATATTTTTGTAAGATATTAAACTGAATTACCAAAACATTTAAACTGCACATATGCCAAAAATAGACATTAAAGGAACTTAAATGTTTTTGTTTCTGTTGTATTATTTAAGTTTGATACTAATTACCCACATTCATTTTGTTTACTTTATCTAAAAAAAAAAAAAATAAACAACCCCCAGAAAAAAAATATCAGATAAACATTAATACTTTAAAGGGATGTTTGTGCTCAAAGTAGAAATAATAAAAAAATGTATGAAAAAAAAAGATGAACACTTATAGATTTTTGTTGATATTCTAAATAACCATTTTATAGTAATCAACAAAAGACATGGAAGAATGAAACTATGGATATTAAATGTTAAAACATAAAATAAAATAAAATAAAATAAAATAAAATAAAATAAAATAAAAGATACAAATTCTTGAAATAATTATTAAATCAAATTTACCCTAATTTTTTAGAAGGCACTCCTTTTGCTGAAATGTTTTCTGTGATATTATCTGTGATAATGTCTTCAGAATCTACAATAAAGAGTGAGCATTTTTTAAGCTAAAAAGATATGTTGTAAATGAAATATTTTAAAATTATATCAACAACACTGCTTGATATCAATATATCTATCCAAAAATGTCAGATTGATTTTAATATTTTAATATCAAAATAAAAGTAAGCCTGTGCGCTGCCGGGGCCCGAAAGGGGAGTAAAGAATAGAGGCGCTGTACCCTACCAGGCATGTTCGTAAGAGGTGAGAAATGAGGGTTGGGCATGGTACTGGCTATCCCATACTGGAAAAAAAAATAAGCCAAAAAAGTAAACCTGCCATCCAGGAAAGATAAGGACTCTCTGTCTAAGAGACGTATGACGCAAGCCGGAGAAAGCCGTAAGGAGTCCGGTTTGCCGACTCACCCTTTGTCTACCAGGAATTCCCCAGAATTGGCACCTGGAATGTACGTACCCTAAACAAACAGAGAAAAGCTGCACAGGTAGCAGCAGAAATGACAAACTACAAGATAGATATTCTGGGATTGTGTGAAACAAGATGGCTAGGAACGGAAAGAATAAAACTAAATACAGGAGAGATGATTTTATCATCAGGACACCAGGAACCTGGAGCACAACATAGTGAAAGGGTAGCTATAATGCTATCAAGGAATGCACAGAAGACACTAATAGAATGGGAAGCAGTAGGACCAAGACTAATGAGAGCAACATTTAAAACAA
This sequence comes from Megaustenia siamemsis, assembly GCA_032433765.1. NCBI lineage: Eukaryota > Metazoa > Mollusca > Gastropoda > Stylommatophora > Ariophantidae > Megaustenia > Megaustenia siamemsis. Next base: position 51,446,486 of record JAVIAB010000092.1, read on the forward strand.
CTAAAAACAAAATAAAATTACACATTATCTAATGCTATGCAACAACCAACGATAAGGATGATTTAGTTAAAGATGATTTAGTTAAAGATGATTTCTATAAACAGCTACAATGTCAGTGGATGCAAGACGAGCCAAGGATATTATAATCTTGATGGGAGACCTAAATGCTAAAGTAGGATCAGACAACAGAGGCTTCGAAGAGATTATAGGAAAACATGGACTTGGAGATATAAACGAGAATGGAGAGATATTTGTGAATTTCTGCGCCCTTAATCAAGTGAGCCTAGGAGGAACAATATTCCAACATAAAAGAATACACAAAGCTACATGGGTGTCACCACATCATAGAATGGAAAATCAAATTGATCACATAAGTATTAATAATAAGTTTAAGTCATCCTTACAGGATGTAAAAGTATATAGAGGGGCAGATGTAGCTTCTGATCATCATCGTCTGATAGCCAAACTTAAAATTAAACTAAAAAGGTATACTACAACGAATAAGGGTAGAAAGTATTTCAATGTAGGGTTTCTTAAAGAACAAGGAATTAAAGATAAATTCGCAGTCACAATATCAAACAAATACCAAGTCCTCCAACAACTAGAAAATACAATAAATATAGAAATCATTGGAAACATGTAAAGACATGCGAAGAAACACTGGGAAAAAGAGAACTCCAGAAAAAAGCATGGATGACAGCAGAGACCCTGGATAAAATTAAAGAAAGAAAGAACAAGAAAGCAGACATAAATAAAAGCAAACGAGAAGTAATAAAGCCAAGACACAGGAAGCTTACACAGAGGTGAACAAAGAAGTTAGAAGATACATTAAAAGGAATAAGAGGAAATATATAGATGAACTAGCTAAAGAGGCAGAAGAAGCAGCAAATAAAGGGAATATGAAAGAACTGTACAACAGCACAAAGAAATTAAGTGGAAAATACAAACAGATCAATGCCTTTATTAAAGATAAGAAAGGAAATCTGCATAGTAATAAAAGGGAACAAATGGAGAGATGGAAAGAGCACTATGAAGAACTTTTGAACAGACCTGGCTCAAATAATCCTCCAGATATACTACCAGCAGAAGAAGAGTTACACGTTAACTGCGGGAAAACCAAGCAAAGAAGAAATAATGAAAGCCATCAAACTATTAAAAAATGGTAAAGCCACAGGACCAGATGAAATTCCTTCGGAAGCCATCAAAGCAGATATTAACACCTCTACCAAGATGTTACATAATCTACTAGATAAAATTTGGGAGAGGGAAGAAATACCTAAAGACTGGAAAGAAGGTTATATGATCAAACTACTAAACAAAGGAAGTTTACAGAAGTGCACAAATTATAGGGGAATTATGCTACTATCAGTGCCAGGGAAAATATTAAGCAGAATCATTCTGGAGAGACTAAAAGAGGCCATAAAGAAACATTTGAGAGATGAACAAGCAGGTTTTAGGAAGAACAGATCATGTGCTGATCAAATAACTACTCTACGTATAATAGTTGAACAAAGTTTAGAACTAAAATCCCCACTTTATATAGGATTCATAGATTACGCAAAGGCATTTGATAATTTAGACAGAAGAATGCTTTGGAAGTTGCTGAGTCATTAAGGAATCCCCATAAAGTTTATTAACCTGATAAAAACATTGTATGAAGGCGAAGACGATGGCGCTGGATAGGACACACACTACGGAAGCCAACTGAGAGTATTACACAACAGGTCCTTTTTTGGAATCCCCAGGGGAAAGACAAAGAGGAAGACCAAGGAATTCTTGGAGAAGACAGATCGAAGCAGAGATGAAGATGATGGGGAAGACATGGAATGATGTTAAAAGAATAGCAAAAAACAGAATGACTTGGAAAGTGTTTGTTGAAGACCTATGCTCCACTGGGAGCTAAAAAAGGTAGAAGAAGAAGAATATTACAGTACTTATCATGTGCAGTATCATTTATAAGCCAAACCATGACAAATTGTAATCATGATCTATAAATGAATATACTTTACTACTTATACTTAGCTCTATGTGGATTGGCATATTAAGCCCTCTAAACATTCTCAATAACACCAGGGCTAAAGCTAAGAATAGCAAAATGTCATATCTTCTCAACATTCCAGTATGGTACAGAAACATGGACACTAGACAAGAAAACAGAACAGAAAATTGAAACCTTTGAAATGTGGGTTTAAAGAAGAATAGAAAGAATTGGATGGAAAGAAAAGAAAACAAACAATGAAATCTTAAAACCCACTTCAAACAAGACAAATGAGACTTTTGGAGCATATTAAAAGACACAGCGGCCTATTAAAAGTAGTCTTTGAAGAAAAAATACAAGGTAAAAGAGACAGACTAAGACTAACATGGATGAGTAACATCAAGATGTGGACAAGTCAGCCTATGACATCCTGCACTATTAAAGCAAGAGACAGAAGCAGAAAAGCGCTCTATGGTAGTCAACTTTCGATGCGGAGATGGCACTCAAGGATGATGAAACACTCTCAAAGTTATCCAGGGTGAGATTTATATATTTTAACATAAATTTAAACTGGTAGAACAAAGCAAAAAAATTAATCAATAAAGGACTGACAAAGGGAAAAAAAATTAGCAGAGTGACCTTGCACTTGATCAAAGAATGTATCCTTGTATGAAAGAATGAACACTGCATGAACTTCATAACTCTGGCGAAGGTCCCTGGCACAATTTAAGAAAGTTAATTAATATTATTTGTCTTCCCGTTCTGCTGGATTCACCTGATGACTATTCCTTTTTCATCATCCACTCTTATAAGGATGCCAGGTGAGCATAGATGCATTGTGTTGTGGTTTATAGCAAGCTGAGGTATCTGTATCTTTTAGCCCAAAATATCTGATTTCAATACATTATTTAAGCACCAGTTTGCTTTCCACTTCAAACCATACACTTTTTTGCCATACTGGTTGGTCAGTTTGGCCACACAATCAGCATGTTTGGAAGGTCAAGGAGTATCTTAATATATATTCTTGGCTCACTGATGCAAACAATTAGCTATGAGTTGCTAACCATTTTCAGCATAGTTGGAACCTTTTCTGCACCAAATTGATGGCAACTACTATTCAACATTCCCCCTTAAAAGGACCTAAAGATTATTTCAATAAAAAATAGAATAAAAGTTCTTTAGTGTTTGTTCAGGCTGCAACTTATTACTTCAATTTTCAAAACTATGTCAATAGAAGTGAGAAAGAGAGTTCCTATGTGCTATATAGAGCCAATTCTGACCTATGGAAGCAAATCATAGACAGTAAACAAACAAATGAAATGACGATTAAAAGCCACAGAGATGCAATTTCTAGAAGAATGTTAAAAGTTCCCTGGACAATTAAAAATACCAATGAGGAAATTCTCAAAGGGACCAACACAAAAAGGGAGCTCCAAATAAACAACATTTTTTGGGCACATCATGAGAAGAGGAAAGTTGGAATACTTGGTTGCAACTGGAAAAATTCAGGGAAAGAGAGATCGCAAATGACAAAGAGAGAAAATACTAGAAAGCTTGGTGTCATGGCATGGTAAACAATCAACAACAGAATTAATACGATGCACTGTGGATAGAAGATTGTAGAAGGACATGATCTCCTACGCCAACCGGTATGACACATAATGATGATGATGATAATGAATAATTTCAAAAATTAATAATATATCAGTTCTAGTGAACAAACAAATGTGTACACAATTGACTAAATATTATATATATTCTTGACCATAATCAATAAAACCAAGAGTCTACAACAGCATCTGATCTGGTCATAGAGCTGCAGTGAACCTGGTATAAATGTGGTAGAATTGTAAAACTGATATAAAGGTGATACAAATGTTTATATCATTGTAATAAAACTGATATAAAGGTGATAAAAATGTGTTAAAAATGTGTTTAAAATGTGCATATCATTGTGGTAAAACTGATTTAAAGGTGATAAAAATGTGTTAAAATGTGTATATCATTGTAGTAAAACTGATATAAAGGTGATAAAAATGTGTTAAAATGTGTATATCATTGTAGTAAAGCTGATTTAAAGGTGATAAAAATATGTGTATAACTGTAGTACAGGCCAATTTTTTTAGCCATAATATCTGAGAAATGTGTTTTGTGCTGTCTTTTCACAGAGTAAACCTGCAACCATACCGTTTTTTTATTTTTTTATTTTATTTTGTCCTCTATCCCTTTGTCTGTGTTCATGGATATTAAGTGTGTGTTTGTATACATACACATATTACACTTGTGCATTTATTTTATGCCAGCAGCTTCCATCATAAGTTTATAACAGCTTACCACTTATCTGAAGCACATCTGTCTGGGAGGGTGTTAATTTCAGGTACAGGCTCTGAGATTCTGAAACAGTTTGATACTGTTTAGATTGTGCTACATTTGTATATAAATAATCTTACAACACAAATAAAAAATCAACGATATATAATACAAACGTTTATTATTAATTTCAACTACTTAAAATAAATATGGCTCTATTATTTTACTGTGCAACATTGAACCAGTTAATATGATTCTTATATAATCGTAAATCACATAAGACAAAAAAAAATCACACGACCTAGATTATCCAACATGGAAATAAAATACTGAACTGCTCTGACCTTCCAGAAAATGTTTTCATATGCAATAATATCAAATGCACTCCTGACTTATGCTCATAAACACAAATGCATCATTATCAACCTATAATGGCCCTTTAAATCCATTGACAGTTAAATTTTATTTATTATGAAATAACTAAAATAGCTATCAAGGTATTTTTTATTTTCTGTTTACCATTCTATCAAACAAGTTTAGGTAAGCCGGTGTTGTTAATGATACTGTATTAAATTTTTTTTTTTTTTTGTAAGTTTTCTTAGAGCAACATATAAGTACATTAATACACATACAAATGAAGATCCTATGCAAAAAAAAATACAACATAAGAATGTAAATTTAAACAGCATGAATCATAACATTTTACCAGCTTTGTTATCACTTGGTTCTAAGGAAGTCAATTGTGCTCTCTGAAAAATAAAACAACAGAAGTAAATTCAAATATTAAGTTATTGCAAGGTTTAAATACAAACATGGATCACATATGTTTATTTTCATGTCAAAGATGCATTTTAGTTTTAATCTTGGGAATTTTGCATCATTCGTGAATGAAGATGTCTAGTAGATTGTTCTCATTCTTAAAACTGATATTTTATAGAAGTGGTTTCAATTTGTGACACTTCACACACAAAAATAAAACATTTAGCTAAAGAAAATATTTATGTATGAATGATATTTTAGTAGTTAATGCTTGTAGCAAAAAAGATAAAAGAGGCAAATCTGAGAGTTTCTGAGTATGCAATATTCATTTTTTAAAAGTTTTAACATTTTAAAATACAGCTTCTTCTAATTACTTTAAATGTATAATAGAAGAAGTATATGCATTTTATTTTCTTGGAAAAAACACAAATGAGCAAATCAAATAAAGAATCAGTGACAGATAACTGTGACATATGTGTTTGTGGGCCAAAGCATCCAGTTTTGTTTTCTGAGCAATGATTAGTAAGTTACTGTTTCGACAAGTTTATCAAAAGTTATTTGCATTCTAAGCTTTTAATTTCTGTCAAAGCACCCAGTAGGCCTCTGAATTTTTACAGGGACCAAATTTTTCACATATAAATGTCTTCATCGGATCTCAAACATAAGCTGGAAAGAATACATTACAAATTAACAGATAAGAGGCAAATCTAAACAAAAATATGTGTCAAGCTTTATAAAGATGAAGGCATTGGAAATACATCTGTCATGTGCTGAGAATGAATCTCTCTCTCTGCGATCAAGACTCAGTCAGAGTAGGATTCCAGACTCTCTCATGAAGTCAGCTGTCTGTTTAAGCGAATCGATTGCCCTATATAGTTTTTCTTCAAAGGAGGTGGGCGTGGACCACATTGCTCTTCTCAGGTCCGTGTACTGGGGGTAATCCTGTAGAACATGTTTTGTAGTCATATTGTCCAGTGTACAGTGGCATAGGCTGGTTGTACCTATTTTGAATTTGGTGAACATGTGATTTTATTCTATTGTAGCCAGTGCGTAGGCGAAGTATGATGACTTGATCCCTCCTTGATAGTTGGTGGTATCCGTCACTCTCGTTATGCTTTGGGTGTTCTCTTTCCATTTTTCATGGAACTGACCTGTGAGGATGGATTTGGTTTCATCATAACTGAGTGGATGGTTCTCTTGTGGTAATCTTCCTCCCTCTTTAGTTAATTTGTCTGCGCGTTTGTTCCCATGTATATTACAGTGTGATGGTATCCACTGAATGACTACTCTCTGGAAGTTATTGCATAGTTGGTCCAGGGTTGTTCTCAAGTCAACTAGTTCATTGTTCTTGGGGCTTTTTAGAGCTGATAGTACTGACAGTGCATCAGTCAGAATCACCAATTTATTGTGAATGTTATTTTTGTGTTGAGTAGCCAGTGTTGCAGCATCTCTGATGGCCTCAGTTTCTGCATTAAAGTTGTTTGACAATTTTCCAGTAGCTATTGACTTGGTGGTCTCGTCCTGATTATTAAGCGTCAAGAACACACCTCCCCCTCCATTTCTGGTGGCATTTGTAGCAGAGCCATCTGTGTATATGTGGGACCAAGAGTCCAGTGAGTAGTTATTGTGTATGTGTTTTTCTGCTATGTGTTTTCTTTCTGTGTCTGATTGGGTGCCTTTTTTCATGATTACTGTTATATTTTCCATAAGTTCTGGTATTTTATGTTTTCCATGAGGAGACATATCAGATGGGCCCAAGGGTTTCGATATTGTTTGGGAAAGTACTTGGTCTCCAGTAGTTAGTTCATTGGCAATTGCAGCGAAGTTGCTCATATTTAGTCGTACAATTCCGGAACCAGTTATTCTTTGGTGCATGGGGTGGCTAAGGAGCCTTCTATATATTTCTCCGCTTGTTGCAATACTTTAGTGACCCGTCTGTCATCTAAGGGTTGTAAACTTGTTACTGTTTCTAGAGTCTTGATAGGTGTAGATTTCATAGCACCAGTGATGATACGGGCAGATTGGTTCTGTGTTCTGTTAATTTTGCTAAGGTGTGATTTGGAAGTCATAGCCCAGGCTGTGACTCCATACTCTAGAATTGGTCTGACTCTTCCTACATATAGTCTTTTCAAAATATTTCTGTCTGCCCCCGAGTCAAGTCCTGCCAATTTCTTCATAATATTTATTCGTTTTCTGGCTTTTTTCCTTGCTCTGTCTATGTGATTTTTCCAAGTTGGGTTTTGGTCAATAGGGAGTGTATGGTCTTTTATCTTCAAGTTTGCAGAGAGTGTGTTTCTTGATAGGCTGAAAATTATATATATAGTTTTTTTTTCGTTGATTGGTAAGAACCAGGTGTTCATCCATTTTTCAAGTTCACCTAGGGCATCTTGCATCCTGGGTCCAGCCACCGACATACTTTCCTTGCAAGCCCATAACGCTAGATCATCTGCGTATATTGCTGAGTGTACTCTGGGTGGAATGTCCTTTACGATGCCATTTATGAAAATTAAAGAGTGTTGGGGACAAGACTCCGCCTTGTGGGACACCTTGTTCGATAGAGCCCTTCTTACTTAGTTGACCTTGAACTTGTACTCTGGCCGTTTTATCCTGAAGGTAATGAGTGACCCAATTGAATAAACGACCCTGGATGCCAAGTCTAAAAAGTTTGTTCTTTAAACCCTCTCGCCATACAATATCAAAAGCCATCTCCATGTCGACCCACACTGCCAGTATGTGTTTCTTTTCTTGTAGAGCATCCTCTGTTTCCTGTGCAATGTAGGTGACCAGGTCTTCAGTTGATCTGTGCTGACGGAAGCCACTTTCTTGTGGTACGATTTGTTGTTTTGTCTCCAAATGCCACATAAGTCTTCTGTTAACCACCTTTCCATGAGTTTACTCAGGCAGCTCAGTAGGCTAATTGGCCTATAGCTACTTGGGTCTAGTGGGTCTTTTCCACACTTGAGGATGGGCACCATAATAGCTTCTTTCCAGATCGCCGGCACATGACCTCTCTTCCAGCTAGCATTTATTATCCTTAGAAGCTGGCTCTTGGCTTTCTGTCCCAGATTTAGGAGCATTTCGTTGGAGATTCCATCTTTACAAGGGGAACTTTTGAGCTTCAATCCTTTGAGGGCAACATCTAATTCAGTCGGGTTAAAGATGGTCGTCTGATGCTCTTCTGGTGCTAAAAGCATGTGTTTTGCATCTTAGTTTTCCCGTCTTGCAGCTTTCTGTTTGTCTATTGGAATGTTTATTCTACTAATGTTTTTGTAAGTCTCTATCAGTAGATTTGCTGCCCTTTTGCCTGTGAGGATGTTCTGATTGTATGCTAATGATATTGGAGGTCGGCAGTTGTTTTCATCACTCAGAGCTTTCGCAATTTTCCATAGTTTATGACCATTTTTGTGTAGATTAAGGCTCTCTGTTTTGTTTATCCAGCTCTGTCTTGTTGATATCATGACCTCACGTTTGTATTTGGCCGAGGCTGCTTTGTAAGCAATGTTGCTCTCTATGCTGTGTGTTGTTTCAGCTAGTTCTCTAGTAGAGTCCAGTTCCTCTTCTAGTCTTTGTATTTCCTTGCTCCAGTATGGCTTGTAGTTTCTTCTTGCTCCTCTAGGAATGGATTCTTTAGCAGCTCTCAGGATTCCATTTGTTAACTGCTCTATCATATTATTGACCTTCTTTTCGTGGGTGTTGATAGGCGCAGTATATGCATCAGTGAGCATTGCAAACTTTGCCCAATCTGCTCTCTTATAGTTTCAGCGAGGAAGAGGTATTTGCAACTCCTGTTTGTGAGCAAGAGCCACTGAAAGTTTGACTGGTCTATAGTCACTATCTCCAAGTTGGTTCAGCAGTTTTCTGGTTATTTTGATAGATATGTCTCCAGTTGCAAATGCTAGGTCGGGTGTGGAAGTTGTTTTCCATATTCTTGAGTAGAAGGGGGGGGGGGGGGGGGGGGTGTGTCCTCCCTAGAGTTTATGAAGAATAGGTTGTTGTCTATTTCCCATTCTTCTACTTCTTCACCTCGAACATTAGACTCCTTATATCCCCATCTTTCAGAGTGGCTGTTAAAGTCTCCTACTACCAGACACTTTGATGGTGTTATTTCCATTGACTCCAGCTTCAGTAATTTGTCACTTGGACAGTATATATTAAATATCCTTATACTAGCGGAGTTAATGTATAGGTCTGTACCAATGATCTCTGCCTCTCCGTTTGTGACTACATCTATCAGTTTTGCTGGGATGGAATTTTTAATAAGTATAAGAATTCCAACCTAGTGACCTTCCCTGTCTTGTCTAAATGTTTGGTAGCCCCTGATCATAAATCTGTGCTGAGGATTAAGATGAATTTCCTGGATGCAAGCAATGTCTATCTCCTCCTCAGCTAGTCTGATTGTTAGAGCTTGTTTTTTGTGGTATATGCCCTCCACATTCCAGTGTTTTATATTCAGCTGTTTCTTGAAGCCTTTCCGGTCGGCGGTAGCTTCTATCATAATTAGAGTCTGTTAGATCTAGTCTGATTGATTACTTGTTAAAACGTTGCACTGTGTTCTGCGCCAGTGGCCCAGTGCTATCTAGTTTCAGCCAGCATTTTATTTAGGTTTGCTTTCCTTAGCCTTTGATTGCCCCCCATCTTCCTGCAAGGCAGCAGATTGTCTTTTCTGTAAGGGGATTTTGCCATTAGATGATCAGCCCTCCCAGGTTTACGAGCACCATCTGCCCAAGCTTGATGTAGTAATTAGTTGGTGATTAGACCATCACCATCACACATCAAACAACAGACTATAAGACCCTTCTAACTATCATCAACTTCCAGGAGTCTCACCGATGCTGACAAGTCATGTTATGACAAGTATTTTAAACTAAAAGTTCTACCAGATATATATGAATATATGATGAAACATGTAATTTACTATTTGGATAGTTTGTCAAAGAAGGTGTTGATCTCCTCCTGCGTTAGTGGATGCATGGTTGTTTATTAATTTGATTCATTTAAGACAGCGTCCACAAGAGTCAGAGTGAAATGAATCTCCATTGTCGCCAACCTTTGATGCAGGGAGAAAGCACGACAAGATTGTGTTCTGAGCTTATACTCCAGGCATTGTGCTAGTAAAAGCTAAACTATAACGGCCGCCGTTGAGAATGAACGAAATTCTGCAAATTCAGATCTTGGCCATTGGGCTTTGTTCAAACATAAACAAGCGTCCATCTTGGTGCATCAATCTTGGTCTTGAGAATGAACGAAGAAAGTCCTTCCCCACCAAGTATTCATGTGGAAACCATTTGGTAAAAGTAAACAAGGCAGACCAAGAGAATTGCAACACAGAATAATTATTAGGGAAAGCTTAACCAAGGGACTAAGAAACAACCAAGAACTATAAGAATTAGCAGCAAATCCAATCATGGAGAACTATGACTTCCACCCTAAGTGCTGTCTTTGGGCTGAAAGGAAAATGAATGAATGAAAATGAAAATTTTGCATGAATATTTGTTTTGCTTGCAGTAAATACTGGCATCTACAGCACTCAGCAGAGAGAGGCATCAGTGTGAACGGGTATCCCTCGCCAAAATAGACAGATAACTTCTGACTTCAGGGGTATTCAAGTTTTTAACACCAAGTCTGACGTTTTTGGATACATTTTTTTAATAACAATTTTGCCAGGGCAATCACCTTTTGGTCATAATTTTTCAACTTCCAACTACCAAAGGTTCTTTAGCAGGCACAGAAGGACACAGGACCTGTCGTTTTTCACTGTTTTCTGAGAGGACTAAATATCAGATCTCATTAATGCCAAATACTTACTTGTAGCAAGATTCTTACTCTGGACCTTTAATTTAGAGATTGACTTCTTAATTTTAGACCAGCCAGACCCCCCTACAGAAAAATAATACATTTTGTCCATTACTGTGCTTGTTCTGCTGAAATAATAACTCTCACCAGAACACTTGTTGCAACAGCTTTTTTTCCCAGACACATAGAAAACCCCAGACATCCCAGAAATGGGGAGAAAGATGTAATGATTATTTTTCATGCTACTGTAATCTTTCCATAAAACAACACTTGTGTGCCATTAAGATTTGTATTTCTTGTATTATTTCTTATATTACTCTATAAATGTTTCTTGTTATTCTTCAAAGATCTTAAGATCTACATATACTGTATCAATTCATAATATAACTTAATACATACCATTTTTTATATTTATTTTAATTATGAGTATATAACATTAATCATTGATCATGCTGCCTGTTTTTCTTAAATGGCAATGATAATCCCATTGCAAGTATTGCTGATAGGGTGTGAAGTGTTTTAATCTCACAGCAATTAGTAGTGGCACTTTAAATAAAAGTGATAGACCAATTTACATCCCATAGTTATTAAAAATAATATATAATAATAATACCATGGGCAGATAAAAGAACAAACGTGTCTATTTTGCAACATTTTAATATTCCAGAAAACTGGTTTGTAAAGAACAAAAAAACAAGAAAAACAAGGAAATATATATTGGTCATATAAAATGACATGGCAGCCTAGAGAAGATAATTTCATAGAACATGGCAGCAGATATATAAGAGTGAGGGAGACAAAGAATATGGGTGGAAGATGTCACAGAAAAGCTGGGCATAACTACAGCAAATTATAAGCCTGTTGCCCAGAACAGAAAATAAGCCCATAATATCTGGATTATGGATGCCAGTATATCTACAGTGTTCTCTTACCAACTGATAATCAGCATCAACTGTTGAACAACCTGGTCTGAATATGATTTCCCCATCCTCCTCATCTTCCTCATCTAGAAGGACATATAAAGAAACATTACTATTCACATTTTAATAGAACATCTTGCTCTGATAGTTCCTCTATGAGCTGTCAGACTGACAACATGCTACATTACATCTCAGTGCATGTTTTCATGTTTTACTACAAAGTAAGGTTTTATGTTTAAAATTCTACCAGTAATGAATGTGTCTGTACAAGTGTTTACCCCTTATTTAATATGCATGCACTCTCTTAGCAGGAGCCTCGGTGGTTGAGTGGTTAGTGTGTTTGCTTCTTATCAGAAATCTCAGGGTTCATTTCCAAAATGTGGACAATTTTTACTTGACCGGCAAGGGTTAGGGGTTTGCTCTGTCTCCAAATATGAAGTTCCACATAATGAGGCCCCGGTAACACTCTCCAGTGTGTTACCGGGGCCTTATTATGTGGGAAGTAAAGAATAGTGACACTGTGACCTTCCAGGCATGTCGTAAGAGGTGACTATGGAGGTTGATCGAGGGCTTGACAAGCTGTCATTGTAAAAAGCATTGTTATGGAAATAGAACCATAGATTTTAGAAGCAGTGATCTCCGCAATATGTGCATTTTGGCATGCAAGGTTTCTATTTTTGAGATTGTAGTTCTGCCCTATGTGCCATCTTTGGCTCGAAAGGACAATAGATAGATAGATAGGCAGTCTGGCGACCACATCACCTGAAAATGTACTTTGGTCATGAAAAATATAGTCATAAAGATGTTGCTATGCTTATCAAGGTGTGGAGAAAACCTTTACTTGTTTATACTCAGCTGCTGGGGAAGGGCCCAGAAAAGTAGAGACATAAAGACAAACAGAACTGTTTGTTACTAAATCCATAGCCACAGTGGCTCTGAATGTGATATCTCATATACTTGAACATTTGGAGGCCTCTGTAGCCTAGTTGGGAAAACCACCCGACTGGACTACCGACGTTTGGACAACCCATGTTCATTTCCCGCTGGGAGCAATGTGAATTGTACTCGTGGTTGGAAAAAAATACCCCCACGGTCAACCCAGCCGTTGGCAGAAATGGGTACCAGGGTATTACCCTGGGAAGGTGAGGAATGTTGCCTCACATCGTGAGTTTCGATGCTTGAAGCGACACTATCAAGAAATCCCCGAACATTTCTGGATAGGCGGCCATGCACATATAGGTGGAAACTCGCATGCTAAGAAGCCGGTTCAAGTCTCGTACTTTACCTTTACCTTTACTTGAACATTTGGTTAAATGCCTAGAGCCATTGAATTAAAATTGTGGAAATTATCCACACTATGTGCACTACATTAAGCAGACATAAATAAAAGCAAAACAAGAAGTAATAAAGCCAAGACACAGGAAGCTTACACAGAGGTGAACAAAGAAGTGAGAAGATGCATTAAAAGGGATAAGAGGAAATATATAGATGAACTAGCTAAAGAGGCAGAAGAAGCAGCAAATAAAGGGAATATGAAAGAACTGTACAACAGCACAAAGAAATTAGGTGGAAAATACAAACAGATCAACGCCTTTATCAAAGACAAGAAAGGAAATTTGCTTAGTAATGTAAGGGAACAAATGGAGAGATGGAAAGAACACTTTGAAGAACTTTTGAACAGACCCGGCTCAAAAAATCCTCCAGATATACTACCAGCAGAAGAAGAGTTACACGTTAACTGCGGAAAACCAAGCAAAGAAGAAATAATGAAAGCCATCAAATTATTAAAAGATGGTAAAGCCACAGGACCAGATGAAATTCCTTCGGAAGCCATCAAAGCAGATATTAACACCTCTACCAAGATGTTACAGGATCTATTGGATAAAATTTGGGAGAGGGAAGAAATACCTAAAGACTGGAGAGAAGGTTATATGATCAAACTACCAAAGAAAGGAAGTTTACAGGAGTGCACAAATTATAGGGGAATTATGCTACTATCAGTGCCAGGAAAAATATTAGGCAGAATCATTCTGGAGAGACTAAAAGAGGCTATAGAGAAACACTTGAGAGATGAACAAGCAGGTTTTAGGAAGAACAGATCATGTGCTGATCAAATAACTACCCTACGTATAATAGTTGAACAAAGTTTAGAACTAAAATCCCCACTATATATTGGATTCATAGATTACGAAAAGGCATTTGATAGTTTAGACAGAAGAATGCTTTGGAAGTTGCTGAGTCATTACGGAATCCCCATAAAGTTTATTAACCTGATAAAAACAATGTATGAAGGAACAAAATGTAGTGTGGTGCATGAAGGACAGCTTACAGAAGCATTTGAAATAAGAACAGGAGTAAGGCAAGGATGCCTCCTGTCTCCATTTCTCTTTCTACTGGCCATAGATTGGATTATGAAAATAACTCAAAACAACAGAAATGGGATCCAGTGGTCACTGACCAAACAACTTGATGATTTAGACTTTGCTGATGACATAGCTCTCCTATCACACAGCCATCAACAGATGCAGGATAAAATGAGTATATTAGATGAGAGATCACAACAGCTGGGACTAAAGATTAATAGAGATAAGACCAATATTGTGAGAGTTAATGCAGTTGGCAATAACCATATAAAACTAGGAGAAATACCTCTACTAGACGTACAATCTTATATATATCTGGGCAGTAATGTAGATAAAGAGGGAGGAACAGAAAATGATACCAAAATAAGGATATCAAGGGCAAGAGGAGCTTTCATTGCACTGGGAAGCATATGGAAATCCAAAGAAATTAGGCTAAATACAAAAATAAAAATTTTCAACTCAAATGTTAAGTCGGTCCTATTATATGGCTGTGAAACATGGAGAATGACAAAATTGACAATCACGAAAGTACAGACTTTCATTAATGGATGCTTGCGCAGAATAAAGGGATGGAAATGGCAGGACAAAGTCACTAACGTGGAATTATGGAAATGTACCGGTCAAATACCAGTGGATAAAGAGATACAGCGAAGACGATGGCGATGGATAGGACACACACTACGGAAGCCAACTGAGAGTATTACACAACAGGCCCTTTTTTGGAATCCCCAGGGGAAAAGACAAAGAGGAAGACCAAGGAATTCTTGGAGAAGACAGATAGAAGCAGAGATGAAGATGATGGGGAAGACATGGAATGATCTTAAAAGAATGGCAAAAAACAGAACGACTTGGAAAGTGTTTGTTGAAGACCTATGCTCCACCAGGAGCTAAAAGGTAAAAGAAGAAGATGTGCACTACATTGCCATGATAGCTCAGTGGTTAATGAACTGGACTACAAAGGACAAGAGGTCGGGTTTGATCCTGATTGATGGCTTCCAAGCCTTAAATGGGTACCAAACTTTTTCTGGGAAAATAAAGCGGCACTGGTGCAATACCAACCACATTACCCCAAAAATCATGTGCCAAAGGTCTATAAAAATTATGGTCACTAACACCATATTCCCTATATGCCATGTGGCATGTCAGGGCTCTTTATTTATTTTTTTTTTTTAACTTTTATGTGCACTACAACTATGTCAGCTACTTTATAGCCTTGAACTCATATGTAATATGACAAATGTACCCAAAAACATTTTGTGCTGATATCTAATACTGAGATCACAGCTGGTAACATGTACTTATGGAGCTATGTTAAATAATTCAGTAATATATGGGGGAAAAAACCTCTAAAAATAAACAAAACTTTTCATATATATACTTCAAACCGTAAGGTAAATTTCAAAGAAGGTAAATTAACTGGTGGAAATACAGCTAAACAGAACTTGTAAAAATATTAAATATGTAATTATAATTTATGAAATTCTTGTGTAATAAATATTTACTTCAAAATATGCTCTTTCCAAATTTACTGTATTAGAGTAAGAAGACTACTTGAGTGTCATAAACATCACTAAACATCACTAAACATCGACTGAATGACTTCTTAAAAAAAAAAACTTGTTCTTGAAATACAGATGCATTATTTGTTTTTTCAGTTTGTTTCAAACTTAGCAGCTGAACTTGAATTTAAACTGTTTCACTACATTTGATGTAGCTTCATCCAAAACTATGTCTGTTTTATTTCAAACTGTCAAGTTTGAGTATGATGAGACTAAATTGTTATTTTTTATACTAATTTTTTTTTAACAATCAGCAAATTAGGCAGGATTTAAGAAGGTAGCAAGAAAATAGTGGTTTAGTGGAGAAATAATTAAAACTTACTGGACCAAGTTTTAATGGTATAAATAAAGACCAAATTAATTAATTTAAAAAATCATGAAATAGTAAAAAGAGAGTAAGTCTTATGCTGAGAATACCATGGGTAGCTAAAAAGAGTAAAGATAATGTTTTAAAGCGGCCAAAGTAAAATTAAAACTTATCAAGACAGGAGGAAACTTCTTTAGCTTTCACCTATTAAACGAGTGTGGACATGCTGTGTCCTTAGTTTACAGTAAGCCTTGATATCTGTACCTTAGTCAACATATTCGTCTTCAGCAAGGGTAGAATGTTAATTATAATTTTTTGGGGGGGTGGGGGGGGGGGGAGCAGCTATTTTGGCTTACACTTTTTTTAACTGCCTTAGGTTCTTTAACATACATAGTGTACATGAGACATCCTGTTTCTCACCGTTATTTGTGAAGGCTAGACATCAGATCTCATCACCCAGAAGCTGGGGGACATTAAAGCCACGAAGAAACTTCACTTTCAAAGAGAAAAAATCCCTACTGCCTGTGGAGGGATTTGAACCAGTGATTCTTATTCAGAGGTCAATGTCTTGCCTCTGGACCACTTAGTCCCCCAGGAGGAAACAATCACAATTTTTCAACAATGTAATTAGAAAGAAACATCAAGAATAAATTACAACTAACAAAATTGAGGGAAAAAGAAAAAGGTACCAGACAATTTAAAAGAATGGCTTGGTAGGCAGTTAACTAAAAATTAAAAAAACAAAAAAACAACAGTAGAGACAAAACAAAAAGTTGTGGAGAAATATGATCACCAACACATGCAGATACAGTACTTGACAATGGTTAAACTCTACATGGTTCAACAAGCTTAAGTTTTCATTTGATCTTTCTACAGTATGTCTTCCTCTTTCCTTCCTGATTAATCTTTTAAGTGTTGCAAGAAAAGACAATTTAGTTCAGTAAATGATGTGTTAAAATAATTAAAATGATCATATGAAAGACAGAATACACTTACATAAACAACTAAGTATTTAAAAAGTAAGTAAAGAGCCCCTGTCACGCCAAGTGGCGTATAGGAAATATAGTGTTAGTGACCATAAATTTTACAGACCTTCAGCACATGATTTTTGGGGTAATGTGGTTGGTATTACGCCCGTGCCGTTTTACTTTCCCAGAAAAAATCTGGTACCCATTTAAGACTGGGTGAACCCGGAAACCGTTGGTTGGGATCGAACTCTACCTCTTGTCCTTTGTAGTCCAGTTCACTAACCACTGAGCTATTACAGCTCCCAACTAAGTATTTACATCAGGTAAATTTATAAAAATTTCACAAGAAAATGTTAAGATTTTTTCAGAGAAGATATTATGTCATTAAAAGACAATGAAAAAATGTTTTTAAAAATTGAAGGAAATACATCTTGTATCAAATACTATAGCACCAGTTAATATAACAATTTAATTATAAAATGAGAATGCAGCCCATTAAGTTACACTTATACACTAGAACCAGTGAATCTGGATTTAGAACAAAAAGAGGAAGAAAAACAGGCAGGTAAAAAAATAAAACATAAAAGAGATTTCACATGAGCTCACTAAAACTGAAATCTCAGAAATAATCAAAGGAAGGAACTTTAGCTCTCCAGGATATATCACTGGAAGACCAGTCAAAAAGAAGAAAAAAGAGTTACTTACCTTTATCATCCATGCATGGGGAGTCAGGAATAACCATCGGGAAACTTCCAAATGCATCAGGAGTTGGTGCAACTTCATCACTTGAAATTGATAAAATAAATAAGAAATAAACACTACTTCATTCAATTTTTGTTTGTTTCAATAAGATATTGAAACATAACAAGTTACAGAATAAAACACACTATATCAGAAATTATTTATATATATATATATATATATATATATATATATATATATATATATATATGAGATTATTTAAAGGTCCATAAGGGACATGCCTGGAATAACAATTGGATGTCATAATATAAATAACCTCAGGTATGCTGATGATATAGTCTTAATCGCTAAAAGTGAAAAGGAATTACAAGAAACGTTAGACATTATAGTGAAGGAATGCAAAAATAATGGACTCAGCCCTAAATCAAAAAGACAGAAGTAATTGTAGCAACAAAGAAAAAGACATCACTGCAATGCACAATAAAGACAAGTGGAACAATTATTAAAACAAGTAAATTAATTTTAATATTTGGGAACATTGTTAACCTCATATTGTAGATGTACATCAGAGGTGAGATGCAAAATAGCTCAGGCAAAAGCAGCTTTCCCAAAAAATTGAGGAAGACACTGTGCAATCCATCTTTGACAATAGAAACAAGAAAAAGAGTTCTTAAATTATGTAGAGCCAGTCTTAACATTTGGATGTGAATCATCGACAATAGGACAACAGACAAGAAAATACTGGAGGCTGCAGAAATGTGGCTTTACAGAAAAATGTTCAGAATACCATGAATATCTAAGAAGAGTAATGAAAATGTTCTGAAAGAGGCCAAAACAAAAAGAGAGTTAATTTTCAATATTAGGAAGAAACAATCATTTTTTGGCTATGTAATGAAAAGGGAACAGCTGGAATATATTGTGACAAGTGGAAAAATAGAGAAACAGTAAGAGATAGAGGGAAGCAAAGAGAAAGAGAAAAGCAAAGAGAAAAGATACCAGACAGCCTAAGAGAATGACTTGGCAGAAGGTCAACAACAGAAATTATGAATAACTGTCGAGATTGTAAGTTGAGGAGAGACACAATACCCATTCCCGCAAGCATGGTACTTGAGGATGATGATGATGAAATGTTAACCATTGTTGAAAAGTATTATTTTTTATTAATTATGAAATCTGAGACAATACATCTGAAATTCTACATTTTACTTTGCTATAAACCAAAACTGACTTACATAATTCAAAGGTTGCTGTCTTAAGTAAATTCTAAACATCCATTGGGATCAACACAGCACAAACAAAGAAGTCACCAGAAGATCAGGCTACAACAACATCAATCAAGAATTGAAAATAAGATGTTGGAAACAGCTAGGCCACATTCTAACAATACGCTTGAAAAAAAAAATAAAACACCAAAGGAAACAAATCCAGCACACAGCGTAACCAGAAGTAGTAACTAGGAAGGTATAGAGAGAGGCATGTTTCTCACAGCAAACTGTCAAATTTCAAGAATGGAAATGGTGTAAAGCACCGGTGATAAATAACATACTAGTAGAAATAATAGCAGCAGCAGAAGAACAGGAGTTATATACATATATATATATACTGCACAGAATATTCAATGCAGCATGGCACCAGCAAAAAATCCCAGAAGACTGGCAACAGCAATCAGTGTACCAATATAGAAAAATAAAGGTAGCAAGAGAAACTGCAATCAATATAGAGGTATATCGCTTCCCAGACATATAAGAAAGTTATACGCCAAAATTGTGGAAAAAAGGCTGAGATCAATAATAGAACTACAGTTTAGTGATTCTCAAATGGGGATGAGAAAAGACAACAGAGCACTATCAAAATTTGTACACAGATTTCATTGACCAGGAAAAAGTATTTGACCAAGTAAACAGAGAAAAACTGTGGGAGATACTAACAACATACGGAATAAATAAGCCAACATTAAGCCAACCAACCTAATTAAAAGTCTCTACATAAACTGCACAGTCAGAACAGGAGCAGGCTACATAGACTGTTTCGAAGTTACAAAATGAAAATAAACATCAACAAGACAGAAGTCATGAATATCGCAAAAGAGAAACAGAATATCAACATAACTATAGATGGCAGACAATTAAAACAAGTAGAAGAATTTAAATACCTAGGAAGTCTAGTGACAAAGGACATTTCACAAACAGCTATCACCACTTTTGTCCAACAAGGGAATAACTCTAGAGGCAAAACGGACACGCTACAACTCAATCTTCATTCATTGTGCTACCAATGTCAGTCCTGGTCCCTAGATGCAAGAACAATAAGAAAAATAACCTCTATTGAGATGAAATGTGTTAGACAAATGACAGGAAACTGCTTGAGAGATAGATCTGAAATGAAAAACTTAGAAAAAAGCTAGGAATAACCCCTGCCATAGAAAATAGCCCACTGATGACAGGTGGGCTGGATCAGAATGAAGATCACAATTATGTGAGCTCTGTAAACAACAAACCAGCTTATTTGCAATCAATTTCACCCACTTTTCAGAGAGCACAACATAAACATATTCCTTGCACAGGCATAAAATAAATATACATTAAATGAACTAAATCAGTGTCATAGTTTCTCTTTTCTTATCTCACATATTCCATTTATTGCATTGTTGTAAATTTGTTAATCTTTTGCATTTATACAGATTTCTAACAGGGCAGGGGAAGGAAGGCAAGTGTGGTGATTTAATACTGTAAACATTTAGATAAATTCCCCTACAGATCCATTTGTAGGAGCAGCTTCACCTTTCCTTTCAATTTTGTGACTAATTTATTTCCTCCTCCCTGGTGGACATTTTTTTAAAAAACCTTTAAATCTAGACATGCTAGGCATGTCAGAGTTCACGACGCATTCCATATTGAATGGTGAAACAATACTTTTCTTTCCTGTAAAGCTAAGCGATCACTGTGGCATGTAAAATTTGTTAGAAAGCTGAAAAATTATACTGGACATATAAAATTTGTTAGAAAGCTGAAAAATTATACTGGACATATAAAATTTGTTAGAAAGCTGAAATATTATACTGGGCATGTAAAATTTGATAGAAAGCTGAAAAATTCTATAGCACAGGTAAAATTTTATAGAAAGCTGAAAAATTAATGATATAATTTATGTAGTCTGTTTACTGTATTGTTAAAAACCAATAAATATATTTTTAAAATTAACATTTATAACAATTTAAACTTTGAAAGAGTTTCTGTCTGGGTGTAGCCATTAATATAAAAGTAGTGAAGTAGTCTCGATTTCTTCTAAATTAGTCAAAACTAAGCTATACGTACTATATAATGACAAATAAGTCATGAGTTCTCAGTCTGAAAATGGTGGTTTGGTCTCTTCTTTTTTGGGTTGTTAATGTTGCCATGGGTGTTTGGCCTTGTCATATATTTTAAAAAGTTCTCTCCTTTTTTCCTTGGTCCATCCAGTCAGAAAATCTTTTGTACTGTTAGAGTTTATGATTTATTTGGCTGTGTTTAAAGAGATGCAGTTGTGCAATTGTGTATGTCTGGATCCTCTCTTAGCTAAAGTATCTGCCTTATTATTTTCTGGTGTCCTGTAGTGTCCTGGGATACATTGTATCACTAGCCTTGTATCATATGTGTTAAGGAGGTTATCTATGTCTATGGTGAGCAGTGTGAGTTCAGGTTTGTTTATGTTATTTCCTAGAGCCTGCAAAGCAGATTTGGAATCAGTAATTATGACTATATATCTTTTATTTGATGGTATGGTATCAAAAACACCAATCACATAGCACACTACCATCTCTATGGCTACTAAATGATATATAGAATGTTTACTGTTTTAACAAATTTGCAAATCTCATCAACTATCCACTTTAAAAAAATATTAATTACCATTTGTTATTTCAAAATTATAATATGTCCATTTCATGTACAATCATAAACATAACAAATCTCAACATCTACAAGCAAAGATAATAACATAAAAATATATGTTGCAGCTAACCTAAGTTTTCATCAGGTTACTGACTCAGCTTTACTACAACCCAGTAGGATTACACAATTTATTGTAGATTCATACTTATCCCTGTGAACATCTATGTGACAAAAGCATATCTTGCTTTCTTACATGACAACTTACTAACTATCCATAGTTTCAGGAACAACCATAGACTTGGATGAAAATTGTAAGTGTTCAGTGCTTTCAAATGGAGCAGGCACAGATAATGTGCCTTCTACAGGTTTCATGTCATCTTCTGGCAAAGAGAGGCAATTTGAAATAATAAAGTATATACTCAAATAACTCTACAAGTAGCAGAAAAACTTCATATGTGTTTTAAAACATGTTAAGTTTTGTTAAATAAATAATCTTTCTAGTTTCCTTGGTCCTCAAAAAATGAAAATCTAGCACTTTTAACTTCCAATCTTTATTTCCGCATAAAACTGGACTTCAAAAGAAGCAATTACTACTGCTCTGCAATGGCAGTTTCAGAACAAAAGAATAGCTATTGTGTTAAACTTTTAATAAATGGTTCATAGGGTCCAGAACAAGTAGCCCTGTGATGAGTGGATAGGATAGTTGGAGGCCTCAGATCTACTGAATCTCCACTGACCAGATTATTCAAGAGCTCATAGCATTAAGTAGGTTGGAATATCTCAATGTGAGTGCGCAAGCAAAAAAAAAAATTAATAAAAACATTATTTATATTATGCTACCATTGTCAAATACACAATAGTTTAAAGGCACAAGCAAAATGGAATGTATAATAAAAAGCTGTAACTTAAAGACATAAAAAAGAAAAAAGTAAAGTACCCCCATCACGCCAAGTGGCGTATAGGGAAATATGGTGTTAGTGACCCTATATTTTACAGACCTTCAGCACATGATTTTTGGGGTGATGTGGTCGGTACTACGCCCGTGCGGCTTTACTTTCCCAGAAAAAAATTCAGTACCCATTTAAGGCTGGGTGAACCCAGAAGCCGTCGGTTGGGATCAAACCCTGCCCCTTGTCCTTTGTAGTCCAGTTCACTAACCACTGAGCTATCGTGGCTCACTAACTTAAAGACATAATGTATAAAAATTAACAACTGAGAAAATGATGAGTATAACATCAGCCATTAAATGAACTCAGCAAACTTGTGCAGATCAAGATTTTCTGAGTGAGAACGAGTCACCACTGCCTCACAAAATTCTTGGTAATCTGTTCTTATCTAACCGTCTAAATGTGTGGCTTACAGATGCATGCTGATCATTGAAGAAGAAAAGGAGGAAGAGATGGAGGAGGGAATGGAGACAAAGATAAAGAAAAGGAGGAAATTGAGGAGTAGTAGAAGAAGACTGTATTGGACAATAAAGAATAAAATGGTTTAAACATCTGAATAAAATGAAATCTGATCAACATGCATCTCAAACATATTACATAAAAACATCATGCTATAGGGCAAAAGGGAAACCTAGAATAAGATGGATAGATGAAATCAAAGAAACTCAGTCTCAGCTGTCAACTCAAGTAAATAAACAAAAGGAAGGAAGGAAGGGAGGGAGGGAGGGAGGGAGGGAGGGAGGGAGGGAGGGAGGGAGGGAAGGAAGGAAGGAAGGAAGGAAGGAAGGGAGGGAGGGAGGGAGGAAGGAAGGAAGGAATGAAGGGAGGGAGGGAGGGAGGGGGAGGGAGGAAGGAAGGAAGGAAGGAAGGAAGGAAGGAAGGAAGGAAGGAAGGAAGGAAGGAAGGAAGGAAGGAAGGAAGGAAGGAAGGAAGGAAGGAAGGAAGGAAGGAAGGAAGGAAGGAGGGAAGGAGGGAGGGAGGGAGGGAGGGAGGGAGGGAGGGAGGGAGGGAGGGAGGGAGGGAGGGAAAGAAAGGAAAAGAAAGAAAGAAAGAAAGAAAGAAAGAAAGAAAGAAAATCAATAAGTGAACTGAAAGCTTTTTCTGGAGGCACCAGTACTGGAAACTTGGGAGCTTGATAAGAAAGATGTATTATCATTTTTTAACAGGCGATATGCTTTCACAGGCGTTTTTAACTGATGAGACTGCAGTTCTGAGTTCCAAGAATTGGGAGTTGGACTCTACATGAGTAGAATACTACAACTAAGAAAACAGATGAGGGCTATATATATGTATGTGTATATATATATATATATATATATATATATATATATATATATATATATAAATATATATATATATATATATATATATATATTTTTTTTTTAAATATGATGATATATGATACCATATATAATGATATATATATATATCATATATGGCCTTTGGCATCTTGACAGACGGTAGGTAGCAAGCAATCTTGATAAGTCAGTAGTTTGTTTGTTACATTAGCATGTCTCTGTCTCTTAGGGTGCTGCTTTACTGAACATCTTTTCTCGTGGCTATTTGCCAATCCTGGACAGGACGAGCAAGGTGTACCCGTGGTACCCAGCCCCTTGTCTCCTTTCTCTTGTGCCGTTTGTCTTCTGAATTTGACATCAGCACTGTCTCGAAAGTTGCTGTGCCAATTTTTGTTTGCTCTCCATGTGCTATGATCCACAGCCACATTATCCCAGTTCCTTTCACTTATAGAAAGTTCCCTCAAGGAAGCCTTGCAAACATCCTTATATCTGAGCAATGGTCTGCCCTTTGGTCTCTTTCTGTCCTTAAGTTCTCCTTACAATATTTGTTTGGGAATACAATTGTTTGCCTTTTCTTCTCACATGGCCCAGCCACCTTATTCTACGAATCCAAAGTGTTGCCATGATCGATGGGAGTTTAGCTCATTGTAAGACACTAGAGTTAGTTACTTTGTCCTGCCATTTGATGTTCATAATCTTGCAAAGGCAACGTACATGAAAGCTATTTAACCTTTTCTCCTGCACTGCATAGGTAGTCCAAGTTTCTGATCCATACAGAAGTGTACTAAGCACACAACTTCGGTAAATTTGAATCTTAGTCCTGAGTGTTAAATTGGTGTTGGCCCATGCTCTATCTTAAAGTTTGCCAAATGTGGAAGCTGCCTTTCCGATTCGGGAATTTATTTCTTCCTCAAGGGAGACATTGGTTGTGAACCAAGATAGGTGAACTTTCTCACAGGTTCAAGGGGTATGTTATTTAATGATACAGCTGTGGGGCTGTCTCCACCTTGTTGAAGCACCATTCTTCTGGATACTTATTAATAAGGAGAATAATTCACATGATCTAGCCAGATTATCAATCATTGACTGCAGGACGGATTCAACATGAGCAACCAACTGCATACATACTTATATTTTTAAAATAAAGGAAGTAAAGTTACTACTAACTTATAATTGTTCTCTCCACTACAGTAATATTTCGGTCTGTTTCATGTCTTGACATGTCACTGGTATCACTGGAAGAAACATGAAAAAGAAAAGGTTAACAAATTGTTTTCTTGGTTTTAACACTCTCATTTCTAATTATATCTTCCTCTTTTCTCTTTTCACTGATACCTAAAAGGTGTCGTGGTTTACATCATTTGTCATTCTTGAGCTGCTCGAACTGTCTGAATTAGTGACTTTCCTTTGTTGTTACATGTCTCTCTCACTGCATCTATCCATCTTCTTCTGGGTCTTCCTCTTGGTCTTTTTCCATGCATTCTCGAGAAGAACGCCTTTGATGGTGATTGATAAGGATTCATTCTGACCAGGTGGCCAAACCATTTAAGTTGTTGTTGTTCTATATATTCTTGGCAGGGTTTTGTTCCTATTTTGCTTATGGTTTCATTTGGTATTCTATCTCTTCTTGTATTGTTTGTTACTTTTCTCAAGCATCGCATCTCACATGTATTGATCTTTCTTAAATGTGATTTAGAAAGGGTCCATGTTTGACTTTCATAGCACAAAGTTGGTGTAAAAATGCTATTTATCATTTGTTGTTTAGCTGGCATAGAAATGTTTGGATGTCTTAGCAATGGTGAAAGCTGGTATGTGACAGTATTTGCTTTTTGTATTCTCATGTCAATTTCTCTGTCTAGTTTTCCATCTTCTGTGAACATTGTGCCTAAATACTTGAATTCCTCTACTTGTTTTATTTCTTTATCTTTGATATTAATGTTTAATGGGTGTCTTAATTTGCTTATTCTTATAGCCTCTGTTTTTGCTGTGTTAATTTTCATACTGTAGTTTGTGCAGCTTTTATCTAGAGATGTTAAATGCTGTTAGTAAATAATAAATGTCTAATTCTATCTATCTATATATTAACCTTTCGAGCCGTTGCCAGCCCATAGGGCGTAGACCAAGATACGCCTTCTCATATATGAATTTTTGTTCTAGCAGTTTTCTTTTAAAGATATTTTATCAAATCTCGCCATTTGTCTCTGTTCTGTGCAAGCAGCTCTATCTCATTGAGGGAGCCAAATCCTGTTGCTCTTGCCCTCTCATCAATGTTCTTCTCAGTGTCTCCCTGGGTCTTCCTCTTTTTCTCTTACCTGTTGTTTCCCATATGAGGGCCTGCTTTGCTATTCGGTTATTATCTCTTCTCATCACATGTCCAACATATGACCATCGTCTTTTCTTTATTACTGAAGATATTAGTGGTTGATTGGCGATTTCTCTAATTTCCTCGTTTGTTTTGAATTCGTTCCACGCTATACCAAGTATTTTCCTTAGACATTTATTTTCGAATGCGTTCAACTTTGTTTCTATATCTCTTTTTGTTTTCCAGCTTTCACATGCATACGTAAGGGTTGATAGTACATTTGATTTGTATAGCCTAAGTTTTGTGTTTGTGCTGATTAGTTTTGAATTCCACAACTTTTCAAGGCTTCTGAAAGACATTGCTGCTTTAGCTATTCTGATTCTAATTTCTTTACTTGTATCCCCTTCTTGATCAATGTGACTTCCAAGATAGATAAAGTGATTGATCTCTTCTACTGGTTTGTTTTCCATGTATATTTTGTCATATGTTGGAATTAAACTTTTCATGACTTTAGTCTAATTATACCCAACAATTTTAACCAACCTTTCTTTAAGTCACCACTTTCTATACTATTTTCTTGTCATATTTCTTAATTTAATTTCTTAGCTGCCCATGCTTAGTGTTATATTCTTTACAGGAAGCACATTTCTGTTGCAGAGGTTTAATATTCACATTCATAAATTTAAAACATAATTCTTCAGGACACTGTCACTTTCCAGTCTGAAAGTAAATCCATCAAAGAGAAGAAAGAATATGAATATTAAACAATTTATTATCTTGTTTGTAAGATACTGATGCATCAAAGACTACTGAAGGAAACCAAGTTAATCAATCAGAAAACAACAGAAAACTTATAGAAAATTTAACTGATAACAAAAATATATGAGCACAAACAGCACATCTCTTGTATTTGTGTACATACTAGACTAATTTATCTGCTCCCAACATATTGGTATTCTGAGTCTGTGTTCAGTGATTTTCATTCCACATTATTCTAATAAAAGTCTTATCTCTAAGATATGCTTTCAAAGCTATCATCTTTTTTTAGCTATCATCTTTTTTTGTTGTCCTACTGATTACACCTATAAAGTTTATAGAAAGAGGTTTATTTAAGTTGACATTTAAAAATCATTTCTGGTATGTGTAGTCTTCTGATATCACTAGTTGTGTAGCTTGAACTAACATCTTTCATTTATTTATAGAGACTTTCTGAGTCTGTTTATTCATCTTTTTCTTAGTCATTCATTCACTTTGTAGCATGATATTTTCAAGTAGCATATTCATACTGCAGGCTAGTTTGATTTCATCATTCTGATCATGTCCAAACAATTAAGTTGTTTGTTGTTTTCACCAGCTTTTAACCTATGTCAAAATCCATGGAGGTCTTTGTGCTTTTTCAGGGACTGAATCTTCTTACATGAATACCTATCTTGTTCCAAGTATGAACAATGAACATTGCAATTTAGGAAGATAATCTCCTATTTCAACTTACACTTTTGGCAATTTTTTCAAATGATTTTGCCTGCATAGCAGTTGCTTGGCTTATTCTTTTAGACTTTTAACTGGCAATAGTTCTTTAACATGAGCTGAGTGCACACAAGCCCTCCAATTTTTCACAGTTCTCCAAAAAAGCTAGACAGTAAATCTCACTACTCAGGGACCAAGGGTGGGTAAACCACAAACCAACAATGATGACATTCAACCGAGAAAAACTTCCTCAAGATTGGAAACCAGGATCTTCTTGGTCAGAGGCAAAGTCACTGCGACCCCCATCCGAACTATTTGGTTCTTTGGTTATGGAAGGGCCTGGTATCACTGCAAACGAATTAAAAATCCATAATTGCTCAACCACCCATGCCAGTGGAATCATCCGAATTACTATCTCATCTCCCAAACAAAGAAAGGTAGCTGTAGTCCCCATTATAGCAGTCTCAGCACACGCCAAAAGACATATGGTGAAACCGCACAGAAAGTGAACACAGCCAAATGTTCCCTGTCATACGATATCATCATTCACCGTAAACAATTGGAATATCGAAACATGATAAAAACGGATGAAACATGCAGCTCACGGTGTGCACAGAGCACCTAACTCAGTAGCTCCTGCAACAAGCCTGACTTGGAATATGAGGAAACTGCAACAAGGAACACTTTTATACATAGCCTTCAAATGGTTCCTGCCGCCTAACCACCATATTGACCAGAAGTTCACGTCCTCCTGAAAATGATGATCATCATATTTTTTTTTAGTGTATAGCGCTTGATGATGTTAAGGCATCATTTATGACGCCAAATCTGAATATAAAAAACATAGTTAGTCGTCAGATTATCCCCGTCGCACACCAAACAACAGACCATAAGATTAACATATGGCCGGTCTTGGGATATACGAAGAGCCATTATGATGACATTGTACACACAACAATGGCAGCACCTATATATTCCTGATTACTCTAGTGAATGCAGCCTACAACGAACGAAACATGGTGCAAATTCCCTAAAGAGATAAAACTGCAGCTGACATAATGAAGCAGTTCACATTAATGAGTTGTAACATGTAAATAACTTGCGTCAAGCAATTCCAACAAAGGTCGTGAACAGCACTCAATGTGACATAAAGCACAGATCAGCTCTAGCTGGTGGAAGGTCACATTCAAAACACTTGATTTGCCAAAAAGGAATATTGCTGTGCATACAACTCCGCTTCATCGGCGCAGATGTGTTAAGTAGAACATCATTTAGACTTTAACGCAGAAAAGTGCAATGGAGAGCTGAAATTAATCAGACCCCAAATTCACTTTCTGCAGCGATGGAGAGAATGTGAACTAAATCCACCATCTTGGAAACAAAGTCCCATTTTCAAAAATCCTAACTATTTAATTCTTTAATGTCTGATATAAAAATTTACTGGAATTGTACCAACATTTTTCTCAGAGCTTCATTTTTTTTTATTCTGTCCTTCCTGAATTTTGCTTGCAGGCTCACTTACACAGACCATTTCACATGTGGTTTCATGCTTGTGTCTTTCAAAGACTGTTCATGCCTGAAATTGGTAGAATAATATTGGTACAAGCAGTGCATTTATCAATAAACAGGGGTCTCTCATCTCTCCTTTCCACTGTCTTCTCACCTTTCATTTGAGTGGATCTGTTGGGGTCATCATCTTTCTTTTTTTTATAAAATCTTTGTGTATGTTTCCTCCTTGAGTGTAGCTACATGACCTCTCTGGGTCAAATGGGCTGAAATTCTGTGTGATCTTCTTTAAGGTGACACACTTAGTGAAGGGAAAACCCATCATTCACAGCTGAGATAAGCTCTATCTATATCACGACTAATCCATGTTTTTCCTTGTTTATCTATCCATGTAATCCTTTGCTCATTTTTGTCACTGACTCTATCTACTTACTTTATAGTTGAATCTTTTTTCATATTTTGTGATTATTTTCACATCCACTGATTTTGCCCTTGTTTGCATAGTAACTATAATATTTTACGATGGTGCTGGATAGAACACACACTGCGGAAGCAAACTGAGAGTATTACACAACAGGCCCTTTTTTGGAATCCCCAGGGAAAAAGAGAAAGAGGAAGACCAGGGAATTCTTGGAGAGTACAGATGAAAGTAGAGATGAAGATGATGGGAAAGACATGAATGATCTTAAAAGAATGGCAAGAAACAGAACGGCTTGGAAAGTATTTATTGAAGACCTTTGCTCCACAGGGAGCTGAAAGGTAGAAGAGAGAGCATAGTAATAATTTTGTTATTTAAGAATAAGTGTTATTTTTTATAAATTCATGTATTTTTATTTAACAATCAAACTATCAATAACTGGGTATAAGTAACCAAAAAATATGACCACAAAACCAAATGAGTAAATAATTTTTTCTAAACATTTATTTACTACATTAAAACACAGTTACTTAAAATCATAAAAGTAATTAATAAAGAACAAGACATATCTTTCACCTTAATGTATCAGCAACGAGAGGTATACCTTGCTCTTCTGTCTCACTTTCATTTGTTGAGGAATTGTGGAAATCTGAGACAAAATGGTTATACTCAAACTTTATGTGTGAATAATTAAACAAAAACTGTAAACAAAATATTATGATGCTTATAATAAGTAATTCAACATTATATATTTTTTTATTGTTGCAGTCTAGAAAATTGATGATGTATATCCCCACCACAATCATCACCAGCATGCAGCATAAAAATAAACAGGACAAATTTGAAACAAGTGCAACGCGTCAAATACTTGGGCATAATAATAACAGCAGATGGAAGATGCACCACGGAAATAAAAAGTAGAATAGCTCAGGCCAAAATAGCATTTCAGAAAATGAAAAATATCTTATACAACAAATCTATGTCAATAGCAATGAGAAAGAGAGTTCATCTGTGCTATATAGAACCAATTCTGACCTATGGAAGCGAATCATGGACAGTAGACAAACAATTGAAAAGACGATTAGAGGCCACAGAGATGGGATTTCTCAGAAGAATGTTGAAAGTTCCCTGGACAGCTAAAAAGACCAATGAGGAAGTTCTCAAAGAGGCCAACACAAAAAGGCAGCTCCTAAAAAACATCAGGAAGAAACAATCAACATTTTTCGGGCACATCATGAGAAGAAGAAAGTTGGAATACTTAGTTACAACTGGCAAAATAAAAGGAAAGAGAGATCGTGGACGACAAAGAGAGAAAATACCGGATAGCTTGGTGTCATGGCATGGAAAGCAGTCAACAACAGAATTGATACGATGTACTGTAGATAGAAGATTGTGGAAGGACATGATCGCCTATGCCAACCGGTTTGGTAAATGATGATGATATCCCCACCAAGACATTATTGTATAATTAAAACACATGTATGTTCAGAAATCCAATCAGTTAAAAAGTTTCAAGCACAGAAAATATGGCCAGAGGGCATGAGGAATCACACATTGCAGAATGTTGTTATAAAATGAGGAAAATTAAAGGTCATGGAAATCTAGCCAATGCAAAATTTCTTTAAAAAAACAGTATTAATTAATCAACATCTCACTTTTAATTATAAGAAGGGCATAATAAACCGATGCACTACATAAGCAATTAACAAAATCAAAATATTGAAGGTTTTTTAAATCATTTAAAAAAATTAATATCCTTTAGTACACAATTAAACTAATTTAGCAAATATATTTAATGTTCATTCTATACAAGTACCAGGTTTGCTTTACCTCAATAACTACTTGCTTGGCCAGATTAGTTAGTATGCCTGAGGACCACCAAGGGGAGCCAGTAGTGTTAACATCAGAAAAGATCAGGGAGCCAGTAGGGTTAACACCAGAATAGATCAGGGAGCCAGCAGTGTTAACATCAGAATAGATCAGGGAGCCAGAAGTGATAACACCAGAATAGATCAGGGAGCCAGTAGTGTTAACATCAGAAAAGATCAGGGAGCCAGTAGTGTTAACATCAGAATAGATCAGGGAGCCAGAAGTGTTAACATCAGAATAGATCAGGGAGCCAGTAGTGTTAATATCAGAATAGATCAGGGAGCCAGTAGTGTTAACACCAGAATAGATCAGGGAGCCAGTAGTGTTAACACCAGAATAGATCAGGGAGCCAGTAGTGTTAACACCAGAAAAGATCAGGGAGCCAGTAGTGTTAACATCAGAATAGATCAGGGAGCTAGTAGTGTTAACATCAGAAAAGATCAGGGAGCCTTAGTGTTAACATCAGAATAGATCAGGGAGCCAGTAGTGTTAACATCAGAATAGACCAGGGGGCCAGAAGTGTTAACATCAGAATAGATCACTTTGGCCTCAGAGCACACCTATTCAAAATAAAACTCATTTAAATTTATGACTGCGGAGCAACCATTCAAACTCCACAGCATATCCTATGGGACTGCATCATTCCTATTGTCCTAAGAGCACATGGTCCACAGAAACAATCCTGCATGAACAAACTATGGAGAACTGATGAAGACCTCAAACACACTATCTTGTTTGGGACTCTTGCTGGTGTAAATATCTAAATGCATAGCAGTAGCTGATTGTTGAGGAAGATTACCTTATTATAAATGCTACAGGATATGGGTAATTTAGAGATACATGAAGGTCCCAGATTCTAATTCCACAGTTGGTGAGAATTATTCTCTTTGATCTATGGATTTTTCATGGCTTTACTCCATCTCTAGGTAATGAGATCTAAAACTAACCCTCTGTATAATGACAAAGAAACAGATGTTCTGTGTGCTCCCTGAACATGTTAGAGAAGGCTTGACAGTTAACATTCCCTCCCTCCCTCCCTCCCTGACCTCGCAGAAGGTCAACAACAGAAATGATAAATAGCTGCCGAGTTCGAAGGTTGTGGAGAGACATGATCACCTATGCCAGTAGGCCCGGTACTTGATGATGATGTTCTTCATGACATTAAAATTACTTTTTGCCATTCCTATTCTTTTGTTTATTTCAGTTGTACATTTTCCATCACTGGTTATAGTATGTTAAAAGTAGTTGTAGTTCTGAACTGTCTCCAGGTCTATTACTTCAATTTTGATATTCACTTGTGGGTTTTGAGTATTTTCTTTGTTTATGATCATAGTTTTAGTCTTTTTGATATTCATATCTAGTCCATATTTTTTGCTTGTCATGTTTATTTCATTAAGTAATTGCTGTAGATCTTTAGGATTTTCTGCTAGTAGTACAGTATTGTCAGTATATCTTAGGTTATTAATTATCTTTCCATTAATTTGTAGGCCTGGCATCTCTATGATGTTTTTAAAAGATTTGCTGGAGGCCTACATTGTTTATTTTAAGTAATTCCACATTCATTTTCTTTTTTCATTTGTATTTTTCATGTCTCATAACAGAATTTAGAAAGTAACATATTTTCTTTTCTTTCTTTCTTGTATTCATTCCAAGTCTGAAAAAAAAAAAATTCACTTCATCTACTTATCTATCTATCTATCTATTGTCCTTTCGAGCCGAAGACGGCACATAGGGCAGAACCACAATCTCAAAAACAGAAACCTTGCGTGCCAAAATGGCACATATTGCAGAGATCACTGCTCTAAAATCTATGGCGCTGTTTCCATAACAATACTTTTTACAATGACAGCTTGTCAAGCCATCGATCAACCTCCTTAGTCGCCTCTTACGACATGCCTGGAAGGTCACAGTGTCACTATTCTTTACCTCCCTCATAATGAGGCCCCGGTAACACACGGGAAGTAATATCCATCTACTTATAGAGGGATATTAAGTAGGTGTAGATGCACTGTGTCATGGTTTACAGCATTACAGCAAGCTATAATAAATGCACCTTTTGGCCCAACATATCTGACATCAGCGTAGTATTTTTTAGTACAAGGGTTGTCTTTCATCTTGATCTCTATAGATTTAGCCAGACCGATTAGTCTATTTCTAGAGGTACCACAAAAGAGGTGGAGCAGGTTCTGAATAGATTTTGTTCACTGATCCTGACATCAGTGGACAGCTATGTGTCATTCATGATTTCAGCCCTGGTGCAAGCAGATTCCTTTGCTCCCAAAGCTGCTTCTAGAATTTATACAAGAATATTTATGATGCACCAGACAGCAGGAAAACATCAATGGTAAGTTGGTTACCGCTGGCATGGTAATAAAGGGAACATTGATTCACTACCCAGCCCAATGTTCTCCAGCAAGCTCAGCTGAAAACTGAATGGATCCCTGGCTCACTGAGCTGAGGCAGACAATAAATACAAGGAAAAACACTGGTCCACTCAACTCAAACTGCTGTAGTGTTGACATTCAATAATTCACTTTGCTGTGACATTAAATGCTACAAGACATCCTTTGTTATTAAGTAACAATAATAATGTAAATACTCAGTTATTGTTTTAAAATCAATCAACAAGTTGATAGTGCAAAAGGTTACATATTAATAAAATACTTACATGTTTGTGCCTTTCTTTCAGACATAGTGGCATCAGAAGAAATCTTTGTTTTCAAAAACAAATTTTCCCCAAGCTGTGGATACAAATATAATTAAATTAGTATCAGTAATTGGGGGAGGGGGGGGGTGTATGTGGAGAGATATTTTAATTTTCTTTTTGGCATGAAAAAAATGATACGTTTTTTTTTTAATTTAAATTAAATATTAAATAAAGTGCAAAGTATAACGGTATACTCATCTATCTATTCAAAAGATAAAACTTAAACAATTATAATTTATTTGGTTAATGTTTGAATGCTAATATCTATCCTATTTATAATAAAAGATATACAATAAATGCAAAAGAAGAGAAGAACAGAATACAAGTGGTTTCATTTAAACTCATTCATGTACATGGCACGAGCCATCTAGTCTATGGTTTGTCAGATCTGACACTATGCAAAAGTATAATTCAGTGGATGATGTTACTCTTAAGTTAGGTTTCATTATTTCAATCTGATCAGTAGCACATCTATCTATCTATCTATTGACCTTTCGAGCCGTAACCGGCCCATAGGGCGTAGACCAAGATACACCTTCTCCTATATGGATTTTTTGTTCTAGCAGTTTTATTTTAAAGATATTTTATCAAATCTCGCCATCTGTCTCTGTTCTGTGCAAGCAGTTCTATCTCATTGAGGGAGCCGACTCCTGCTGCTCTTGCCTCTCTCATCAATGTTCTTCTCAGTGTCTCCCTGGGTCTTCCTCTTTTTCTTTTACCTGTTGTTTCCCATATGAGGGCTTGCTTTGCTATTCGGTTATTATCTCTTCTCATCACATGTCCAACGTATGACCATCGTCTTTTCTTTATTACTGAAGATATTAGTGGTTGATTGGCGATTTCTCTAATTTCCTCATTTGTTTTGAATTCGTTCCATGCTATACCAAGTATTTTCCTTAGACATTTATTTTCGAATGCGTTCAACTTTGTTTCTATATCTCTTGTTGTTTTCCAGCTTTCACACGCATACGTAAGGGTTGATAGTACATTTGATTTTAATAGCCTAAGTTTTGTGTTTGCACATCCATACAATTAATGGATCTTTGGCCATGCAATGGAGTTTATGCACATGGGATCAGAGTTCTCTTCAGAGGTTCTCAGTATTTAAACTGGAGCACTTTCATGATGCAGTGACGATGATGATAACATGACATAAAATAAAAATGATATCATATTTCAAATATTGTTCTTCTTCTTCTTCTATCCTTCCTCTGTTGCCGTTGGCGTCGAGGGGAGAAACAATCTGCGATTCTTTGCTCTTCTGTTGGCTTCTTCTGATGTTATTCCTCCTAGTGACTCTAGTATTCCATTTATCCATCTCTTTCTCGGTCTTCCTCTTAATCTTACGTTTTCGTAGCGTTTGTTTATGGCTCTTTGATTCATTGTTAGTTCATTCTGTC
Organism: Megaustenia siamemsis; assembly: GCA_032433765.1. NCBI lineage: Eukaryota > Metazoa > Mollusca > Gastropoda > Stylommatophora > Ariophantidae > Megaustenia > Megaustenia siamemsis. Next base: position 51,481,928 of record JAVIAB010000092.1, read on the forward strand.
TTGTTATGTGGCCGAACCAATTTATCTGTTGTTTCTTTATGTATTCGATGGCTGGTTCAATTTCGAGTTTCTTCCTCAGGTCAGTGTTTCTTACTCTGTCCCTTAAGCCGTTTCCTGTCATTCTTCTGACACATTTCATTTCTGTGGTCGTTATCTTTCTTATTGTTCTAGAGTCCAGCGTCCAATTCTGGCACTGATAGCACAGAGTTGGTAGAAAAATTGATTTGTATATTGCCCCTTTTGCTTCCGTAGTTATTGCTTTGTTTTTCAATAGTGTTGATACTTGGCCTATAACTTGGCATGCTTTGTTACACCTTATATCTATCTCTGTTTCTTGGTTATTGTCTTGTGTTAGCGTGCTACCCAGATATTTAAAATTGTCAACTTGCTTCAAAGATGTATTATCTATTATGATGTTTAGTTTTTCTTCCTTTCTCGCTATTGCCATTACTTCGGTTTTGCTTATGTTGATCTTCATGTTGTATTGTTTACAAGTGTTGTTTAGCCTGTTGATATGTTCTTGTAGGTCCTCAGTTGTTTCATGTATCAGAACTTGGTCGTCTGCAAATAGTATTTCATTTATTTCTTCCTCTCTTCTGTTGTTTTCTGGTACGTATATTTCGTTCTCTTCTGTGTTATCGTTTGTTGTCATCCGTGTTGGTATGTTTCCTTTGATTGGGCATGCTAATTTGCTTATATTGTCCATATATGTGATGAAAAGTAAGGGGAAAGCACGCAGCCTTGTCTTACTCCGGAGTTAATGGTGAAGTGTTTAGAGTAGCCTGCTGAAGATCTTACTGTAGTGCGACTACTTTCATAGAGGCTCTTGCATATCTCTACTAGGTGGTGACTCACTCCGTACAAGGGCAATACGGACCATAGTTGTTCCCTGTCCACCCTATCGAACGCCTTTTCTTGGTCAATAAAAGCTGTATACAGTGTTTTATTATGCTCTATTGTTTTCTCCGCTAGTTGTTTTATGATAAACAGGGCATCTGTGCAACCTCTGTTCCTCCTGAAGCCCATCTGAGCATCGCTTAGTTGTGGGTCTATAATTGGTCTCAATATTAAAATTGGTTCAAATATTGAATTTTGTAAAAATGTATTTTGCAAGCAATGAAACATAATGTATTTTTTGGGTTACTTCAGATTTATTTTGAAGACATTTACATGAATTTTTAATTCTATGGGTCAACTGCACATTTTTTTTAAAACTAAACTGTCCATTAATTTGTTTCCTGCATTATTGTTTAATCTTTCACAAATGATCTAGAAGAGTAACTTAGTTATGTTGTAGCAGTGATTACAGAGTGTATGACAATATGGGAGTGTGTGATAGAAGTTGAGGGGAAAGTGAGAAGAGTTCACTCAAATAGAAATATCGAGTTTCACATGGAAAAAGAGAAGGATGAATGTAAACAGGGATATGATTGGTTGGATGGGAGGAAATTAGGAAAAATGATAAGTTAGGTCAGTCTAGATGGGACCAGTACTCAATGCGGACGGTGGCTTTTTGCAACCGATACCGTGAGTTGTAGCCAGGTTAGTTACACAAAACAGTGTGGTAGTGTTAGTTAGTTTGTGCTTGGTAGTTGAGCGTAACGGATCTGGCACATGGGTCAATGTTAAGTAAACTTGTGTTACCAGTATAGAGGCACGTAGAGGTAGTTGTGAAACTCACAAGCAACGAACAAATTAGGTGATAGTGAGCGTGATAGCTCTCGCAGATTTAATGCTCAATAATGAGTGTGCTATTATAAGGTAGTTATGAAACTCATAAGCAACGAACAATTTAAGTGAAAGTAAGCGAGACAGCTCTCGCCGATTTAATGCTCAATAACGTGTGTGCTATTGTAGGCACGAACAGATGACATTGTGAAATTCATCAGCCAAGACCAGTTGCCAATAGCTAGCAGGAAGATCCCGTGTAGTGTTTCTCAAGAGAGTCCGACCGAGTGGAGTCGGCTCCAACAGGATGTCACCAAACTGCATGGTGGCCTGAAGGAAGTACCACAACTCTGCACCCTGTCATGATGAAACTGTCCATTGAGTTGATGTAACTACAAACCGATGCTGGAGGTGTATAATTTATGGAAGGGCAGTGGTACCAATGCAGCCCTTAGTTAAAAGCCAAGACAAGTTGGCGTAGGGTGTGTGGGTGGAACTAGCCCGACCACGTGAAGGGGTCACATTGACCGTAGTGCAGGAAAACGAAGCGAGTGTATGTGTTACGCCTCATTGTTAACAAATTCTATATTTCGGGCCGTGACCAACGTTCGGTCAACCACAGACAAAATACAGTGTTCAACGAAGCGCTGAGTAATTCTAAGGATCGTTAGGAAGTGTTGTTAGAGTAATAATTAGAATATTAATTATTAAGTGAAATTATTGTGGAAAGAATTGTGTAAATTAATTGGAGAGTAGAAAGGGGTGTGGTGTTGATATTCGTTCTCTCCACAGGTTTTGAAAACAGAAAATGCAGGAAAGGGATGTAACAATAGTGAGAAATATCACAGTCGTGTGAGTCAAATAGTTTTTTTTTTAGCTAGACAGAATAGGAGAAAGGTAAAAGGTAAAGTACGAGACTTGAACCGGCGTCTTAGCACGCGAGTATATACCCATATGTGCTCGGCCGCCTATCCAGAAATGTTCGGATATTTCTGTATAGTGTAGCCTCAAGCATCGAAACTCAGATGCGAAGCGACATTCCTCACCTTCCCAGGATAATATACCCTGGTACCCATTTCTGCCAACGGCTGGGTCGACCGTGGGGGTATTTTTTTTTTATTCCAACCACGAGTACAATTCACACTGCTCCCAGCGGGAATTGAACACGGGTTGTCCGAACGTCGGTAGTCTAGTCGGGTGGTTTTCCCAACTAGGCTACCGAGGCCCCCAGAGAATAGGAGAAATAAATATTGAATAAGGGAAGAGGGAGTAGAATAGAAGGAGTAAAGGAGTAGATTCATAACATATACGACACACATGGCTGGGATGTACAGAGATTGGTGAAGTTTTATTTTGTGTGTGATGGATAATATAATGTAAACAAATAAGTTGTACAAGTAAATTGGGAAATGTTGAGCATGTGATGAGCAAACATACCAATTGATGGTGACATATTGTTGCAGAGTGATTGAAAATTATTGTGATAAGATAACACAGGGTGAGTGTGCGAACAATAAGAAGTGTGATATAAAAGTTTTTTTTACAGAGTGATTATCAAATAGGGTTATAAGATAACAGGGTGGTAAGGTGAGAGTGATAGTTAGATTTAGAAGTGAAGATAAAATGGAAGGGATGAGCCAAGAGCCACCAAGCACGGGCCCGTTGAAGCAGTGACGGTCTTAACAACAAAACAGCGCGAAGTACAAGGTTATACGATCACGACGGACAAGTGTGTCGGGCCACTAGATGGTTCCTGCAGGAGTCAAGCCTAACGCTGACTGAAGTGTGTCAGTATATGAAGGTGTCAACAAGCAAAGGTGATACAGGGCAGTGCAGTACAATTGCAGTGCCCAGGCAATCAAGCATCAAGATCAGTCACCGGCGATTCCGTGACACAGGGCGAGACAACCTTTAAAGACGACACATTAAAGCGCCTGGTATAATGTGATGTTTGACCTCTTCTTCTGCATTCATCCATTAATTACTCTTTGATACCAGTCCTTAAAATGATGTTAAGCGAATGTATTTTATGTTGTGTCGTGGTTTACAACAAGGTGTGATGTCTACACCTTTCAGCCCACTACTTCTAACTTCAACACAGCATTTTTGGGAACTGAGTTTATCTTCCCTTTTTGATACCTACTCACTTGGCCAAACTAGTTAGTAATTTCTATGGCCACCACAGGAAAATGGAACAGGATCTTGATTTTGTTCTGATCCTCACACTACAGTTCTAATTCATGTACTGTGCAACATCCTGAGCTTGTTTAATCATCAGTTGTAAAATATTTAAATGTTCGTTCGTTCGCTTTCGTCAGCTTTGACCTCTGACGAAGTCCCACCCACTCAATTTTGTGGGACTGAATTTTGCGTGTAAAGTCTGTTTTATCCCATTACAGGATGCCCCTCGCCATGCAGGCAGATTTACTCCGACTTCAGAGGTACTAATTTTTAGGGAATTAGTAAAACCCAGGTGTCCTCGCCAGGGTACGAACCCCGGCTGTTGCTGTGGTAAGCCAACCGCCTATCGATTGCGCTAACCGGACACCCGATCAGGAAAATGGAACAGGATCTTGATTTTGTTCTGATCCTCACACTACAGTTCTAATTCATGTACTGTGCAACATCCTGAGCTTGTTTAATCATCAGTTGTAAAATATTTAAATGTTCATACTATGATACTGACTTTTAAAAATGTACAATTACTTCCCTTTTCAATTTGTGGCACAAGAGATTATCCCTTCTTTCAAAAATTACCCATTATTTTTGTTGGCCTTATTCTACTCTTTTTTAAACAATGCAAAGAAAATTAAAATATTGTCATGTTCAATTTTCTTACAAAAGAATGCTGTAATTTTTGTGAAGACAATCCAGTAATCAAATTTTGCTGAGATATTTCATCATCTAACTGTGAATCGGGAACAATAAATCCTATGTTGGAGTCTGTACTTTCTGTAAATTCTTGGTCATTTTCCATCTGCTCATATTCTAGACTCTGCTTTCTTTACAGCAATTTTCCTGTAGAAAAAATTAGAAGAGTTTAGAAACAGAAGATATATATAATGAAAACACTGAGTACTAAAGATACCAAGTCTTTCAGAAACCTTGATAAAATATGGAAATAACAATTTCTAAGCATAAAAACAAAGCTCTTTATTTTCAAACCAAATGTATTATTAATCTTGCAAGAGCTGGAAAACAACTAAAGAAATAGAAAATAAATTAGATGCATATGAAAACAAATTCCTAAGGAAAAGACTTTGTATGCCATGGAATGAATTCAAGATAGTGCAGAAATAAGAGAAATTACAAAGCATCCAAAAATATCATTTACAATAAAGATAAGAGGGTAGTTATATTTTTGCCTCGTGATGAGAACGGACAACAAGAGAATATCAAAGCCAAACCTCAAATGGGAATCAGAGGGTAAAAGAAAAAGAGATCTAGAGAAACACTAAAAATTACATTGAGATGAGAGGCAACAACAGCAGCCATCAGCTCATTTGCATAGATTGAGAGGCTCTCCCAGAACATGGGCATGTGGCATATCTGTATAATCTGACACTTGATAACAAAGATTGTTAGAAAAAGAGAGTCTAGAATTTTGCCTTATGTGCCATCTTTAGCTTGAGAAAAAAAAAGCATACACACATATACATATATGGGGTTAGCAGGGTAGAATTCTGCCCTTCCAAAGGAGGAATAAGACGTCTCCTTTCCTCCGCTAGTCTTCGGGACACCTTTGGGCAAGGTGAAGCTCCGGTTAGCCCTCCCCCTGTCAGGGTTTTGTGAAGCCACTGGAGCAGGTGGTGGATGGTGTTGTGGGAGCAGCTGACAAGTAGTGCCAGTTATCGTACCCACTTTGCAATGGCAGGCAGAGGATCTCATATATAGGATAGCTGCGATCTCCGACTAGTACAGTCACTGCCAAGAAGAAAAGGAATGGCAAACTACCTTCTTATATTGCCTAGAATAATCATGTTAAGACACAACTTAATATCTACAGCTAACGACATTAATGGGGGCTCCACAGCCACCTCATCAGGTAGGGAGCATCATGTGCTACAGGTGACACCCGATTATCATCAAGCTACTGTATCTATCTATCTATTGACCTTTCGAGTCGTAGCCGGCCGATAGGATGTAAACCAAGATACTCCTTCTCTTATCTAAATTTTTATTCTAGCAGTTTTCAATTCTTTTAAAGATATTTTATCAAACCTCGCCATTTGTCTCTGTTCTGTGCAAGCAGCTCTATCTCATTGAGGGAGCCGATTCTTGCTGCTCTTGCCTCTTTCATCAATGTTCTTCTCAGTGTCTCTCTGGGTCTTCCTCTTTTCCTCTTACCTGTTGTTTCCCACATGAGGGCTTGCTTTGCTATTCGGTTATTATCTCTTCTCATCACATTTCCAACATATGACCATCATCTTTTCTTTATTACTGAAGATATTGGTGGTTGATTGGCGATTTCTCTAACTTCCTTATTTGTTTTGAGCTACTGTATGCAAAATCAAAAATAAAGAGACACTAGCAATAGGGACTTGGAACATTAGATCAGCATTCCAAGTGGCAAACTAGAAAACATCAGCCAAGAAATGAAGAGAATGAAATTGAACATCTTGGGACTATGTGAAATGTGATGGAAAGGAGCAGGATTATTACAACATGACAGTGGAAATGTAATTCACTCTGGTGGAACCACACACGAAAGAGGAGTAGGCATCATGTTAGATAGAGAAAGAAGCAAAACAGTGAAAGGATTTTGGCCAGTATCAGATAGAAATCGAGGTGCGCGTGGCCGTGTGGCTAAAACCACTGTTCCGCTGGCTGAAAAGCTGACGTTCGGTGTTCGAAGCCCGCGGTAGACAGAAAGGATTTTTTCTATCGGGGGTGAAATAAAAATCCTGAGTTGCACACATCGTGGCGACTGCTTGACCAAGCGGCCTTTATCTCTCTGGTTCTATCGTTGCCCCCCGACATACACCAGCAATGGTACTATGTGCCGTAAAGATAGTTTTTTTTTTTTTTTTAATCAGATAAATTCTGCTAGTAAAATTGAGAGGTAGACCAATGGATATCAACATAATTCAAGCATATGCACCAACAAGTAATAGCGAAGAAGACATTAACACTTTTTACAACGAGCTAGTGATGACCATGAAACAGTGTAAATCCCAAGAAATAACTATTATATTAGGGGATTTCAATGCAAAAATAGGAACAGCTAAAGTGCAAAATGTGACTGGGGGATGCGCATCCCTTGGAGAGAATGAATGACAGAGGGGATAGATTGATAGATTGGGCAAAGACACATGAAATGATTATAGGTAACACCTGGTTCAAACAACACCCTAGGCGACTATGGATATGGCAAAGCCCAGACAAAAAAGTAGACAATCAAACTGATTTTATACTGGTACATAGAAGATTCAGGAATGGGCTAACATCTGTTAAAACAAGGCCAGGAGCAAATTACAATAGTGACCATGTACCAGTAGTTGGAAAGATAAGAATAAAACTGCGGAAGACACATAAATCCCCAAGAAATATCAAATTAGAACTAGATATGCTTAGAGTAGTTAGACAGATGAGTGATAAGAACAGTACTATAGTACAAAAGAACAGTACAATAGTACAAAATAGATATAATGCTATACAGAAAACACAGGACATCAAGGAACAGTGAGAAATGCTCAAACAATCAATTCAACAAACATTAAAAGAGGTTAAACCAATGACTAAAAGAATCAACAAAAAGAAATGGATGACAAAAGAAATATTATAACTAAAGAACAAAAGATGAAAACATAAAAGGGAACGGACATAAAAATATTGCACAAAGAGATCCAGAACAAATGCAGAGAAGCAAAGGAAGGATGGTTAAAGTAGAAATGTGAAGAAATGGAAAAACAACAAAAGAAAGACTCAAAATTTATACACAATCAGTTAAATGAATTAACAGGAAGAAAAGAAGTCAAAGTTTCAGGATGTGTAAATCAAATGAAGGAAATATAATAATGGGACAGGAGAAGACAATGGAAGGATGGAGAATATATCAGTAAACTCTATGATGATGAAAGACCAGAGCTAAACAATTCCAACAAAGACACAGGACCACCAATAATGCAGAGTGAAGTGGAGGAGGTAATTCAACACATGAAAAGAGACAATGCTACAGGTCGCACTCTTAATCTCACGAGCCGTATGACTAAAATATTACTAAGAATCATCATGAGACGTGTAAGGAACAAAATAAAACCAGAAATAAGTGAGGAACAATGTGGATTTGTGGAAGGAAAGGGCACCAATAATGCAATATACATCTTAAGAACATTGATAGAAAGATCTATATATGTGCTTTATAGACTACACAAAAGCTGTTGACAAGTAAAGCAAGTGGAAATAATCAATAAGCTGGAGAAAATAAACATTGATGGCAAGGATCTGAGAATCACAAAAAACATGAACTAGCAATAAACATCAGCTATACGAATTAGCAACCAAACAGGACAATTCCAATATATAAAAAAAGGAGTCAGACAAGGCTGTGTTCTGTCACCGGATTTGTTTTCACTTTATAGTGAGCACATTATGAGATCAATAGCAGACAAAAAAGAATTGAAGTCAACGGTCACAACATAAATAATATGCGGATGACACAGTATTAATAGCAGAGACAGAGAATGAGCTGCAAGAAATGATTGACATAATAGTAAAAGAAAGAAACAAAAAAGGTCTCAGTCTGAATAGTAAGAAAACAGAAGTAATGGTCATATCAAAGAAACAATCATCACCATCATACAGCATAAAAATAAACAGGACAAATCTGAAACAAGTGCAATGTTGGCCCAAATACTTGGGCACAATAATAACAACAGATGGAAGATGCAACACAGAAATAAAAAGCAGAATAGCTTAGGCCAAAATAGCATTTAAGAAAATGAAAAATATCCTATGCAACAAATCTATGTCAATAGAAGTGAGAAAGAGAGTTCATCGGTACTATATAGAACCAATTCTGACCTATGGAAGTGAATCATGGACAGTAGACAAACAAATGAAAGACAATTAGAGGCCACAGAGATGGGATCTCTCAGAAGAATGTTGAAAGTTCCCTGACAGCTAAAAAGACCAATGAAGAAATTCTCAAAGAGGCCAACACAAAAATGGAACTCCTAAAAAATATCAGAAAGAAATAATCAAAATTTTTTGGACACACCTTGAGAAGAGGAAAGTTGGATTACTTGGTTACAATGGTTACAACTGGCAAAATACAAGGAAAGAGAGATCGTGGATGACAAAGAGAGAAAATACTGGATAGCTTGGTGTCATGGCATGGAAAACAGTCAACAACAGAACTGATACAATGCACTGTGCACTGTATCAGTGTATAGAAGATTTTGGAAGGACATGATCGCCTATGTCAACTGGTATGGCACATGATGATGATGATTTATATATATATATATATATATATATATATATATATATATATATATATATATATATCAGTGGCGTATACTGGTTTTGGGGTCTGGGCTACCGCTGACATAATAAATAGAAACATACATTATATTCAGTAGGCTAACATAAAGTAATATTTTCTAATGACATCACTACATTTTAAATTACTTACTTGTTTATATGTTAATTATATTCGTCATATTTGGGACGAAAATGTCTTGATGACTTTGTCATTGAAAGTACTGTTGGGTTGGTTTCTAAGTTTCTGAGGGAATGATTTCTCAATGGATATTAATGCCAAACCAGATAGGCGTTCTTGTGTCTGAGTTGAGCGACAATAAGATTTGATTCTCTTGAGAGCAGGAAAAGTTCTTTCTACAGATGCTGATGCACATAATGTAGTTATAAATAGCTAAGTAAGTTCCGGTAATCAGACATAGTTTCACTTTCACTTTTAACGCTTCTAATTGGCTAGAGCTAAAAATAACCCATGAAACCGCATTCCTCTAGCGGTAGCTCTCGCTATATTATTTTTACTCTCATTTTTGTATGTCAAGGACGTTAATACTAGGTCCGGATAGAGGAAAAATGTACCCCTACCTACTAGAGGTTTCAATGTAGAGTAGTTTCGGTTTCATTCACAAACGTTATAGTCGCCAGAGGAAACCCTTGCTTTAATAAATGCAAATCAAAGCAAATAAATCATATTGGCCTACGAAATGTGCAATTGAATATTAGAAAATTTATAATACAATTATAAAAAAATAAAATAAATTATCATGTCCTTTTGTAATTCGTTAATATGTTCATAACTACCGGCGGTAGCTGCAGCAACATAAAGAATACGCCACTGATATATATATATATATATATATATTATATATATATATATATATATATATATATATATATATATATATATATATATATATTATATATATATATATATAGTGAGCTTCAGTGTTTTCATTAACATCTGCTGCTTCTCAGTTAGAGCTAATATAAAGAAGAGGTAATTTTCCCTTATCTCTAATAACTATGTTATGATAATCAGAATCAACATCACACAATGAGAAATTTTAATATTTCTTTATGTCTCAAAAGTCTATCATCCAATCACATCAAATTTTTACCTGCATCATAAATTAATAAATTGTGAAGTTCATTTAGCTAAAAATTGTTGATTAGGTACATTAATCGAGGAAGTCATTTTCTTCTGGGAGAAAACTTACCCACCTGATCAATTGTTGATTAAAATTCAATTGATGATTAAAATTGAATAAAACTTCAAATTGAAACAATCAACATACATGTTTAAAAAGTTAAATGAATTCTCCGAAATGACTTTCAAAATACAGGATTGGATTAAATACACAAGTATTTTATTTTAATTCAATCAAACTTCAAAATTAGAGGCTCAATTGCTACTTATGTGATCAGAGAAATTTTGTGATACTCTATATCTGCCTGCATCATAGAAGTAACAAACGGAACACCAAGAATTAAAATATAATTTAAGCACAAAATATAAAACTGCATTAATTCACATTTTCTAAAATGTATTACTAATCATATATAATTATATATTTTTATCCCCCACCTCAAGGGCTATCTACTACTACCACTACAACCACTATATATACTACCACCACTACCGCTACCATCATACCACTACGACTACTACAACTAATACTACGACTACTATTACTGCTACTGGCTAATATGATGTTTTTAATTAAAATTTTGTTTTAATAGAAAGTGTGATCAATGTGTATACAGTACCGTACCTAATAAAGTTTAGTAAGTTCTTCTAACACAAATGAACTATCATCAATAGCCAGCAAAATTGGGCTTGAGGTCAATCATGAAAGACTAAAGTCATGAAAGTTTAATTCAAACAAGTGAAAAATATACATGGAAAACAAACCAGTAGAAGAGATCGATCACTTCATCTATCTTGGAAGTCACATTGATCGAGAAGGGATACGAGCAAAGAATTAGAATCAGACTGGCTAAAGCAGCAATGTCTTTCAGAAGCCTTGAAAAGTTGTGGAAATCAAAACTCATTAGCACAACACAAAACTTAGGCTATTCAAATCAAATGTACTATCAACCCTTACGATGCGGTGAAAGCTGGAAAACAACAAGAGATATAGAACAAAGTTGAACGCATTCGAAAATAAATGGTCTAGAGAAATACTTGGTAATAGAATGGAACGAATTCAAACAAACGAGGAAATTAGAGAAATCGCCAATCAACCACTATTATCTTCAGTATAAGAAAGACGATGGTCATACGTTGACATGTGATGAGAAGAGATAATAATCGAATAGCAAAAGCAAGCCCTCATATGGGAAACAACAGGTAAAAGAAAAAGAGGAAGACCCAGGAGACACTGAGAAGAACATTATGAGAGAGGCAACGAGCGCAGAATCGGCTCCTCAATGAGATAGAACTGCTTGCACAGAACAGAGACAGATGGCGAGATTTGATAAAATATCTTTAAAAGAAACTGCTAGAACAAAAATTCATATAGGAGAAGGTGTATCTTGTCCTACGCCTATGGGCCGGTTACGCTCGAAAGGTCAATAGATAGAAGTTCTACTATATTAGGAGAGTAATGAAGGAGGTGACAAACAGACTTATTGATTGGGAAAGAACACACAACATGACCATTGATGACAGGAAACACATGATTTAGAAAACATCCGAGACATCTTTGGACATGGAAAGCCCAACAGATAATACATATAATCAAATCAACTACATAATGAGATAAACAATAGATTTAGAAACAGACTTTATTTGTGTGTAAACTAGTCGGGGACAAATTCAAATTGCAATCAATAGTGATCATGTACCAATGTGGGAGAGCTTAGAGTAAAAATATAAACAACAAAAAGAGCCTCGGTTAATATCATCATGTGCCATACCGGTTGGTAGTGTAGGCGATCATGATATCAAAAATTTATATCATCATGTCCCTCCACAATCAATGATGACAATGTGACAATCTTCTATCTACAGTGCATCGTATCAGTTCTGTTGTTGACTGTTTTCCATGCCATGACACAAGCTATCCAGTATTTTCTCTCTTGTCGTCCGCGATCTCTCTTTCCTTTTATTTTGCCAGTTGTAACCAAGTATAATAGTAAAAATAGTATTCCAACTTTCTTCTTCTCATGATCATGGATGATGTGCTGCAATGTGCACGAAAAATGTTGATTGCTTCTTAACTTCTTTCTGATGTTTTTTAAGAGCTCCCTTTTTGTGTTGGCCTCTTTGAGAACGGTTAATATCAAGTCAGGTTAAATTTATATCTCAAATATATTTTAGAATTAGAATGTATTTCTTCTTTCTTCAATTGATTAATTAAGTGAATTAAGACAGGAGTAACTCAACTGTAACTACACAAAAAATAAAATATTACTTAGTAATTTACTATAAACTATAATAAAGAAAAGTCCTCTTTTTCAGTCTAAAGTCTTTATTTACGGTAAGTAAGATTAGATTTATGTTTATAAGACACTAATAACTTAATTACACGGAATAACACTTTCCACCTACAAATCTCTGCTTTATTTAGTTAGCGATCGTAGAAGTTACTCCAATTAATTCAACTCAGTAAAAATATGAGCAGTTCCTTCTAAATTTCGCACAGTGAGCATTTTATGTTAGAGTTGTCTTATCTTTACTGACGTTCATCATCAGTATCATGTGCCGTACCGGTTGGCGTATGTGATGATGTCCTTCCACAATCTTCTGTCTACAGTGCATCGTATCAGTTCTGTTGTTGACTTTTTGCCATGCCATTTACTGACTTTACACTTTTAAAAAAATATGAAAATAGTAATAGGAAAATTGTATAAAACAATATTAAATAATGAGAAGAGGAAATTTTGAATACTTGGTTACAACTGGCAAAATACAAGGAAAGAGAGATCGCGGACGACAATGAGAGAAAATACTAGACGGCTTGGTGCCATGGCATGGAAAACAGTCAACAACAGAACTGATACGATGTACTGTAGATAGAAGATTGTGGAAGGACATGATCGCCTATGCCAACCGGTATGGCACATGATGATGAGGAGAGAGTGTGCCCGCGGCTAACACTTGATAACATGAAATCCACAATATTTCAATATAGTTAACGTGCTATAAATTAGTTCATGAAATGGTATTGCAATCCCCCCCCCCTCTCTCTCTCTCTCTCTCTCTCTCTCTCTCTCTCTCTGCGATCAAGACTCAATCAGAGTAGGATTCCAGACTCTTTCATGAAGACAGATATCTGTTTAAGCGAATCGATTGCCCCTATAGTTTTTCTTCCAGGGAGGTGGGCGTGGACCACATTGCTCTTCTGAGGTCTGTGTACTGGGAGCAATCCTGTAGAACATGTTTTGTAGTCATATTGTCCAGTGTACAGTGGCATAGGGAATAATAGAACAAATAAGTATGTGTTAGCACTCGGAAAAATTAACAGACAAACAACACAGAAAAAACGAAGAACAATATATGGTCCGAAGTGGGATCGAACCCGTACTCCCTGGCACCGCGCCTTGCCACATTCGGACCATATATTGTTCTTCGTTTTTTCTGTTGTTGTTTGTCTGTTAATTTTTCCGAGTGCTAACACATACTTATTTGTTCTATTATTCCCTATTATCGCCTCGGAAGTTCCCCATATAATAATATTTATGTATTATTATTTGTTACCAGTACAGTGGCATAGGCTGGTTGTACCTATTTTGAATTTGGTGAACATGTGATTTCTTATTCTATTGTGGCTAGTGCGTAGGCGAAGTATAATGACTTGATCCCTCCGTGATAGTTGGTGGTATCCTTCACTCTCGTTATGCTTTGGGTGTTCTCGTTTCCATTTTTCATGAAACTGACCCTTGAGAATGGATTTGGCTTCATCATAACGGAGCGGATGGTTCTCTTGTGGTAATCTCCCTCCTTCTTTAGCTAATTTGTCTGCGCGTTCGTTCCCGTGTATATTACAGTGTGATGGTATCCACTGAATGACTACTCTCTGGAAGTTATTGCATAGTTGATCCAGGGTTGTTCTCAAGTCACCTAGTTCATTGTTCTTAGGGCTTTTTAGAGCTGATAATACTGACAGTGCATCAGTCAGAATCACCAATTTTATTGTGCATGTTATTTTTGTGTTGAGTAGCCAGCGTTGCAGCATATCTGATGGCCTCAGTTTCTGCTTTAAAGTTGTTTGACAATTTTCCAGTAGCTATTGACTTGGTGATCTCGTCCTGATTATTCAGCGTCAAGAACACACCTCCCCCTTCATTTCTGGTGGCATTTGTAGCAAAGCCATCTGTGTATATGTGGAACCAAGAGTCCTGTGGGTAGGTATTATGTATGTGTTTTTTCTGCTACGTGTTTTATTTCTGTGTCTGATTGTGTGCCTTTTTTCATCATTCCTGCTTTATTTTCCTTAATTTCTGGTATTTTATGCTTTTTATGAGGAGACATATCAGATGGGCACAAGGGTTTCAATATTGTTTGGGAAAGTACTGGGTCTCCAGTAGTTAGTTCATTGGCAATTGCAGCGAAGTTGCTCCTCTTTAGTCGTACAATTCCGGAACTTCAAACTTTGCCCAATCTGTTCTCTTATAGTTCCAGCGTGGAAGAGGTAATTGCAGCTCTTGTTTGTGAGCAAGAGCCACTGAAAGTTTGACTGCTCTATGGTCACTATCTCCAAGTTGGTTCAGCACTTTTCTGGTTATTTTGATAGATATGTCTCCAGTTGCAAACGCTAGGTCGGGAGTGGAAGTTGTTTTCCATCTTCTTGAGTAGAAGGTTGGGGGTTCCTCCATAGAGTTTATGAGGAATAGGTTGTTGTCTATTTCACATTGGACTCCTTATATCCCCATCTTTCAGAGTGGCTGTTAAAGTCTCCTACTACCAGACACTTTGATGGTGTTATTTCCATTGACTCCAGCTTCAGTAATTTGTCATTTGGACAGTATATATTAAATATCCTTATACTAACGGAGTTAATGTATAGGTCTGTACCAATGATCTCTGCCTCTCCGTTTGTGACTACATCTATCAGTTTTGCTGGGATGGAATTTTTAATAAGTATAAGAATTCCACCCTTGTGACCTTCCCTGTCTTGTCTAAATGTTTGGTAGCCCCTGATCATAAATATGTACTGAGGATTAAGATGAGTTTCCTGGATGCAGGCAACATCTATCCCCTCCTCTGCTAGTCTGATTGTTAGAGCTTGTATTTTGTAGTATATGCCCTCCGCATTCCAGTGTATTATATTCAGCTGTTTCTTGAAGCCTTTCCGGTCAGTGGTAGTTTCTATCATAATTAGGGTCTGTTATATCCAGTCTGATTGATTACTTCCCGTGACGATGATGTGGGTGTGAACTACCTCCCATCAATCAAGATATCCTAGGTGTGAGAGAGATCAGGTTAATATCTGGCACTGGGCTGAATTGCGGTCTCTCTAGTGACAATGTGCGGCTTCGATAAGCACGGATTCAAAACCTGGATCTGTTTGTCTATCATTCCTTGCTTATGAATTTATTCAAATGTTGTACCTTTGTCTGTGTACAATTTATGTTTGTCTCCTGCCTCAGAAATGTTCTGTAATAATTTTTTAATTATCTACTACGATTGTCTACAGTCTACACGCTCGATTTCCTGAAGGGTTGTTATGTCAGTTGTAGCCACTCCCGTTTCTTGTCAGCGATGACTTTTTTAAAAAGTGTTTTGTTTTCTGTATACCTTCTTTATAATTAAAAGTTTAGAAAGCATAAACGTAGACAGCAAAGATCTAAGACCTAAGAATAATAAAGAACTTGTACTGGCAACAAAATAAAGAAATTAGAATAAGAATAGCTAAAGCAGCAATGTCTTTCAGAAGCCTTGAAAAGTTGTGGAAATCAAAACTCATCAGCACAAACACAAAATTTAGACTATTCAAATCAAATGTACTATCAACCCTTACGTATGCGTGTGAAAGCTGGAAAACACAAGAGATATAGAAACAAAGTTGAACGCATTCGAAAATAAATGTCTAAGGAAAATACTAGGTATAGTGTGGAACGAATTCAAAACAAACGAGGAAATTAGAGAAATCGCCAATCAACCACTAATATCTTCAGTAATAAAGAAAAGACGATGGTCATATGTTGGACATGTCATGAGAATAGATAATAACCGAATAGCAAAGCAGGCCCTCATGTGGGAAACAACAGGTAAGAGGAAAAGAAGAAGACCCAGAGAGACACTGAGAAGAACATTGATGAGAGGCAAGAGCAGCAGGAATCGGCTTCCCTCAATGAGATAGAGCTGCTTGCACAGAACAGAGACAAATGGCGAGATTTGATAAAATATCTTTAAAAGAATTGAAAACTGCTAGAACAAAAATTCAGATAAGAGAAGAGGAGTATCTTGGTCTACGCCTATGGGCCGGCTACGGCTCGAAAGGTCAATTGATAGGTACTGGCAACAAACAGCGGCCATAAGAACTGGAAACCAATTGGGAATGTTTCAACAAATAAAACAGGGTGTTATACAAGGTTGTGTGCTGTCACCAGATTTGTTTAATATTTATAGTGAGATTATTTTAAGATCCATAAGGGATATGCCTGGAATAACAATTGGAGGTCATAATATAAATAATCTAAGGTATGCTGATGATACAGTCTTAATCGCTAAGAGTGAAAATGAGTTTACAAGAAATGTTTGGTCATTATAGTGAAAGACAGCAAAAATAAAGGACTCAGCCTTAATAGCAAAAAGACAGAGGTAATGGTAACAAAAAAGAAAAAGCATCACCTCAGTGCAAAATAAAGACAAGTGGAACAATATTAAAACGGGTAAATGTATTTAAATATTTGGGAACTTTGTTAACCTCAGACGGAAGATGTACAAAGAGGTGAGATGCAGAATGGCTCAGCAAAAGCAGCTTTCCAATAAAAATTTAAAAAAAATGAGGAAGATACTATGCAATCCATTTTTGACAATAGAAACAGGAAAAAGAGTTCTTAAATGTTACGTAGAGCCAGTCTTAACATATGGATGCGAATCATGGACAATAGGACAACAGACAAGAAAATCACTGGAGTCTGTAGAAAATATGGTTTTACAGAAGAATGTTGAGAGTACCAAGGACAGCTAAGAGAGTAATGAAGATGTTCTGAGAGAGGTCAAAGCAAAATGAGAGCTAATTTCCAATATTAGGAGAAACATCATCATTTTTTGGCCATGTAATGAGAAGAGAACAACTGGAGTATATTGTAACAACTGGAAATATTGAGGGACGTAGAGATAGAGGGAAGCAAAGAGAAAAAATAACCGACAGCTTAAGAGAATGGCTTGGCAGAAGGTTAACAACAGAAATGATAAATAGTTGCCGAGATCGAAGTTGTGGAGAGACATGATCACCTACGCCAGCAGGCCCGGTACTTGATGATGATGATGATGAAAGAAATACAGCAGATGATAATCTTCCTAACAATCACACACGGACGGGGTTATAGAATGAATTGAATGTCTACCAAGTCTTCTAACGCTACGTCCTCTTCAGTTTGCACGTCAGTCTGGTCTACAGACTCAAAACCACTCCCGTGAACTGTAAAATAGAACCTAATAATTTATTAATTTAAACCTGTCTCCAATAAAGGTAATTACATCAGCAGGTATGGAGTACATATGAACTTCTAACGATTAGATTTGGAGAGGCAACTGTTCTATGTATTATAATCTGTTTACGCTTAGAGAAGTCTGAACGCGGGAGAGTAAGAAGGTAAATATGTATTTTAATTAATTTTTTGTGGTATTTGACTTTTTTCTTCTTTTCTTCTTTATCATTTTGCTTTTCAACTTCAATTGTAAAACAATAGTTTTTTCCTCTTTCGTTGATCGTTCGACTGCTACATTTTAATGTTCATAGGTATTGTAAACCCATTTTTTAGATGCTTTAGTGCTAAGTTTGCTTTTCCAACCATTGTTATATTTGTGTGGATTGTTTTGTTTTCTTTCCTGTAAGTAACAAAACCAATTTCATTTTTCTTTATATTTGTATGTATTACATAATATGTCTGATTACACTGAGCTTTCCGTCTCCAAGAAAAGCGGATCTAGTCCACGTCCTCTTGATCGCTGCAGAAAAGTGCATCCGGGTCCAATTAATTTCGGTTCTCCGTTGTACTTTTTCGTTAAAGTAAAAGTGATGATCTTCTTATTACATCTGCGCCGCTAAAGCGATGTTGTACGCCGCAACAGTCCCTTTTTGACAAATCAAGTGTTGTCAATGCGACCTTCAACGTCTAGACTTGATCTGCGCTTTACGTCACATTGGTGCTGTTCATGGCCGTTGTTGGAATTCCTTGACGTAAGTTATTTCCATGTTACTTATCAATGTAAACTACTTCGTCAGCCGCAGTTTGATCTCTTTACGGAATTTGCCACAGTGTTTTGTTCGTCTTAGACTGCTTTTTACTAGAGTAATCTGATATCGAAAGGGAGCGAATTTGTGTGTACGACATTTTTTGTGTGCTACGTCATGAATATGGTTCATCGTAAATCCCTAGACCGACCGTACGGTAATCTTACGGTCGGTTGTTTGATGTGCGACGGGGATAATCTGACGACTAACTGTGTGTCTATATGTTCGGAATTGGAGTCAACAACGATGGCCTAACATCATCAAGCGCTCTACATTTTTTTAAAATTATGACGATCATCATTTTCAAGAGGACGTGAACTCCCGGTATATGGTGGATAGGCGGCGGGAACAATTGAAGGCTATGCATGAAAAGCGTTCCTTGTTGCAGTTTCCTCATATTCCAAGTCCGGCTTGTTGCAGGAGCTGCTGAGTTAAGTGCTCTGTGCACACCATGAGCTGTGCGTCTCATCCGTTTTGATCATGTTTCGATATTGCAATTGCCTTCGATGAATGATGATATCGTACGACAGGGAACAGTTGGCTGTGTTCACTTTCTGCGCGGTTTCGCCTTATATCTTTTGGCGTGTGCTGAGACCGCTATGATGGGGACTACAGTTACCTTTCTTTGTTTGGGAGATGAGATTTGGATGATTACGCTGGCACGGACGGTTGAGCAATTATGGATTTTAATCCGTTTGCAGTGATACCGGGGTCATCCATAACCAAATAACATAATACTGTGAGAGTAGGTCCTTAACAATCTTCTAAGCTACTTTCTAATTGAGTCCGACGAAGCTGGCTCCCAAGTTACACTTAACACAATCCATTTCGATGGTATTTTATTTTACTGATTGTTTTGGAGAGTCAAAGTTTGACGTAGTGACACAATGATGTGATGATGATTGCATTGAAAAGCGCTCTTTGTGCCTATTGTGATTTTTTTCCCCTGTTTGCTAATAATCCAACATATATGGCCCTTTTCGTCTTTGTCAGACGGTCTAATAGACGCTATTGTGTATTTTTGAGGTTTTGTTTTTGTCGAAAAGCTTCTCTCGTGGCTAATTCTACCAATGTTTGACAAACACATGCGGTCATAGAATGAACAAGTCAGGCCCATAGGGTTTCCCATCCTTTTTTCATGAGTCTTTTCTCTTCTAAGTTTTGCCTTAGCAGTCTCAAATGATGTTATACCGTTCCTTATACATGCTCTCCATGATGTGCGATCACTTGCCAGATGTTCCCAGTCATATTCACATATGGAGAAGTCATTCAGAGATGATTTACATATATCTCTATATCGTAGTTTAGATCTGCCGATTTCTCTCTTTCCGTGTGTTTAGTTCGCCATTTAGTATTTGTCTTGATCTGAAATCCTCTACAGTGTGCGCAATAGTGCGTTCTGTGTTTATTGCAATATACATCATCATTGGAATACCGATCATATGACGGTTAGGCGGCAGGAACTTGTAATTTCCTGGGTCTGAAAAGTGTTCCTTGTTGCAGTTTCCTCATATTCCAAGTCCGGCTTGTTGCAGGAGCTACTGAGTTAAGTGCTCTGTGCACACCGTGAGCTGTGTGTATCATCCGTGTTGATCATGTTTCGATATTCCAATGATTTACGATGAATGATATCGTATGACAGGAAACAGTTGACTGTGTTCACTTTCTGTGCGGTTTCGCCTTATGTCTTTTGGCGTGTGCTGAGACTGCTATAATGGGACTACAGCTACCTTTCTTTGATTTTGGAGAGAGTTAGTAATTTGGATGATTCCACTTGCACGGGCGGTTCAGCAATTATGGATTTTAATTCGTTGCAGTGATACCGGGGCTTCCATAACCATAACCACAGTATTTGCCTAGGTTGGCGCTTTTTTTTTTCCATTCGCTGGACATGCCCCAGCCATTAGTCTTCGACATTTTAGCATCGACATGACTGTTGGGGTCTTAGTACGTTGCAGGACAGTTAAGTTGGTTATTTTGTCCTGCCATTTGATGCGCATTATTCTGCGGAGACATCGCATGTGGAAGACATTTTAGTCTTTTTTCCTGTTTTGAGTTTGTTGTCCAGGTTTCAAATCCATATAAAAGTGTGCTAAATACACAAGTTTGATATATTAGAGAGTTTGGTCTTCAGTGTTAGTTTCATGTTGTTCCAGGTCCTTTCTGTGAGTTTGCCGAAAGTCGTAGCTGCCATACAAATTCGGCTGTTTATTTATCAAGAGAAATGGTTTGCGTCATTGTGAATCCATCATCATCATCATGTGCCGTACCGGTAGGCGTTGGCGATCATGTCCTTCCACAATCTTCTATCCACAGAGCATCAGATGAGTTCTGTTGTTGACTGTTTTCATGCCATGACACCAAGCTATCCAGTATTTTCTCTCTTTGTCGTCCGCGATCTCTCTTTCCTTTTATTTTGCCAGTTGTAACCAAGTATTCCAACTTTCCTCTTCTCATGATGTGCCCCAATAAATGTTGATTGCTTCTTTCTGATGCTTTTAAAGAGCTCCCTTTCTGCGTTGGCCTCTTCGAGAACTTCCTCATTGGTCTTTTTAGCTGTCAGGCAACTTTCAACATTCTTCTGAGAAATCCCATCTCTGTGGCCTCTAATCGTCTTTTCATTTGTTTGTCTATTGTACATGATTCGCTTCCATAGGTCAGAATTGGTTCTATATAGCATTGATGAACTCTCTCATTTCTATT
Organism: Megaustenia siamemsis; assembly: GCA_032433765.1. Classification (NCBI taxonomy): domain Eukaryota; kingdom Metazoa; phylum Mollusca; class Gastropoda; order Stylommatophora; family Ariophantidae; genus Megaustenia; species Megaustenia siamemsis. Next base: position 51,503,188 of record JAVIAB010000092.1, read on the forward strand.
GACATAGATTTGTTGCATAGGATATTTTTCATTTTCTTAAATGTTATTTTGGCCTGAGCTATTCTGCTTTTTATTTCTGTGTTGCATCTTCCATCTGATGTTATCACTGTGCCTAAGTATTTCAAACGTTGCACTTGTTTCAGATTTGTCTTGTTTATTTTTATGCTGCATGATGGTGATGAATGTTTCTTCGATATAACCATTACTTCTGTTTTCTTACTATTCAGACTGAGACCATTCTTGTTGCTTTCTTTTACTATTATATCTATCACTTCTTGTAGCTCATTCTCTGTCTCTGCTATTAAGACTGTGTCATCCGCATATCGTAAATTGTGACCGTTGACTTCAATTCTTTTTTGTCTACTATTGATCTCATCTCTCATCAACACCCTAGGGGACTATGACATGGCAAAGCCCAGACAAAAAAGTACACAATTAAATTGATTTTATACTGGTACAGAGAAGATTCAGGAATGGGCTAACATCGGTTAAAACAAGGCCAGGAGCAGTTTGTAATAGCGACCATGTACCAGTAGTTGGAAAGATAAGAATAAAACTGCGGAAGGCACAGAAATCACCAAGAAATATAAAATTAGAACTAGATATGCTAAGAGCAGATAAACAGATGAGTGATAAGTACAGCATGATAGTACAAAATAGATATAATGCTATTGAGAAAATACAGGACATCCAGGAGCAGTGGGAAATGCTCAAACAATCGATTCAGCAAACATCAAAAGAAGTAATACCAGTGACTAAAAGAATCAACAAAAAGAAATGGATGACAGAAGAAATATTACAACTAATGGACGAAAGAAGAAAACTTAAGAAAGAAGAACGAGCATACAAAATATTGCACAAAGAGATCCAAAACAAGTGCAGAGAAGCAAAGGAAGGATGGTTAAAACAGAAATGTGAAGAAATGGAAAAACAACAAAAGAAAGACCCAAAATTTACGCACAATCAGTTAAATGAATTAACAGGAAGAAAAGAAGTCAAAGTTTCAGGATGTGTGAAATCAAAGGAAGGAAATATAATAATGGGACAGGAGAAGACAATAGAAAGATGGACAGAATATATCAGTCAACTCTATGATGATGAAAGACCAAATTAACAATTCAAATGAAGACAAAGGACCACCAATAATGCAGAGTGAAGTGGAGGATGCAATTCAACACATGAAAGAGGCAAAGCTCCAGGTCCTGACAATATAACAATCGAAGAGATAAATGCATTAGGAGAGCTGGAAGTACAAGTCATAACAAAATTACTCAATGACAAATATAACACTGGACATATACCCGAGGATCTACTAAATCTATCTTTGTAGCCATACCGAAGAAGTCAGGCGCCACTGATTGTGAAGACAATCGCACTATTAGTCTCATGAGCCATATGACTAAAATATTACTAAGAATAATTATGAGACGTGTAAGGAACAAAATAAAACCAGAAATAAGTGAGGAACAATGTGGATTTGTGGAAGGAAAGGGCACCAATAATGCAATATACATCTTAAGGACATTGATAGAAAGATCTATAGAGGTAAAGAAAGATCTATATATGTGTTTTTATAGACTACACAAAAGCATTTGACAAAGTAAAGCATGTGGAAATAATAAATATGCTGGAGAAATTAAACATTGATGGCAAGGATCTACGAATCATAAAAAACATGTACTGGCAACAAACAGCAGCTATACGAATTAACAACCAAACAGGACAATTCCAATATATAAAACAAGGAGTCAGACAAGGCTGTGTTCTGTCACCGATTTGTTTTCACTTTACAGCGAATATATTATGAGATCAATAGTAGACAAAAAAGGAATTTAAGTCAACGGCCACAACATAAATAATTTGCGATATGCGGATGACACAGTATTAATAGCAGAGACAGAGAACGAACTACAAGAAATGATAGACATAATAGTGGAAGAAAGCAGCAAGAAAGGTCTCAGTCTGAATAGTAAGAAAACAGAAGTAATGGTTATATCGAAGAAACAATCATCACCATCATGCAGCATAAAAATAGACGAGACAAACCTGAAACAAGTACAACGTTTCAAATACTTGGGCACAATAATTACATCAGATGGGAGATGCACCACAGAAATAAAAGCAGAATAGCTCAGGCCAAAATAGCATTTCAGAAAATGACAAAAAAAAAAAAATATCTTATGCAACAAATCTATGTTAATAAAAATGAGAAAGAGAGTTCATCGGTGCTATATAGAACCAATTCTGACCTATGGAAGCGAATCATGGACAGTAGACAAACAAATGAAAAGATGATTAGAGGCTACAGAGATGGGATTTCTCAGAAGATTGTTGAAAGTTCCCTGGACAGATAAAAAGACCAATGAGGAAGTTCTCAAAGAGGCCAACACAAAAAGGGAGCTCTTAAAAAACGTCAGAAAGAAGCAATCAACATTTTTCGGGCACATCATGAGAAGAGGAAAGTTGGGATACTTGGTTACAACTGGCAAAATAAAAGGAAAGAGAGATCGCGGAAGACAAAGAGAGAAAATACTGGATAGCTTGGTGTCATGGCATGGAAAACAGTCAACAACAGAACTGATACGATGCACTGTAGATAGAAGATTGTGGAGGGACATGATCGCCTACGCCAATCGGCAGGGTACATGATGATATTTACTCACCTTCCTGTATGGTGCAGAAACAAGAATATCAAATAAGAAATCAGAGCAGAAAATTGAAGCCTTTGAAATGTGGATCTATAGAAAAACAGGGAGAATTGGGTGGAAGGAAAGGACAAAGAAGGAAGTTCTGAATCAGTTGAAAATGAAAAAAAAATAGAACTACTTAAACAATTAGAAAAAAGACTACTTACAACTTTTTGGACATGTGAAGAGACATAACACCCTTCCATAAGTTATCTTGAAAGGGAAGGTAGATGAGGAAGAGGCTGACTAAGACTAAAGTGGACTGAAAATATCAAAAGGTGGAAAGATGAAACTATGACAACATGCATCATCAAAACAAGAGAAAGAGTAAAATAGCACTCCATGGTAGTCAACCTTCGATGTGGAGACTATACCCAATGAATGAATGAAAATATCAAAGTTTGTTTTCTACATTTCAACACAGCATCAACAAGAGAAGAAAAACCACAAACACTAATTCCTTAGTTTGCATGGCAAAGTTCTGTTGTACTGTTAATGTTTTGCACTTTACCTTTTCACATCTGTCTGGATTTTTAAAAAAATGTACTTTCTCCTCAGCTTTGCATACAAGATCTTGGCATGAATTTTGGAATTTCAGCTGACACTGACAGAATTCAAAATTTGTATCTGAGGCAGGTACACAGTCATCAGTATTTATTGATCTTTCTTTTCTGGAATTCAGTAATACAGTGAAGGTCTTTATTGCTCAGATAAAGAGACTTGACATTTATTAACAATGTTAGCAATTAAAACATCTCATGGATTCCAAGTAGAAAATTGCATTCTGGTAAGTGTCTTTTTGGCGGGGTGCTGATGGAGTAAACAAGACATTCTGTTCATCTGATATTTACATGGACTCAAATGCTTGCACTTGATGCAAGATTATTTTTTTTATTTTCCGGAAATGATCACGAGGCATAGTTTTAAACAAGTATTGAACTGTTGCTAAGCTTAATTTTTCTTATCCATCAACCACTTTAGAATGGGTTCTCTGACCAGAAAGTATGGCAAAGAACACGTCTCTGTTTAAGTCGCAGTGCAAGGAGTGTAGTGTTTCTAACATTGGGCATAAAGGAAGGCACTTCTGCCTAAATGAAAGAAATACTGTTTTACTGATTCCCTTAGGCAGCTACTTTGTTAGGGATCCATGTAAGTGTAAGTCTGACTGTTTGGGCGTGGATGAAAGAACTAACAGATCTATAAAGAGTTTTCTATCTATCTATTGACCTTTCGAGCCGTAGCCGGCCCATAGGGCGTAGACCAAGATACTCCTTCTCCTATCTGAATTTTGTTCTAGCAGTTTTCTTTTAAAGATATTTTATCAAATCTCGCCATTTGTCTCTGTTCTGTGCAAGCTGCTCTATCTCATTGAGGGAGCCGAATCCTGCTGCTCTTGCCTCTCTCATCAATGTTCTTCTCAGTGTCTCCCTGGGTCTTCCTCTTTTTCTCTTACCTGTTGTTTCCCACATGAGGGCTTGCTTTGCTATTCGGTTATTATCTCTTCTCATCACATGTCCAACATATCAGGTCTACGTTTCATTAACAACATCGTTTTTAACGATAGCGGCTTGTTAAACCTCTGATCAACGGTTCTATACCAAGCCAGAGAAAAATAATCCCTCCATTTTGGAAACAACCGGCTTTCTATCACTGCTACTGAAATGAGCATAGAGAAACATTTCAGGGAACTATTAGCACCCAAACCAAATCTTTGGTACAGATTATTGATGTAATCAATCTCGCTACACCACGGGCAAACACAAATGTTGCACAAGGTAATGAAGAGTGTGAATACTTATGGGTTTTACTGATCATTTCTTTGGCATATACATATCCTCTACACCTCACTAAATGTATCCAATCTCAAAAACTTTAAAGGAAATTTGATGTAATCACTATACGAGCAAGAAATGTGACAATCCATAGAAACAGAAAAAAAAAAATTCCACAAAAGGCTTAGTTTTTAAATAATTCCCAAATGTGTCAATTGGTCCTTGTACAGTACAATAGCATCATGGAAGGGCTTGTATACCACTATCAGTCCAATATGCTTCTTATGTTAAAAAACATGAACATTCAACATCACTTACACAATAAACTCAAATATAATTACCACCATCACAATTCAGGAAGAGTGCAATATTTTTGTCATTTGCTGAATGCAAATAAAAATAGCATTATAACAATGAAGCAGTAGCAATAACAAAAATGTCAAGGGAGAGTATATCATAAATGTATCAGTGTTTCTTAGAAGACATGATGGAAGCGTATAGAAATGGTTACAGGACACATTATATTAAGATCTAAATTTTATGGAGTGGTCTCACAATAAATGTAAAATTACAACTCAAGATTCACAAAGGAAAATAACGAATGAGAAGAGAAACAGAACATGTTGTAATAAAACTACAAACATATTAACCAGAGATGTATAACAACAAAAGAATATATAAGATAGGTTGAAAAACATTCTAGTCACAATCATATTCATGCATTTCATGACATACTCACTCAAAACATAAAATTGGTGGCAATTGGTAGTTTCAATCAATCGTGCTTTATTAATAAGATAAAGATTTCACATTAAATTCCTTGCTACTTCATTCTTTTTCCATATACATTTATATATCATTAAAGTATATTAAACAATTAAAAATGTTAGTACAGCATTTAACAAAATTATGTACTTCATAGTAGTAAAAAAAAAAAAAAAGTAAAGTGCCCTGTTACGCCAAGTGGCGTATAGGGAATATGGTGTTAGTGACCATAAATTTTACAGACCTCCAGCACATGATTTTTGGGGTAATGTGGTCGGTATTAACGCCCGTACCGTCGGTTGGGATCGAACCATACCTCTTGTCCCTTTTAGTCCAGTTCACTAACAATTGAGCTATCGAGGCTCCCGTACTCCATAGTACCTACATACATATCTGTCTATTTCTTAATATACAAAATAAAACTGATTAATGCATGGGCAATTTAAGAATCAAGATAAAAGCAATATTTCTAAAACATGCCAAGCCATTCTATTCTTTTTTTCTCAAAAGTTAAAAATAATAAACATAATTTACGTACTTTAACAAAACTTAACATTAGAGTATTCAAACTTTCAAACTAAAACAATTCTATCATTAGCTCAATAATAATTTGTGTAACATACACTTTAAATAACTGTCTAAAACCCACACTCAAGTTTTCTAAAAGATATTTTTAAAAAATGAAAGCCCACAATAATGAAATAAAAGAAACTACTACACAAGATAAAACGAAATGTGTAGAAAATCCTTAATAGTAGATATCAGTGTCTTTGAAGCAGTATGTTTGCTATCTGAAGCTACCATAAACATACAAATATGGATGAATATGCAATTCTTAGTCAAAACCCTAAAGTACTCTGAAGTAAAAACAGTGCACAAAATAATAAAATCTATTAATTTTATATTTCTATCTATTTGTTTGACTTTAATAAAATTGTTAAAGAGGATACATATACAAAACAACAATTAGTTAATTATGACAAATTAAAAACTATTAACACTAACATAAATTTACTCTTTGCACACTATCAATAAATAGCTCCATTTCACTAAAAGTGTTCTAGACAACCATGATGTTACATCAGAAATTGTACTTATATCAGCATCATTATACACAAAATATAATAATAATTTCTAATGGGAAAGCATGGGATACATCAACAACATGAAATGCAAGGGAAGTATCTCATACACAATGTGATTAAATATAAGGGCCTCCGTCAAATTATTTATCAGAATATTTATTCCCTAACTGCTTCATCAATTACTTTGGCAACATAGGCTACGTTCTTTGAATTAATTCCTGCCATGCTGATACGTCCACGTTGATTAAAAACACATGCTTGCTCTTTAAGTACTGAACTTGTTTCACTGGAAGGAATATATAAAAATCATTTTACTCAAAATTATAAATATAAAATGATTATTTTTATACATCTATATATATATTTAAAAAAACCATAAGGATTTAACCCTCTCTGTGTTAAATTGTTTAGCATACCAACATCCAGTGTCATATGTTTTTCACTCATCTGCACATCATCATCAAATACCATGCCCGCTGGCGTAGGTGATCATGTCTCTCCACAATTCTCAATCTCGACAGTTATTTTATCATTTCTGTTGTTAACCTGCTGCAAGCCATTCTCTTAAGCTGTCTGGTATCTTTTCTCTGTGCTTCCCTCTATTTTCCCATTTGTCACAATATATTCAGCTGTTTCCTTCATACCTACAGCTGTACCGCATGCTTAATTAATATATGTTTATTAAAGATAAATGAATGCAGAATTTGAATAAGTAAACTTTATATGTGTGTGATGATAAAAAAAGTTTTTTTTTGTTGTTGATTTTTGATAGAACATTTTAATCGAAATTCTTTCGATGTTTTTGTGTCCTTTAATGTTATTTATTTCTAAAAAAAAAAAATTACATCAAACAGAAAAGATTGACAAGGGAAATTTCCTCGGTTATTGTAACATCAACAACCTTTTGTGACTCAGAAAACTCAGCTAATAACGTTTTGAGGTAGCTGAACATACTGAACAAAATTACCCCAATTGTTGTCTCATAGACTAAGAACATGTCCAGTCCAAGCGCTCAATTTCAGTTCATAAATCAAACCCGAGACAGGAAATCCGAGTTCCCTGTGTGTCTAATTGGTAAATACACAGTGTCTGTCAAAAGTTCAAAGAAAACACTATTTTTAGTGCTCCTAATGTTACAATTAAGTGGTAGTATTTTGTACTACGGAATGTAACGAGCATGCGCCACAGGTAGATATCGTAATTAAGAGTTAAATGTAACATTAGATGCTCTAAAAATAGTATTCTCTCTGAACTTTCAACACACAGATATGTGTTCGCAACTAGGCGAAACAAGGGGGCTGGAATTCCAGGCTAAGGTTGATATATGACCTGAATTATAATCTCATGGACAGTACATGTTACAATGTCCTATCGGTACGGTCCAGTAAATATGTTCAGCTACCTCACTGCGTTATTCGCTGAGTTTTCTTAAGTTACAAAGGGTTATTTGATGCCTGCCAACAACTGAGGAAATTTCCCTGGTCAGAGAAAAAAAAAAGGAAGGAAAAATCACCATTTCTTAAAAATCATTCTTGTGCTGAAGTCGGATGCGTTTGGCCCGAAAGGCGCAATATAACAGTTATACTGCAAACCACAACACAACGCAGACACGTCCACTTAACATCCTTTAAGGGCGGATGACGAAGAGGAATTCTAACAGTCTATGAATACTCTAGAATACTTTACTCATCGGGCGAATGTAAGCAAGCAAAAATCACTCTCATTGATTTCCATTTTCTGGCCACTGTTTTGTTCCAGTACATGTTCTTTTTTATTACGCCCAGATATTTGCTGTCAACATTATGCCTTCTGGGGGGGGGGGGGGGGGGGGGGGGGGGGGGGGGGGGGGGGGGGGGGGGGGGGGGGGGGGGGGGGGGGGGGGGGCACCCAACTAGGACTACTGACGTTCGGACAACCCATGTTCGATTCCCATGGGGGAGCAGTGTGAATCGTACTCGTGGTGGAAAAAAAAAAATACCCCCAGCCGCTGGCAGAAATGGGTACCAAGCTATTACCCTGGGAAGGTGAGGAATGTTGCTCGCATCTGAGTTTAGATGCTTGAGGCGACACTATACAGAAATCCCAAACATTTCTGGATAGGCGGCTGAGCACATATGGGCGGAAACTCACGTGCTAAGACACCGGTTTCAGTCTCGATTTTACCTATTTATGCCTTCTACACTGGGCCTCGTTACAAACCTTTTAGCTGTGTCCATTGCTATAGTGCAGAACACAGATGATCAAAGAATGTTATACCTCAGTAAAATATAGTTTCGAAATTTTTAAAAACATATCTTCTGCAAGCACTTAATCTTAGATTACAATACTGTAGTAAAAATTACCATATCAAAACACAAGTTCTTCAAAATTTGACATTGTGTTATGTTCAAACATTTCACTCCCATGTACTACCTAATTATCACTTCTGGTGACTCCTGAGTGTTAGATTGTTTGAACCCCCCCCCCCCCCCCCCCCCCCCCCCCAAAAAAAAAAGATACAATCTCATATAATGTGGGGGAAAAAATGAAATGTCAATAATTTTCAATAAATTGGTGGATTTTCCCCTTTTAGCTGTGACCATGGAATTTTCATCAGACGATATCAAACAACCCTTCACAACTCAGAAAACACAGCGAATAACGCTATGAGGTAGGTAGCCGCACATACTGACAGTCTTATGTGCCAATAGGCATTTTAACATATCCAACGCCTGAGGTTAAATTCAGGCCATAAATCAACATAATATTGATCGAAAGTCAGAGTTCCATGTGTTTGTCCTAGTGTAAACACACAGCTGAGTCAAAAAGTTCAAAGAAAACACTATTTGTAAAGCTTTGAATGCTACAATTAAGTGGCAGTAATTTTTGCGATGGTAAACAAGTTAGTCACATATTGACATCGTAAACTAGGGTTAAAACAGAAATTACTTATATTAAATCACCCATGGCTTCAATCCCTTCTTTGGGGGGGGGGGGGGGGGGGGGGGGGGATGGGGACTGGTTGGTCTTGCGGCAAGACGCTGACCTCAAGACAGAGAAGTTGTAGGTTCAAATCCAAGCTGCACCAGGGATTTTTATTTATGATATGAACCACCCCTGGTCTCAGCAGCGCGGCCAGGCTTGAAACGTCAATTACTCAAGGATGTAAAAAATATGAGTACCCCAGAAAAGACAGAGTTATCTGCCTGTGCGGTAAACGACCACTGTGAACATGGCTGCCAGGGAAAAAACGAATTAACACGCAAAATTCAGTTCCTATTTTTTTGCGTTTAGATCCCCAAGAACTATGGTATTTTCATGTGGTTTGCATCAATGTCATAATCGCATATTAAGTACGTGATAAAATATATCAACTGTTTTCTCTGGACACCCTGTTGTTGATGCATAAATTTGTATGAGATTAATATCTATTGGCTTTCATTTCAATTTCATTAAAAGGACTCTGCCAGATATTGCCCAAAAGTCTTTCTCTGTTCTTGCTCTTTTTGCATCCAAGATGACACTCTACTATTCTTTTGTGCTCAGTAACTCCTCCAGAAAATATGATTTAATATTTTCTTTTAGAATATATCTCCCCTGATCCAGTATATCTTATTTCACAGTCCCAATAAATGTAACTCTATCCTTTTATTTCCTGTTTGATGTTTTCCAGTTTTATTTTCTTGCATGATTGTTCTAATGTTCCAAGTTCCGATTCTCAGTGTTTGTTTTATGTTTATTTTGCTCACAGTAGCTTGATGACGATCAGGTATCACCTGTAGCACATGATGTTCCCTACCAAACGAGGGTATTCCATTGGAATCCCGATTAATGTTGTGAATCCTAAAATTGTGGCAATCCATGACTGTACAAAGGAATTACGACTGGTTTTCTTTTGTTTTCCGTCAGTTTATTTAGTTGACTCCGCTAGCCTTTTGACTAAAAAGTCTCATTCACAAGGCAGTGGGGTTGTTTATTTAGGGTACCCTCTCTTAGCCTTTTACTCTCTTCAGCATACCTGCAAGGGAGCAGGGCAGCTGCAGGTCTACTGCATATAGTAGCAGATAAAATTATCTGACCTGATACATAAGTACTCATAAAATGCACATAATAATAAAGTAAATATTTTATAATACATTCATGAAGTTAGTCTCAGTAGAGTTACCCAATGATCGAGTGTCATGTTCCTTAGTAGATTAAGTTTGTTCACAATCACAATTAGCCAGAATTAACTGTAAAGCTTTGTCCTTCAAAACAATCCTTACCTCTTCACTGCAGCATTTACTTTCATTTTTTTTAAAAAAAAAGGACTAAAATATAAGCTGCAAATGTCTAAAACATTGAAGATGGTGCCAACATTTGTGTAAGGTAATCATGTGATGAATATGGCTTTGTCAGTAATAGCATTGAAAAAGCTAAACAAACCTGTAAAAATAATTATTTAACAATATCAGGAATGAAAAAATAATAGAAAAATACTGCTCTGAATCGCACCATTTAATCCAGTGTAACTGAACATTCCAATCTGATTAACGATGTGATCCCAGCTGCCAGGTGTACCAAGTTTTTTCAAATTGTCTACAAGTTCATGCCTCATTTTTATAATGCGTTTAGCCATGATCTGAATCTGGGCTTTCCTGGAGTAAACAAATATTGTTAATTAAAAATAATGAAATAATTAAAGTATACAAATTATGTCTAGTGTTTGTCAAGTCCATGCCTTTTCATGTGTTATTTGTCTGGGTCTATGCCATGTGGGCATAGCTACAGCTGGAAAGGTCAATAGATTTGTGAAGTACAATGGAGAACAAAGAAAAATGATTTTCATATCACGCACATTATTTTTTGTCTTGTTAAAGATCTTTCCAAATGACCAAAGGTTGGTTAGTTCCTTGTCCTCATCATAGAATTTAGAGTAAATGATGCTAAAAAAAAAAAAAAACCATACTCTCCATCTAGCATAACTAATAACAAAATGTATCAAGAATCAATACGAAGAATTTAAACTTTATGAATAAGCACACAGATGAAATACAATCCCAATATCTATGGAGTACATACCAAACTTATAATAGTTAACACTTTTCTGTTATTGATTTCAGAGACATTATCTTTACATATATAAAGTATGCACAGTTCACACAAATATTTACCACTCTTCAAAATAAACATTGTTGTTAGTACTGTGGCAACAATTCGGGCTCCATGATTTGGTGGATTTGACCAAATGACTCGGATTTGAATTTCCATCTGACTGCGGATTTCTGGAAGTTTTTTTGGATCCTTAGTGACAACAACCAAGTTTCCTGTTCTCTCATCTGGGGAATGTTTAAAAATGTATATGAAAAGAGAAGGGCACGAATGTATTGTAAATCATAATAGTAAAAACATAGCTAGCGTACGTCTAATAATTAACATTCATTCAAGAAATATTTTCATTTTCTATTTTAGAAAATTGTATAATTCGATTAATGCTATTTCATAAATGGAAAAAGTTATTTCTCTTTAAACTCTAAAATTAGGATTTTACCTGTTATCTTTTACTTGTTACTATCTTCAAAAAGATAAGAATTTAATTAAATTTAATCTTATAATATGCAACATTTAAGAATGTAGCAATTCTTAACCGTCCACTACCTCACAGTTTAATAGATTTTGAAGCTGAAACACCAGCAGCAGAATTAGATGTAAATTTAGATGACTTCACCTTGAGTGAAATAGAAACCACCTTAAAGCTAATGACCAATAACAAGGCTGCTGGAGAGGATAAGTTAACAGCTGAGATCCTCAAGGCAATTGATAGCCATAATTTAATACATCTCCAAAAAATGTTCAACATCATTTGGAAAACAGAGAAGACGCCTCATAAATGGAAAAAAGGAATCATTGTTAAGATCCCAAAAAAGGGCAATCTTAGAGATTGTAACAACTGGAGAGGCGTGACACTTTTGTCAGTTGCCTCAAAGTTATTCTGTAAAATCATCCTAAATAGAATAAAGGATTCAATAGATACAGTAATGCGTGAAGAACAGGCTGGGTTTAGAAAAGGGAGAAGCTGTCTTGACCACATTTTCACTCTACGACTTATATTGGAGGAACATATTGAAAAGCAAAAACCTTTTGTACTTAACTTCATCGACTTCAAAAAAGCATTTGATAGTATTCATAGAGATTCTTTGTGGAAAATTCTGAAGCAATATGGTTTACCATCAAAAATCATAAATATTATCAAAGACATGTATGATGGTTACACATGTGCAGTTCGAACAGAGGAAGGACTGAGCGAATGTTTCCCAATAGAAACTGGGGTTAAACAAGGATGTATTTTATCGCCCTTGTTATTTGGAATTGTTATGGACTTCATAATGAAGAAATGCTGCACTGGTAATAAAGGCATCGAATGGATACAAGGAGACCATTTGGAGGACCTCGACTTTGCTGATGACATAGTTCTCATCAGCAGTCAGATAAAAACGATGCAGGAAAACACAAATGAACTATCATCAATAGCCAGCAAAATTGGGCTTGAGGTCAATCATGAAAAGACTAAAGTCATGAAAAGTTTAATTCCAACAAGTGACAAAATATACATGGAAAACAAACCAGTAGAAGAGATCGATCACTTTATCTATCTTGGAAGTCACATTGATCGAGAAGGGGATACGAGCAAAGAAATTAGAATCAGACTGGCTAAAGCAGCAATGTCTTTCAGAAGCCTTGAAAAGTTGTGGAAATCAAAACTCATTAGCAAAAACACAAAACTTAGGCTATTCAAATCAAATGTACTATCAACCCTTACGTATGCGTGTGAAAGCTGGAAAACAACAAGAGATATAGAAACAAAGTTGAACGCATTCGAAAATAAATGTCTAAGGAAAATACTTGGTATAGAATGGAACGAATTCAAAACAAACGAGGAAATTAGAGAAATCGCCAATCAACCACTAATATCTTCAGTAATAAAGAAAAGACGATGGTCATACGTTGGACATGTGATGAGAAGAGATAATAATCGAATAGCAAAGCAAGCCCTCATATGGGAAACAACAGGTAAAAGAAAAAGAGGAAGACCCAGGGAGACACTGAGAAGAACATTGATGAGAGAGGCAAGAGCAGCAGGAATCGGCTCCCTCAATGAGATAGAACTGCTTGCACAGAACAGAGACAGATGGCGAGATTTAATAAAATATCTTTAAAAGAAAACTGCTAGAACAAAAATTCATATAGGAGAAGGTGTATCTTGGTCTACGCCCTATGGGCCGGTTACGGCTCGAAAGGTCAATAGATAGATAGAATTCTTTTCTCATAATGATCAGTATTTATTTCCTTAAATCCATTACCAATGAATGGAGAATTATTATTTCTTGGAATATTGTGTCTTTCTTAACTGTTAATCTCAGTGTACTGAGATTTCTTAAATGGATTTTTACAATATACTCTAATCAAAGACATACCTGGTAACAATGCTTACTTATCCCTGAATTACGAGACCTTCATAAAAATGACAACTTCAAAAGACATTTAAAAAAAAAAATTTGGCATAGGCAAATCGTGCATGTATCTATTGTTAATACCATCTTTAGTAGTTTCTTTTTTTTTTTTTTTTTTTTTTTTTTTTGTATTCACAATTCTCCCAATGCTGTTAGAATGGTTTAATACTTACTGTATAATCCAAAATTTTTAGAAAAGGACTGAGCAATGAACAAATCAATATCTTGGTCTGCAAAATAACGAGAAGTCCATCCATCATCATCCAAGCTTCCACTAGCAAAGCCTAGATAGGCACAGTCCAAAAGCACAAACAGATTTTTCTCCTGTTAAGGTAATATGATGCACATTAGCTTTATATACAAATCCTAATAGACTTAAATAAGAAACAATAAGCACTGAAGGGTTTAATTAGATAATTCTGAAAAGTGAATTTAGTTAGAAAACAACTTCCTGCAATTAAAACAATTAAAAGTAAAAAAAGAGCAGGACAAAATGGTCGCAACACAGATTGCAGCGTCAAAAACTAGTGACACAAAACATCCACTTAATGGATAAATGCTGAAGAAGAAATAAAAAGGCAGATCTTGTAAACTCAGTACTACCTGAAATATTGGTCACACAAAAAACAATTGATGACAGTCAACACAATTTAGATTTCTAAAATAGAACACTTGATATAACAAAAAACCGAAGAAGCAACATGTTACTACAAATGGCTGTAGCAGAAGTAAATACCAAAGTCTTATAAACATCTAGTAAATCCTTATAAAGATGATGTTCTGTAATACAAATAAAAGCAGGTATGAAATATCAAGAGCTGTTGCACCAATTGTAAAAAGAATATAACAAACAATTAATATAAAATCAGATATTGTGGACAATAAAGATAGTATTTTTCATACATCTCTATCTGGAGGCGAAGGCGCGCCTCACAGCACCAGAGCTGGAAGTTGTCAGTGACCCACAGCTGATGGCTTGCGCCAGGATCGGTGAACCAGAACCATCCAGACCCTGCTCCACCTCTTCGCGGTGAGCAGCACTGGACGCGACTGGACTCTGGGTGGGCATCTTTTTCGTACGCCCCGCCCCCCGAATAGCCCCCAGAGGTGCCGCTGCTGTTTCCTCTGGGAGGTCCAACGCGGGCGGCTGACTGGCCCACGGGCGCGTATCTTTTGTCTCACCCCGGCCGAATAAGCCCCCCCAGAGCTACCCGCTGGTATCTTTTTTCGCACGCCCCGCCCCGAATAAGCCCCCCCAGAGCTACCCCGCTGTTGCCTCTGGGAGGTCCAACGCACGCGGCTGACTGGCCCACGGGCGGGTATCTTTTGTCTCACGCCCGGCCGAATAAGCCCCCCCAGAGCTACCCGCTGGTATCTTTTTTCGCACGCCCCGCCCCGAATAAGCCCCCCAGAGGTACCGCTGCTGTTGCCTCTGGGAGGTCCAACGCACGCGGCTGACTGGCCCACGGGCGCGTCTGCTGTTGCCTCTGGGAGGTCCAACGCACGCGGCTGACTGGCCCACGGGCGCGTATCTTTTTCGCACGCCCGGCCGAATAGCCCCCCCCAGAGGTACCCGCTGCTGTTGCCTCTGGGAGGTCCAACGCACGCGGCTGACTGGCCCACGGGCGCGTATCTTTTGTCTCACGCCCGGCCGAATAAGCCCCCCCAGAGCTACCCCGCTGGCGCCCTCTCATGGGTACCACTTTGCTAGCCCCCGCCACCTTATTAGAGACATGTGTACACCATTGGATATACCCATCGAAACCATGCCTAGAGGACACAACACATGCCAGTGGCTGACTCTCAGCACTAAAGAGCTATGCGGTAAAAGCTGCATGGGCGAATACTGTAAGGTACACCTCGCTAGATTGCGGAAAGGCGGTGTTACAAAGCCATGTAGGGTGTGCGGAGTGGGCGTCGCAAACAAGCATAGTCTCTGTGGAGGATGTGGGTATCGGCGCATAATCGTTAGACAAAGTATGGCACGAGCGAGAGCCTTTCAGAAGGAGTTTAAACGTCTAGCAAGGATTGAAATTGGCAATTAGAGAAATGTGAACCTATGAATATACCAAACTCAACATGAGCGAGCACGAATACTCCGATGAATATGCGCGAGAGACAGTGGACTCCCTTCAAGAATTAACAATAAGAAAAATCATGGAAGTCCGGAGGTGCGAGCGTCAAGATTTGGAACTAACCAAAGCCTTGAAGGCCCTGGGGTGGTGGACGGGGTTGTCTTTGGATAATCTCCCACGGGTATTAAGGGAAGAAATTCTGAGACGCGAGTGTAATGAACGCTTTGATGCTGTGAGGGAAGAGTTATTTTACGCCATGCACAATACAGATGAGTGGAGGAAGCTATTTTACTCTGATGAATGTATACGGCCGAGCGTGACATCTAGATATTGTAGGGAAAGAGATGCTAAAGAGCGTTTCTATTTGGTTCATGATAGTGATGATGATTATGAGGATGAAGAGGGACGAGGCAACTCCCAGCGGTAAACATCGACATCTAATTTCGGGAACTCCCGATATTCTAAAAATAAAAACCTGTCACGGGACAAGAAAAGCGGTCACAGGACAAGAAAAGCTGTCACATGCCAACTTTTTTGGTCACACAGCTCATCGGCTTTTTATCGGACCTGTGACCGAAAAATCAGTCCTGTGACCGAAAAATCAGTCCCGTGACGGGTTTTTATTTTTAGAATGGGCTGTCCCCACTTAGCCACGGAACGTGAAGAGGGGATTTCCCGTCCTCCGGACGGGTAAAAGCCTCGCGCAGCGAATTACAAACAATCAGGAGGGCTCTACCTCCAATACTCGATACTCAGGTGGGCGGTTAGAGGGTGCTGGTCGTCTGAACACAACAGCTGACCCGTCGGATTTTTTAAGTTCTAGTACATCATAGCCCCTGCGGAGAAGAATCCGTATTCGTTTACCACTTTTAACCTCCTTGATTGTTGGGATTCTATCCATAGTATATAGTGGTTTATCCATACCGGTTTATCCATACCGGAATAACTTTCTCGGCTTTAATTGTAGGGCACAGATTTATTTACTGTGATGGAGCGCTTGGTACTTTAGGTGCGTCCTCCAGACGGGCCTCGCGCAGCGAAGGTGTATACGGGGGAGGAAGACATTCAGAGGCGTCTCCACATGCACAAGTTATTTTTGCGGCGCACCGCAACGATATTTGTCGAATTCTGCAATTACTTCCTCTTTCCCTCTCTCCATCCATTCTTTTTTTGCTGCGTCATCCAGCTCTCGGGTTTTAGACCGAATCTCTTCCTTCATAGCCCGATACTTATCAAATTCGGCAACAACCATTTTAAATTCCACATCGGAGATACTCCCGTCTTCTAGGGCTGTGGATACGATGCCGGTGATGGTGTTTAGTTTGCTTTCAGCCAGAACACGAATCTCATCGTGCTTCTTAGCCTTCAGATTCAGCTGGCGAGCTACCAGCTTACTGACTGCCCCGAAGGTGCCACAAGCTAGGGCCCCAATCTCTAGTCCTAGAGCTACAGGAGCCATGATAACGGTTGAAAGAAGCGCAATACCGCCAACGCCCATCCCAGCTGTGACTGTAAACAGTGCCGTATCAATACCGTCTAGACTATTAGCACCGCGCCGATATTTCTTGTATAGGGACGTCCGTTTATCTCTCTCGTCCTCCAAACATTTTCGCAGGCGGACAACCTCTTGAATGCGGTAGGACTGGTCGACAGGCCGATCAACTGACGCGTCTAGTGTGGGATACATAGACAGGCAGAACAGGTATATAAAGCTTTATGCAGAACTTTTTATCTGTTTAATTAGGTGCTCAATAACGCGATCACTTACCGGGGTCAGGCTAAAAAGTAGCCGTTTAAAGTAAAACGACAATCCACTGAATATAAATTCAAGGGATATTTTTTCAAACACCGCGTTTGCTTCCAAATCGCTAACATTCGTTGAGAGGTCTGCCTTCCCCTCCCCAATTTTTATAACCAAACCCGTCATTTCGGGGCGTTTCCACTTGATTGACACCCCAGGCAAAATCTCGATCGGGGCGCTGGGGAGCATACTGCCCGTCTCAATTTCTAGATATATCACGGACCCCTTTGGGGGTTTTCTTAAGATTTCTAGGTCTCTTGGAACCGTTGTTTGAGCCTGTAACTTCGCAACGTTAACTCCCTTCGGACCCAGGTAGTAAGAATTAACGTGCCCATTGAGGGTCATCGGCTCTGCGCCGGACGGGCGATAGCCGACAAACATGCTGCCAGCGTTCATTAGCCATACCACTTTTGTAATACCACCCTCGGCCGGACTTTGCAAATCTATATAGCGCATGGCTAGGTCCAGCCTGAGCTCCCAATTGGGTTCAAAACCACTTGTATGACTTTCTATGGCGGCCCGCCGATAAAGGCCTCCTTTGGCTAACTCCATCCCATAAATCACCCCCGCGCCCCCCGGATCATCGAATCCTCGAACATCTCCGAGGTTGGCGAAGCAATTCCTCGTGGCCCAGACCTTAGGTCTGTGCTCATTGCTTGAACCTTGCAAGAACTTGTCTACTGGCATAGTAGTAATACTGGCATATTCGATATTATAAACTAATATATTTGTTGAATTGACCCGAACTACTGCAGTTTTTCAATGAGGAGAGTTGCCTTTATAATAAGGAACTTTGTATTAGTACTGATGGGTGGTCGCACAGATGATATCGATATCGATAATTCTAAAGACGAGGGTTGTGATATCACACACACTCCCGAGGTGTTGAAATGGCTGTAGGGTGTTATCGTATGTTGTAACACTAACGCAGGGGGAGGGCCTATATGCAGCGAGAGGTCAATCGACTCGCGGATACTCCCATTGCGCAGTCCTACCAACTGAATCTTATAGACCCCAGGCGCTCTTATGGAAAGGATTGCTTTTCTGTCGCCTTCGTTACGCGGATCCTGTGTAAGCTGAGGGTTCCCAATCGGGGTGATCGATAAGGTCCTAGATAACGTCCATTGCAAGGAAATCTCATATATATCGTAGCGTTGCCCCAAGGCGCTCACGAGCTCATCTTTTATGGTGTCCTCAACATATGCCTTAGTGGCCGCGTCTTGGGGTGCTTCGGGGTCGGCGAGCTCGGATATTTTGTGATGACCCCACTTAATGTCGTGGGTTGGTGCTTTTGATCCATCCAGCTGTAGGACTTTAGCGTTTAATATATCCATTGTGGATATAACGAGGGCGTCAACATATTTTTTGGTTGCCGCGCTTTGATCTGTTTGTGGATCAGCAAGACCCGCAATTTCGTTGCCACCCATATGGAGAGCACCGCTCATACTTCCTCCGGATAGAGGCAGGACATCACGTGCGTCAACATACTCTTTAGTAGCCGCATCGCTAGAATCTAAAGGGCTCCCTACGGCTTTCAGCTGGAAGCCCCCAATGATAGGTCACCTAGCATTGTATCGCCAGCCCTATGTACGAGGCCGACTGGGCTGCCCCACGAGGCCGCCGCCGCTCCACAGCCGGTGCTATGTCCCATATAAAACTTATCCACAGGCATCACACTCTCTGTTTAGCTATGTGTAAGATCACATTTTTAAAAGCATTTCCAGCTGCGAGTTCACACAACACTCGAAGACATAGGTGGCCGCAGATAACCTCTTCGGGTCTCTGCAGTTGGAACGTCTGTGTCTGTATAGGAAGACCCTCGCTGCGCGAAGCTTTTACCCGTCCGGAGGACAGATATTCCACGAGTTCCTTGGGGGATCCAACCCAAAACTATCGAAATAACAAATCGTACGGCCATCTTTGTAATACGCCACCCAGTGGGTGCCCCCACCACTGCTGGAGTCGAGATTAACTATGCCGCATTCTTTCTGAGAAATCTTGTTAGGCAGGGTGTTTCGTGAAAACACGCCACGAAAGTGGGGGATGGTACGGCCGGCCTTTTCAATATCAAAATTGCTCAGGGGTTCTACTTTTTTTGGGGCGCCAAGTAGAGCCCCGAACCCTTGCATTTGGGGCACATGCCGCGCCCCGTGCTCACCGATGGGGCCAAAAACAACCCCGCACCAGCTAGCTGTTTCTCAACCTCACGATTGTGGCGCTCGGCCTCAGCCTGGGCTCGAGCACTCGCTTTTTTATCGTCGACTGCTTTCGCGATAGCCGCACTACCTCCTGCTAGCGACCCCGCTGCAGCGAGCCCGCCTAATATTAAGGGCAAAAACGGGAGAAACCCACCCGTTTTTTGAGCCGCTAGCTGAGTTTTGGAAATAACGAGCTCGGCCCCAGCACTGGCGGCGCGTTTCTTCTCCAGGTGAGCTATTTGTCGCTTAGTGAGCCCCAGGGTATCGTCGCCATGAAGCTGCTCAACCGTCAGCCGAATAGTAACGCCTACCCCATCATGGGCGGCTTTTGCCAATGATTCTTTCTGCCCCTGCGTAAGTGTTAACCCAAAAGGAGTATACTTCATTTTCCTATACTGTATATTGATGGAGATTTTTGTTTAATACAATTTGCTAAATTTCGTGCCGTCAGACTCTAGCGTCAGCAGCCGGTCGCTTATGAGCACTGCGTAGGCCATGGTTCCAGCTGGCACGTTAGAAGCAAAAGTCGCCCTGACCTGTACGGTTTGGACGGCCGTTTTCAACCGCTCCGACTGTCTGCGGACATCGATGACGTGGATTGGGTATAATTCTACAAATTCGAGCGGAGTCACCTGGTTTGAGGACACGCTTCCCTCAATACCATAGTATTCTGCCTTAAAGTCACATAACCTCTTGTAAGCCCTGGAAATCTTTCGCTGTACAAAGTCCATTTTTTCCTCGGAGTCAGGATACTGATCGGTATTTAACCTCACATGAATGTCAGTTAAATTTACATGGTCAAAGCAAGCCGGATTGCTGGTCTGGCTATCGCGGTTGGTTTGGAAAGCCACCAAAAGCCATCGTGGTTTTTCAGTGCCCGACGTAATGGAGAGAGTCCAGGTAAACGAACTGGCTTCCGGCACGGCAAAGCTTTCGCATTGAAGAGCTCGAAAAGATATCGGCACTTTAACTTTCTTGGCTATCTGCTCTACTAATTCTGTCTTGGCAGCCAAAGAAGGCATGACGTGCGGTATTACCCAGGCAAGCTTAGTTAGCGTGACTTTCCCTCTAGGCGCCGCAGCATCGCGAAATATGCCTTTGGTATCTGATTCACGAGATAATATCAACGAATGTTTACAACCATAAACCACCTTGCGGTAGTCCTCGCAAAAACCGAACAGGTGGCTTAACGGGACGCAGAACGAAAACGTCCCGCTTGGATTCGGCTTGACCACTACTAGCTGCCGTCGGGCCTCCCACCCAGTATTAGCTGATTCAGCCGCCGCTGAGGTATCTTTTTGCCAGCACATGTTAAGACCCTCGGCCTTTGAAAAATCATCTCCATATGTCAACAGGCCCTTAATTGTTGTGGCTTGGCCAGGGTTGAGAACATTCTCAATATCTTGATCATTGAGCCGGTACCTTAGCCGCGAGAACATGTACATAACGGCGTTATTTACGAGCGAAGCAAGCGTTGTAGGTGTGTAGTCGACTTCTGTGCCGGATGCTAGCCTCCCTTCAACATTGAGAAAACTTTTAGACGGGTGTGTGTAAACGTCTTGGAAGTTTACTTCGATTGCTATATCCTGATTGTTGTTTATTGTGGCGGGGTTTTGTGGGTGATACTCCTTGTAGACGTACGACTCGATGCTCTCGTCAACAAGCGTCTGCTCTACAAGAGTCAACATTTCATCGGTAATTTCTTGTGTATCCGCCATAGAAAATTTACTTCAGATATAGAAACAATTCTATTTTATAATAAAGAATTTTCCTAAAACCCGAGCCTGCTATCCGACTGTTGATATTTTGACGTGCCGCTTCAGTCGTGGGGGCCGCAAGCCCATGCAGAATCTCTAAGGTTTTTTCAGAGATAACTCTCTCCGGCCCTGTAGCGGCTCGCGTGGACGAGCGTGCTTTGCTGCGGACTATGTCAGCGATTTGCTTAATTGAGGCTGCGGTTGTAGCGCCGGCCTTAGCAACTTTACCGGCCACGTCCGCTACATTTGCTATAGCGCCTTTGTTTGCCACAACGAATTTACCGACACCCCCAATGGCCCGCACCACGGGTTGTATCCAGTCCGACAGGCCTTTTCCGATTACATAGCGCTGTCTTTTCATCCGCCGGTTTCCCTCTGCCACGTTCCGCGAAATTATCAACATGGTAGCTTAGAAGATTTTCTATAATGACAGTCAAAATGTTTAATGTAAGAATTTTACTTCAAATCTGCCGAAGATGTAATCTAGCTGTAATTCGTTCCCCTCGGAGATTCAATTGAGAGCCATTCTGATCCGTTAGCCACAAGCGTATTCTTTGAATACTGCCACGCTGGCTTACCGGCAAATAAACCAAATTGTGTGGAGTCTCAATGATCTTAAATCCAGGTTGTACGCCTGGGTAGAAGCTGTACAGAACGGGGTGGTTGGTGCCATTTAGGTAGGAACCACTGACTAGATCGCAGTTTACAAGTATGCTACTAAGTGTTGAAATGTCTACTGGTTTGTCCCCTGTGTGGAATCCAGTAGTGGATAGCACCCTCGGCTCGAATCCGAGAGTCGACGCAATGGTAGATTTGCTCATGTCAACTCTGTAGCTAGGGTTCGTAATCTCGATGTTGGCACGTAATGTCGCCCTGTTTGCTCCTACAACTATGTAATGTGCCTGCGTCTCAGAATTCCAATCACCGCTGCCCTTCAGCTGGCATTGAATCTCATCGTTGATTTGAGCGAGTTCGTAGCTTCCTTCTGGTAATGAAATTGTCTTCCAGGTAACCCTGCGTCTGGGCTGTAGACGAAAGTATTATTACTTTCTGTAATGTTGGGGACAGCGTTATATGTCTCCAGGTTTACTAAGGATAATTCGTACTTATTGTCAGGGTCGAGGTAGAGGGGCGGAGAAAGTGTGGTTGTCCAGTCGGTGCTGTTTGACGAAAATACGAAAGAGTTACCCTCTTTAGGGCGAAGAAGCTTTTTAATTCCCTTTAGCTGAAACTCCATTTGGGGTATGCAGTTATAGGAGGCTTCTGTTCAATTCGAGAATCAAATCCTTAGGAACCGCGCCACTGCGAAGGAGCTCGTCTAAAATAGCCGAAATTTCATTATCAAGGCCCGTATTACCTGCACGCTTCGAGGCAGCTAATAGCTGTAGCCTTTCAACGAGCGCCTCTGGGTCCTTATAATATTGTAAAGCCCCACCTTCGCTGCGCGAGGACCTTATCAGCCGGTGTTTTTTTTGCTCTTTCGCCCATGGAGAGGCAAGCCCGCAAGTTCAGCCAGCCGCTGGAAAGTTTTGACAGCCTCGGGGGTATATTGCATCGTTTTTAAAAAGCGTTTTGTGAGGAGAGTGTAAAGCGAATCATCTGCCGGGGCTTCGAACACAAGATTGTCTCCATTGTCGAACGCCCGCAGTTTTCCCGCCTGCAAAGCTTGCGGGTCGATTGTGAGGGATCCAAACCGGTTTCCCTTCAGTTTCAACCCACTACCTGTAGCGGTAGCTGTAGCGTCCTCCGGACGGGTAAAAGCCTCGCGCAGCGAAGTAGCCCCACTAGATCGGACGAGCCTGTAACCCTGTGTTAGTAGGCGAAGACGTTCACTATATTGTTTTAGAGCGTCCTTTTCCATCGTTAATTGCTGCTTTCTTTCTTCTGTGGTGGCTTTACGCTTTTTTTCCGCTCCCAGTACATATCGGTTGATGCGATTGACCTCATTGAGGGTGTTGGTGATTACTTGTGTGTCGCTGAGGTTGAGTTCGCTGGGGGGCTTAAATCCGTGGCGCCTTATCACTTCAATATCCAACCCTTGGTCGGGACTAATATATAGCGTGGGGGCATCTTCTACCGGCAGAGGCATGTCTTGACGTGCCGTCGGTGCCGCTCCGTGGAGTGCGTAGGCTTGTCTTGACGTGCCGTCGGTGTCCTCCGGACGGGTAAAAGCCTCGCGCAGCGAAGGTGCTGGCAAGCGCTCTATTGCGGCTGTGACTTTTCCTATCTCCGCTGCTTGGTGTGAGGTGATTGGTTTGAAAAGTTTGGCTGCCTCTTCCTGCAGAGACGACTCCCCTAGTGATTCTGTTTGAAGGCGTTGCCGCGCCTGGTCCCTGAGTGCTAGGTAGTTCCGGACGAGGGCTGTACGATCGCGCATGTCGGTTACTTTGCGCCACATCCTTACTTCAAATAGATGTCATCCCTACTTTAAATAGATTTCATCCCTACTTTAAATAGATGACTTCGGTATGTAGAATCGATCAAATCCACATCGATACCGACCATCATAGGCCCGGCTGGTCAGATCGATACAACAGAACCCGTACGGCTCGCGCGTGCACGCACTAAAGAAGTTTCAAAATTCTTCGAAAGGCATGTCACCACACACATAGGTGTCATGTATGGCGCGCAAGTTTTTCGTGTCTTGATTAAATATGATAAGCATGTTACAATTATCTCGAATCGTTTGTTTGGGAATCCTGAAATAATTCTGCGTTAGATAGAATGAGTCCGCACCACCGTGACGGCCTTGGCTGAAGTATTTCTCGATGGGGGTTTGTTTTTCCAACATAACGTCATCAAATACCATAATGCTACGTTCGTTTTTGTTCAGACTCTCTACTGGGATGATATCATCTGATATGCTGTGAAACGAGGCTACCTCTTCCCAGTGACTGCTTTAATGGCATCCGCCCAGTCCTGCAGCCACTGGTATTTCTCTTGTCTAAGGGATTTTGAGTATATATGCAGTCTATTGTATTTAAGGAAATCCTTTCTTAGGAGGAGATTGAGCATCAGGTTTGTTTTACCACATCCGGACGGGCCGCAAATTACACAACGGATGCTACTAGGAAGCAGCCAATGGTGTTTGTGCTCGTGTGGATTCGATTCATCAAGATCTAAATTTAAGATTTCCATACTTCTATATTTAGGGAGAGATGTATTGCCTCCGCTGTAAACAACACACTCCCACTTCAAATGAGGAGACTATAACTCTAAAGAACAACCGACCAGCCAAGAGAGGTGTTTGCACGGTGTGCGGTGCTAGAAAGAGCCAAATTCTTTCTGCGTCCTCCTCGCGCAGCGAAGGTGCTGGTCTTCTTAACAGTGCCATGAATGCCCTACCTCTGCCCGAGATGCATATGCGTCTCCCCAAAGGGGTCCCATCTGAAGATGTCCCGGGTGGAACTTTTCAAAACACTGGAAAATACTCATATTGCGGGCCGTTTACCAAGATTGCCAAACGCCTCTCTCAGGGCTATAGGGGTGTGAATAGTCTTGATCGTGCCTGTCTAAACCACGACGTTGCCTACGCAGCCCATAAAGATACCCCCGGACGGAATCATGCAGATGATGTACTGGCAGCTACCGCATCGCAGATTGCACTATCAGATGCTCCAGACTGGGAAAAGCGTGATGCTAAGACGGTTTCTGCGATTATGGCTGCGAAATCACGCTTCGGGATGGGCCTTAAAAAAAAAGTCGCGAAGAAAATATTCCTAAACTGAAGAAGTTTTCTATGGCAGAGAAGTCCGACGGCACGTCAGCAATCATGGAGAAATTCTACTACAGTCCTCAAGGCTATTGGCGTGGGCTGGCGGCCATCCCGAAGCTTGCTGCGGCAGCCCGAGTTAGCAAAAAGGATGCTCGGGACTGGCTCTCGAAACAAGGCATATGGCAGCTCTATTTGCCTGCTCCTCGACGAATACCACGGCCACATTTTAACGTGACTGCGCCAAACGAAGTTCATCAAGGGGATTTATTATATCTGCCGCATGATCGTGTGAAACGACGCACGTACAAATACGCCTTGACCCTCGTCGATATAGCCTCCCGGTACAAAGAGGCAGAGCCCTTGGCTACAAAAGATTCACAAGAGGTTGCAGACGCCCTTGAGAGGATTTATAAACGGAGCCCTATGGATTTTCCAAAGCTTCTTCAGGTCGACCCGGGAAGAGAATTCATGGGCTCGGTATCATCACTTATGGCAAAACATGGGACTGAAATACGGCGTGGGCGTGTGGACCTCCATAGAGACCAAGGTATAGTAGAACGTTTTAACCGGACTCTGGCCGAGCGGCTTTTTGGTCACCAGTATGCTCAGGAGCTATTGCTTGCTGCCTGTGGGTCTTCTGAGCGGTCTGCAGAATGGGTGGCTCGACTCCCTGCGGTTGTTGCGGCTTTAAACAATGAGCCGACTCGGCTGACAGGTAAGAAGCCTGTGGATGCCATTAAACTTCAGAGAGTGACTGCGCAACCCTCATCTGTCGTTCCAGGACGCCCTGTAGGGCTCGAGGAGCCGCTGATCCCGTCTGATGCAATGGTTCGGTATTTGTACCAGCCTGGCGAGCTCGAGGGTGGTCGAAAACGTGCTACTGACCCCGTGTGGTCTGTGACCCTGCATTCGATCCGAAATGTATTGCGGCAGAATGGCCAGCCTGCGGTATACTATTTGGAAGATGGTCCACAGCGTGGGTTTGTGCGTGAAGAGTTGATGATTGTTCCTGAGGGGACAGAGCTTCCTCCAGATGGGGTCCTCAATTGAACACTTGCCGCTGAAGAATATTTCTACAATGAACTTAATAGATGCCCAAGGGATGCATCGTCGAAACCCAGACACATTTTGGGTCCCACCCGATAAAGAGCTTCTGGTACTGAATTGCGGTGACTTCGTAAAAGTATGCAACGGAGAGGAGCGATTTTGGGTGGAGATTGTACATAGACGGCCTCCTATTGGGTGGAGGGGTGAGGCCTCTGAGGTGGAGTTTACTGGTGTAATTGACAATAAACTACTAAACCATAAGGCTGGCAAATGCGGGGACCTTATCAAATTTCAGGGGAAGCATATATACGATATATACCCTTCGCTGCGCGAGGCTTTTACCCGTCCGGAGGACGACTGAATCCCTTCGCTGCGCGAGGCTTTTACCTGTCCGGAGGACGGCTAGGCGGCGATAAGTGCTGCGCCCCCTCTTTTTCGGTTGCAGTCCAGACAGGTCAGCCGTATGTTTCCTACGCAGTGGCCCTTCGCTGCGCGAGGCTTTTACCCGTCCGGAGGGCTAGGCGGCGATAAGTGCTGCGCCCCCTCTTTTTCGGTTGCAGTCCAGACAGGTCAGCCGTATGTTTCCTACGCAGTGGCCCTTCGCTGCGCGAGGCTTTTACCCGTCCGGAGGACGGCTAGGCGGCGATAAGTGCTGCGCCCCCTCTTTTTCGGTTGCAGTCCAGACAGGTCAGCCGTATGTTTCCTACGCAGTGGCCCTTCGCTGCGCGAGGCTTTTACCCGTCCGGAGGACGGCTAGGCGGCGATAAGTGCTGCGCCCCTCTTTTTCGTTTGCAGTCCAGCCGTATGTTTCCTACGCAGTGGCCCTTCGCTGCGCGAGGCTTTTACCCGTCCGGAGGACGGCTAGGCGGCGATAAGTGCTGCGCCCCCTCTTTTTCGGTTGCAGTCCAGACAGGTCAGCCGTATGTTTCCTACGCAGTGGCCTTCGCTGCGCGAGGCTTTTACCCGTCCGGAGGACGGCTAGGCGGCGATAAGTGCTGCGCCCCCTCTTTTTCGGTTGCAGTCCAGACAGGTCAGCCGTATGTTTCCTACGCAGTGGCCCTTGCTGTTGTCTAGCCGATCGACGCTAAACTGCTGCATATCAGCCGGCCGATACGACCACAACATTAGACAGTTACATGCAGCGCAATGGTTTTTTTGGGCCTCGTGAAGTTGCAATATGTAGTCAACTTTTAGGTCAAACCCAGGAAGTCATTTTGCCTGGTCTAGACTCTTATAACTAACAAGCTTCCTCGATATTGTTGCGCGCACAGGCATGTACTGTGCTGTCAAATCGATTACATCTGCGGCTGCCTCGGCCGGCGGACACCCCACCCGTTTGAGCTGGTGACTATACTCCACCCGAGAGACAGCCAGATACACGAGGTTGGACCACGTAAGCCAGTCGTCAATGATCCAGACCTTCTGTGGGTCAGAGATGGTAAGACCCTGGCTAGAATGGATCGTCAAGGCATAGCCCAGGCGCCAATCATCAGTCGTGATAGCACTCTCAGCTGCAGCTATCGATACCTCTACAACATCGTTGAGTACGAGCACTTCCTTGTTTTCTGTTCCAGGTATGAGGACCTCAATATTTTGCTTCCTGCTGTCCTTGGGGTGATACAGCAGAGGCACAGGGACATCTTGGAACTGCTCCTTATGCCGCTGGAATAAGAGCGTCTGTGCCCGATCGCGGACCTTGGTGCGTGAGACCAGTATAAGATCTCTTGGCGTCCAGTCTTTAACAAACCTATTCCACCCGAGGCAGCCTGGGAGGGCCTTACGCATTTCTTTGCACTGGACCTTGTCAGACTGAAGCCGGATACGCCTTTTCAGAGCTTTTAGCTCCTCGTCTTTCGCTCTGTGGTCGACGGAAATCTCTTCGTAGTAGCCGCAGGTTTCCTGTAGCCAGTCATGGGGCATGCCACCAGCGATCGGTGGCGGCTGGCCTTGATCACCGCAACATATGACCTGGACCCCACGTTGATCGAGCCACCCCAGGAACAACTCCAGGATAGGCTTTGACACAGTGCAGACTTCGTCCTATATGATGACACGGGGAATGTATTTGTCGCCCATGCGCTCAGGCGTCCAGTCGACATCAGCGATCTGTGGACCTTTCTGGTTGCTACCAGGTACATGGAGAGATTCCCCTTGTTTTCGGGAAACAAACTCTATAACCTCTCCCGCACCCCTATAGACAGCAACACTTCATCTGTAGAAGTCCAATCCTTTTTTGCCTTCCAAACTGTAATAGGTCTCTTGTGTTTTTTCTGCAACACTGCTAGGTCCTCCGCAGTTGCCTTAGCTCTCCGCGTCCCACACCAACGGAAGAAGCTATGGTAGGTCTGTGATTTAACCCCCCTGGTCCGCATCTCTTTGGCCAGACGATGGGTATGAGTAAACACGATGGGATCTCTCTCACGGAATAGCTCGATCGCTCTCGTTGTCTTGCCGGAGCCGCCTCCGCCATTCAGGTAACAGAATCGATGTCTCGACAGTGGGTCGTCGTAGCGTGGCGCTGCGCTATTCTCCATAATTGACAGGACGTAAGTGTCATACTGGCTGATGTACTCGGGCTTTGGAAGGTAGGCAGCGTGCTCCTTAGGCTCGTACAGCCTCTCGCCCTTGTCGCGCCACTGGGCCGGGCCAACTGTTGGAGGAAGCATCACCATCCCACCTTCTTTGCAGTTGTCACATTTGCTTTTTTGGCAATCACACCGAGGTAATACAGCACCCTCGTTGCTGTGTGATGGGTGCCAAATGCAATTACAATAGCAGGGTGCCTTGACGGGTTTATTTTCGGCACGTATGCCTCGACCCCTCGAGCTTATGCAGCGCCGTTTTCTTGAGATATATGCTGTCAGTGGCGACCCGGACGGCCTCTGTGGGATCAAATCTGACCAGCATTGTGACGAGGTTGATATGGGCGTAGGCCAACATGCTGGCGCGTAGATGCGCGTACTGAGGCTGGCTGCCGTCGTGATATGTAAGTATCCACCCTAGAGGGAATTTCTCTGGAGCTCCGACCAGAGTGCCACTTTGCATCGTGTCGCGAACCAGGTAGTCGAGCTCCCCCTGGTCAGTCACTAGCCTGCGGGTCAACCTTTTGCAGCCAGCTTTCCTCCCTTATGTAAATTTGCCGATGATTGCACAGCGGACATCGCGACCTTCTGGCAGCCAGACCTCTTCCTGCTTCTCGAAGGCCAGCAGGGCCTCTCTGACTCTGAGATGGACAAGCAAGCCGGTCTCTACAAAGAAGGCCAGCAGCGGCGTCGGGGCCCACCTCTTTTCCGCGAAATGTCTTCCGTACCAGGCAGGTATGACAGGACGACAGTTGTCTGTCCACACCCATTCTTGGACCTCAGCGAAGCCGGTGCCTATGTCGGTGGGGAGAGGACCATTGTTGCTGACCCTGGTCATGCGGTGGCCCGGATGTCCAAACCGTTGGAACCATGGCGCAGCCTCGCCATTGCCTAGGAAGCTGGCGGGGTAGCATTCCTTCATGTCGATGCAGACGATATCTTTTAGGGTGTAGTCCATCGAATTCCAGAGCCCACCGTGCCCGTGTTCCACGCAAGCCTTTTGCACATCACCGAGAATTCTTGCTGGGGTCGGCCTCCATCCGTTTTTCTTAACAGCGACGAGGTTGGATGCGTGGTTGTCACTGAAACACCGTCTGGCGAGCGACTCCGGATCACCCAAGTCAGTATCATCAAATGACACCTCACTGGCCAGGCGTTCACAAGCCGTCACGATTTTGTCGTGATCTGTACGCTTCTTAAATGTTCGACCGTCTTGAAGAACAAACTGGTCGACGGCGAGCCGCCCTTCCGAGGAACCCCCCAGAAGCCAGACTGCAACCGGCGCACCCTGGGTGGCTTCTCTGATGGCGTCCACAATGCCACCCTCGTAGAAGTGGACCTCCCTGCTAAGCGGGAATTGTAGGTCCTTACTCCACGCGTGGCCGTTGTGAACGATGAGCTCTATGTTGCGGTGCCCGTTTTGATACTTGCCGCTGCAGTATATAATCCCACCGGCTATGTCCCACAAGATGATGGCTCGTTTGAGGATCTTTTCCAGTTCAGCCACATCATTGATCGTGGCCCCGGGTCTACGAACTCGTTCCTCCCAATCCCGTATTTTTTGCGTCTGGTGGGTGTTAACCCTTGTCCTCGAAGAGCGTCTTCAAAGTGCGCTATCACGCTCTGAGCAACACAGTTCAAGTCACCGTCGCGCAGCGGTGCTAGATTGGCAGGGTCTGGGTCTCGGATCTGGTAGAGACCGTACACGACCGCCGACTCTGGATAACCTTTTTCGTAATACGGCTTGTCGATCCCTGTTAGCGCGCCAGGCTTCATATCCCGAGAAAACTCGACAATACCACCCCCCTTTTTGATTTCCAATTTAATCGGGTCAAATTTATCTCTGATAACCCACTCCAACTCGGGTTCTTCTACATTGCTGTTCCAAGCCTGTCTGAGAAATTTGATCTTACAAAGGGACCTACCCCACGGGAAATATTGAATGAGCCTTGCTGCCCTCTCGTCAGTCATAGTACAGACATCTTTGTCGTCCTCCGCCCTCTCTACACACCATGTAGAGTAAGTGCGAACGGCACCGTCTACTTCAAACTCCTCCTTGGCCTGGGCAATGAGATCAACCCACGGCTCTCCCACTGGGAGTGGGATAGGGTGAAGTACCACCACATCCAGATCATAAAATCGCAGGTCCTTCTCGGGCGATAGGATCAGAGGCTTCGCTAGCCTCTTCTTTACATACGTTAGGATGGGCCAGTCCAAGATGCTCTGCGCCCGATGTTGGGCCAGCCTGTCTGCCCGATGTTGGGCCAGCCTGTCTGCCAGATCCTGTAGAGCCAGACCTGACCTTGGATAAGGGGGGCGAACACCCGTCTCTCGCTCATATTCAGCTCGGAGTATGCGCGCTCGCTCATGATGCAACATGTTGAGTTTGGTATATTCATAGGTTCACATTTCTCTAATTGCCAATTTCAATCCTTGCTAGACGTTTAAACTCCTTCTGAAATAATAGGGTGGCGGGGGCTAGCAAAGTGGTACCCATGAGAGGGCGCCAGCGGGGTAGCTCTGGGGGGGCTTATTCGGCCGGGCGTGAGACAAAAGATACGCGCCCGTGGGCCAGTCAGCCGCGTGCGTTGGACCTCCCAGAGGCAACAGCAGCGGGTACCTCTGGGGGGGGCTATTCGGCCGGGCGTTGCGAAAAAGATACGCGCCCGTGGGCCAGTCAGCCGCGTGCGTTGGACCTCCCAGAGGCAACAGCAGACGCGCCCGTGGGCCAGTCAGCCGCGTGCGTTGGACCTCCCAGAGGCAACAGCAGACGCGCCCGTGGGCCAGTCAGCCGCGTGCGTTGGACCTCCCAGAGGCAACAGCAGCGGTACCTCTGGGGGGGCTTATTCGGGGCGGGGCGTGCGAAAAAAGATACCAGCGGGTAGCTCTGGGGGGGCTTATTCGGCCGGGCGTGAGACAAAAGATACCCGCCCGTGGGCCAGTCAGCCGCGTGCGTTGGACCTCCCAGAGGCAACAGCAGCCGGTACCAGTCAGCCGCGTGCGTTGGACCTCCCAGAGGCAACAGCGGGGTAGCTCTGGGGGGGGGGGGGCTTATTCGGGGGCGGGGCGTGCGAAAAAGATACGCGCCCGTGGGCCGGTCAGCCGCGTGCGTTGGACCTCCCAGAGGCAACAGCGGGGTAGCTCTGGGGGCTTATTCGGGGCGGGGCGTGCGAAAAAGATACCAGCGGGTAGCTCTGGGGGGGCTTATTCGGCCGGGGTGAGACAAAAGATACGCGCCCGTGGGCCAGTCAGCCGCCCGCGTTGGACCTCCCAGAGGCAACAGCCCCGTGGGCCAGTCAGCCGCCCGCGTTGGACCTCCCAGAGGAAACAGCAGCGGCACCTCTGGGGGCTATTCGGGGGGGCGGGGCGTACGAAAAAGATGCCCACCCAGAGTCCAGTCGCGTCCAGTGCTGCTCGGTGCTAGTAACAGACTAACCTTTCTAGTCTGGCCAAGCGCGTAGGGATGGAAGAGGGAAGACAACCCGGTACTCAAAAATGTTGTGCTGAAGTTGGATGTGTTGGGCCGAAAGGCGCAAATATCACAGTTATACTGCAAACCAGAATACAACGCAGACACACCCACTTAACGTCCTTTTAAGGGCTGATGATGAAGACGAATTCTCTAGTCTACTAGAACAACTCAAGAATACTTTAGTCATCAGGTAAACGCTAGGAAGCAATCATACATCTCTATCCAATTCTGCTTTCTTAGTTTATTTCAGCAAATCTTTGTTTTGTTAAGGGGAAATGCTTTAATGAAAAACACAAGTTTTCACTTTTTAGTGTCTTGCATACATTAACATGTCTACTTTCATATTATATAACTTTTTTCACAAAGATATATCTTTTATATTAAATAAAGGGTTTTTGAGAAAATATAGATGGAGAAAACCTAGAAGAAGATGGGTGTAGCATATCAAATTGAGTTGGGGTTGACAGCAGAAGATGCTGAGCATCTCAAACATGATAGAGAAGAGTTCAGACCAGCTGTCATGAGAGCCAATTCCAAGCTAGATGATGATGATGTCAATATAGTTATCCACTCTTTTTTTCAATATGATAGATACAAAATAAATAATAATCAAAGTTCAAAAATTTGCAAATAATCAATAAGTACTTGATCTAAAAGCAGTAAAAAAGGAAAATAAAGCTTGTTCTTCACACCATTTATAATATATTTTAATCTTTAATTTCATAAGAAAAGGACAAAGCTATGCATGTAATGGAACAAGTCTAAAAAAAGCTGGTTCTAGTCACATCTAGAGTCAAAAGTAAATTCATGGTGGCCACTTCTAATCGCCGTAGGTTAAAATGTTAAAACATCAGAACTCAAAACCTTGCATAGAGCACAAGTCTGCTTCCACTGATCCTTGTTAGATCAACACAGTGGATTGTGAGCTACAGCATGAAGGATTACCACAGAGTTAGCTGGAGCATTCTAAAAGGTAAAATAAAAAAAATTAACATACATTAATTAGACAACCAACATTTAAATGGTCATTTCTTTTATCAGTGCCTCTATAGTATATTTATTTTATAAAAATAAAGAAAGATATTTTATATCTTCTTGTTCATGGTAAAACAAGGAAAAGAAACAAGCACTTATCATGTCCTGTGGTGTAAAAGGCAATGTCTATATCTTTTAAATTAGTAGTGACATTTTTTGGGCTAACATGGTTATCATAATGTCAATGCTATCCTTTCTCAAATAGAAAATCTCTGATACTGTTTTGAGACTGACTAAACCTAGTCATTAAGTGCAGTCTCCGCATCAAAGGTTGGCTACCATTTCACTCTATCTCTTGGATGATGGTGCAGACTGACCTAGGCTGACTTGTCCATCTTTGGATGTTACTCATCCATGTTAGTCTTGTCTGCCTTTGCCTCTTTTACCTTGTATTTTCCCCTCCAAGATTACTTTTAGTAGGCTGTTATGTCTTTTTACATGATGGAAATCTCATTTGTCTCGTTTGAATTTGGATTTAGTAGATCTCTTTTCCTTTTTAGTCATTTTAAGACTCATTTGTTTTCCTTCCTTCCATGCAATTCTTCATATTCTTTTATAAATCCACATTTCAAAGGCTTCAATTTTATGTTTTGTTTTCTTGTCTAATATCCATGTTTCTGCACCAATATAAAAGTGTTGAGAAGGTATAACATTTTGCTTTTCTTAGTTTTAGCTGTAGTGTTATTGTTTTGATGTTAGTATATTTTTCATGGCATTAAAATTACTTTTTGCCATTCCTATTCTTTTGTTTATTTCAGTTTTACATTTTCCATCACTGGTTATAGTATGTCCAAGGTAGTTATAGCTCTGAACTGTCTCCAGGTCTATTCCTTCAATTCTGATACCCACTTGTAGGTTTTGAGTATTATCTTTGTTTATGGCCATAGTTTTAGTCTTTTTCATATTACATATTAGCTGTATGTCTGTGTCATCTAGTTGTATATCTTTTAGGCAGTCTATAAATTGTTTATTGTGTATTTTATCAAAGGCATTGGTGTAATCAATGAAGCAGGCATATGTTGTTTTGTTTACTTCTATGTACTTTTAGATTAATGTCATCATGCAGAATATGGCTTCTTTTGTCCAACTGTTTTTTCTAAATCAAAATTGTTGTTATAATTCAATGCTGATTTTAATCTGAATCCTTTCTTGTATAACTTTTAGCAAAACTTTTGATACCTCCTGGCTCATTAGGCTAATTGTTCTAAAATCACAGCATTCAACTGCACCATTCTTTTTAGGCAATGCAATGAAAGTTGTAACATGTTACATAAATCTTGCTAAAACAAACCAATATATGCCTGCTTCATAGACCACATCAACGCTTTTGATAGAGTACACCACAAACAACTTATAGAATGCCTAAAAGAGATACATCTAAATGACATGGACATACGACTAATACGTAATCTATACTGGGAGCAAACAGCAATAATAAAATATAACAAAGAGAACTCTACACCCATTGATATAAAAAGAGGAGTAAGACAGGAAAGCATCCTATCACCAAGCTTGTTCAATCTATACACTGAGCATCTCTTTAAAAACATCACAGAGATGCCAGGCCTAAACATTAATGGAAAGATAATCAATAACCTAAGATATACTGATGATACTGTACTACTAGCAGAAAATCCTAAAGATCTACAACAATTACTTAATGAAATAAACACGACAAGAAAAAAATATGGACTAGATATGAATATCAAAGACTAAAACTATGATCATGAACAAAGAAAATACTCAAAACCCACAAGTGGATATCAAAATTGAAGGAATAGACCTGGAGACAGTTCAGAACTACAACTACCTTGGACATACTATAACCAGTGATGGAAAATGTACAACTGAAATAAACAATAGAATAGGAATGGCAAAAAGTAATTTTAATGTCATGAAGAACATACTAACATCAAAACAAATAACACCAGGGCTAAAACTAAGAATAGCAAATGTTACATCTTCTCAATATTCCTATATGGTGCAGAAACATGGACATTAGACAGGAAAACAGAACAGAGGATTGAAGCCTCTGAAATGTGGATATATAGAATAATAGGTAGAATTGGATGGAAGGAAAATAAAACAAAAGATGAAGTCTTAAAACAACTAAAAATGAAAAGAGAACTACTAAGCACAACTCAAACAAGACAAATGCGATTTTTGGGCCATGTTAAAAGACACAACAGCCTACTAATAGTAATCCTGGAGGGGAAAAACAAGGCAAAAGAGGCAGAGGCAGACCAAGACTAACATGGACGAGTAACATCAAAAGATGGACAAATCAGCCTATGACAACCTGCACCATCAAATCAAGAGACAGAGCAGAATGGTGCTCCATGGTAGCCAACCTTCGTGCGGAGATGGCACTCGATGATGATGATGAATGAAAGTTGGTGTTTTTTGTTCATTTGGTATGTATCTTGAAATGGTGTATGTTACTGCATATGTCTGTGATCACTTGAAGGCCAATATCTTCTAGTGCCTCTATCATCTCTATCTGTATGTCATCTTGTCCTGCAGCTTCCCCTTTCCACTGTTTATATAGCTTTTTCTACTTTCGTTTTTAAAGCCTGATGTATATTTTATAATTAGTTTCCTTTCCCTTGCATTATAAAGTTATTCTGTTATATATTCCAGCCATCTATTGATCATATCTTTGTTGTCTGTGAGCATTTTTCCTTTTCTTTGTTTGCAATACATCCACTTTCTGTGGCTTTTTTATTTTTATTAGTCATTTTCTATATTTCTGTGTAAATCTTGTTTATTTTCCATAGTTTGGATTCAGACATCAGTTTCTTGTATGCGTGCGTTTATGCTTTGCCATTTGGTTGTACCTTTTCACCAGGATTTTCTCTTCTGTACTGCTCAGTTCCGTCTTCTAGCAGATTCTGATATGTATTCTTTACTTGTATTATATAAGTATCTTTAACATCTTTTTTTCATTTAAAGCTGTTATGTCTAAGGGTATTGTTGATAAATTAGTCTTGAATGTTTCTCTGTAGTTTGAATTTCATTTTAATCATTACAGGATTGTGATCTGAATTAATATCTGCTCCTGTATAGGTTTGGTTTTTCTGGACGCTGTTATGGAACCTATTTTTTTTATCATTATGTAATCTATTTGATTCTCTCCAGGACTTTTCCATGTGTATATGTGTAAGGCGCAGTGCCATGGAGTACGGGTTCGATCCTGCTTCGGACCATATATTGTTCTTTGTTTTCTTCTGTTGTTTATTTGTCATTTTTTTCTGAGTGCTGTAATACATACCTCTTCCTCATATGTCCTTTTCCATGTGTATAGTTTCCTTTTCTCTGTTGGTGATACATATTATTTCCTAAATCACCCATTACAATCAAGATGCCAAAAGGTTTCACTTGCTTCATAACTTTATTTAGATCTTCATAGTATGCCTCTATTAATTCATATATTTGAATAATATATAAATATAATACATATTTATAGTCTTGAGTAGGTGCGTATGTCTGTATTTTTGCTATGTCAAAGGTTTTGCTTTCACTTTGAGTTATATAATCCTATCATTGTAGTCCAGTGGATACTTATACATTTTTGTAGCTCTTTATTTATTAGTATCCAACACCTCTTTGATGTTCTGTTTTGTCCTGAATTATAAATGTATTTTTCATCCAGTAAACCTAAAAGCTGCCAAATCTAAT
Source organism: Megaustenia siamemsis (assembly GCA_032433765.1). Classification (NCBI taxonomy): domain Eukaryota; kingdom Metazoa; phylum Mollusca; class Gastropoda; order Stylommatophora; family Ariophantidae; genus Megaustenia; species Megaustenia siamemsis. Next base: position 51,540,326 of record JAVIAB010000092.1, read on the forward strand.
CAAACTAGACCTATCCTTAGTAGATCGGTTCAATAACCATTGCTCTACTGCAACATCTGTTAAACGATTGACAAAGCAGCCAACAGTTATGCTTCATAACATCCTTTAATGGAACAACAAAAGCTCTTTCATGTGCTTGGCTCATAGCTACACTAAATATGGTTACCTAAGACTGGACAACATCTGCTTCTACTTTGATTTTTTGCCTGGTGTTTCTGGTCTGTTTCCCCTTTATGAAGATAACATTATCCTTAGCATACTCTCAAATTTACTTAAATAATGCTATGTGTAGATTACAATTGTATACACCTTAATGTCTGTTACTGTTTTGTGTCAAATTCTCTCTTACATTTTTTATTTGTAACATTCATGACTGGAATGTATGACCTAATTAAACAGTGTTCATGCTTTCTTAAATTTATTTGCTCCTTTCTTAGACTCATATAACCAACTTCAGAGTCTTTGATGATATACTGGGTACTTTGCTTGACAGTTAGTAAAATGGAAGCCAAGAAGATTTTTTTCAATCACTGAAGTATAGTGGGTTTTTTTTCATAGTCTTTATATTCCTTCAATTTCATTTCTGTAAGTGCTACTTGTAAAAAAAAATAATTTTTTTTTAAAAACAAAAAATATGTCACCAATACCGAGTTTGCCCCAGATTTTTAGGTATTTAAGGTACTCAAAACTACCATACCTTCAGATTACAACACCTGTATATTAGTGCTTATGTCTTTTCTATTCAATGAAGCTAAAGGATCTATAATATAAAAAATGTAAATATATATGTACACACCGAGAGATCTCTCAGCATGCCCTGGAAGTCAAGATCTCTTGTTTCGCTATTCCAGTAAGCGTAGTCTCTGATATCAGAAAAACCAGCATTCTAAACACTCCCTGGTGATTTTCTGCAAAAATATTTGAATTCATCGAATGATGCATAGTAAATCCATCATCTGTGATAGTCATATACAAAAATACATTTGTTATATAAAGTTTGATAAATAATAATATGCCTGCCACACAACAAATTTCTTAAAGAAGCAAAAACAGAAATCATAAATGATCTCACCCCAAGTTGGAGACGACACATAAACAGTGTTATAATTCAAACCATTCCTTAAGAAGCAGCTGCTAGCCTCAAAGCCCCAGTCCCACCAAGTGCCTGAAATCCTTCAACCTAGAAATCATAAAATATAATGGCAATATAATCACATGTTAAATTCTAAACATAAAAACTTGTATAGAATATAACAATTTGAGTATGGAAGCACATATGCTGGATTTAATTAATTAAAGAAAATTTAGTAATTATATGTCAAACATTTTTAAAATATGCACACTTCTAAAAACCAAGTGAGCAGATTTCTATTTGAGCAGATTTTTACAAAAGATAAAAATCATAAATCCATTTGTTCAATTATTCTGCAATGACAATGTTTTACCCACTTTATTATTAGATGAATTTTAATTCATTTATATATATATATTATTATATATAAAAAAAAAAAAAATATTAGCACACAATTTAAAATAGATTACATTTTAGAGTTAGCATATTCTTTTAAGCATGTAATTCACTATATAATGTTGGACATGTGATGAGGAGAGATAATAAACCGAATAGCAAAGCAAGCACTCACGTGGGAAACAACAGGTAAAAGGAAATGAGGCCGACCCAGAGGGACACTGAGAAGAACATTGATCAGAGAGTCAAGAGCAGCAGGAATCGCTCCTTCAATGAGATAGAGTTGCTTGGCACAGAACAGAGACAAATGGTGAGATTTGATAAAAGATCTTTACAAGGATTGAAAACTGCTAGAATAAAATTTAGATAAGAGAAAGTGTACCTGGGCTATGCCCTATGGTCCCGCTACGGCTCAATAGATAGATAGAATTCAGTATTCCTATAAAATATTATAAAATCATAAGTTTACAATAAACAAATTAAAAAGGTAAACACAATGTGGAAACAATAGTTACAGTATTATAAAAAATGAACTGAAACCAAAAAATTGGTATTAATCTTTATTAATTATAAATAATGTGTTACAAAATAATATTAAATTCAGAATAACAGATACCCTATTCGTCTGCAATAGCTCTGTGATCAGGACCCAACAAGATTCGATTTGCTGCAGTTCTGAAATCAGGTAAACCAGCAACAGGTAAATACTCATGGTTGTGAGTTGTCATTTGCCAGGTTAAGCTCAGCAGCATGACAACAGCAGAACCCATGTTTTCCATTTCATCCCGGTATGCTAAAACAAAATGTAAAAAAATATTGTAGTAGTATGTGGTCTGCAATCCTGATAAAAGAGATGAAAATAATTTCACAGCAAGATACATGAGTGTAGAATAAACAAAAACAAATAAGAAAAAACACAGAGGAGGCAAAAGTTTCAAACTGAAAAGATCTCATAATATAGAACCAACATTACAATACCACTAATGACTTTAAATGTAATTGTACATCTTAAAAAAAAAAATACACATTAAAACAATAATACAAGCTATATATTAATTCTACCACTAATATCTTCAGTAATAAAGAAAAGACGATGGTCATACGTTGGACATGTGATGAGAAGAGATAATAATCGAATAGCAAAGCAAGCCTCATATGGAAACAACAGGTAAAAGAAAAAGAGGAAGACCCAGGGAGACACTGAGAAGAACATTGATGAGAGAGGCAAGAGCAGCAGGAATCGGCTCCCTCAATGATATAGAACTGCTTGCACAGAACAGAGACAGATGGCGAGATTTGAATAAAATATCTTTAAAAGAAAACTGCTAGAACAAAAATTCATATAGGAGAAGGTGTATCTGGTCTACGCCCTATGGGCCGGTTACGGCTCGAAAGGTCAATAGATAGATATTAATTCTAGTAAAAGCCACACTGGCTAGCACAGCAAGGAATTGTTTGATTTGCATTGTGAAAATTGTAAACCGCTTTGTTCATTTTACAAACATAACTTGTATATGGTTGCTTCTATGAAATGATAAGCTGTTAGAGTACTAAAAAATTTTAATTTCCTTTCAGAAAATATTACATTACAAATTTGTTAATGTTTCTTTTTAAAGCACTAATTTACTATAATTCTTTATAACACAAATAAAAATTAAGCCAGAAAGTTTAAATTGTATATGTAGTGTTACAGAAAGGACTCTCTTCTACAAATGATCAATATTAGAGTGAGAGAATGAAGTAAATTCAGGGCACCTTCACCTTTAAATGCTGTAAAATTTATAACTAAAATACCACCATGAATACAAGTGCATGTGAATCAAAATCTACAGGATATGTTCCTTAAAGATTGGCACAGCTCATTCAACAGTTAGAGATTAATTGAAAAAAAAAACTATTCAGGAGTTGGTTCATTAAACTGTAAAGGACTAAAGTCTCATTTTGGCATAATATGGCAACTTCGGGTAACAGGAAAAGGTCAAATTCATGAATTTCCTCATTGAGCTCAAGTTATTGGTAACTGCAGAAGAAGGGACAATTGTATTTTTTACTCACCAATGAAACCAAGGCTAACATTGCCTCTATTTATAAAAAAACAATGTAGAAAGATTTCTAGAAATCTTTTGTGGTTTTCCAAATAATTATATCTGAACACACTCCTTTATTTTTGTCCATTGAAAAAGTTCATTTTAATTAATACAATTTTGATATTTTAATTTATTGTCCATTTGTTATAAGTGTGTGAAATTTGAAAATCATCCGTTGATCTTGCGATTACTTAGGCAATATGAATATATTGACAGGTAGGTTTACCACAATTGTAATGGCTATGCTGCCATTATCTTGTGTCACTCTCACTATGAATTTTCAAAGATAGTGCCACTGAAAAAGCCAGTTAATTTAAACCCTTTCTACCAGACTTTAAAAAGAAAAGGTACCATCCAGTACCGAAACAAACAGTGGATCATTAACATGTATTCTTTAAAGAGACATATCTCTGAATCTACTGCGCCTGCATGCTTACTTTTATAAGGTTTTTGAAGAAAAACGGATGAGGAAAATTATGAGTAAGATGTCAAGGAGCATATAGCCAATACAATTAGGAGCACTGTTATTAACAGAAGAAAGTTGGGGGGGGGGGGGGGGTGTTAAGGCACAGAGATGAAGAAAATATATGTATATAAATGCAAAGATGCTGTAAAGCTGATGGTAAAGAAAAGAAGAAAATTAAAAAAAAAGATCACAGCTTTACTTAAGTAATGTATACCACAAAATTGAACTGTTGCAGCTCAATGGGCTTTCAGCAGGAACAATAAACAATACATACACAGATATGTAAGTAAGTAAAATTAGCACTACATCATCATCATCAAGTACCGGGCCTACTGGCGTAGATGATCATGTCTCTCCACAACTTTCAATCTCGCCAGCTAATTATCATTTCTGTTGTTGACCTTTTGCCAAGCCATTCTCTTAAGCTGTCTGTTATTTTTTCTCTTTGCTTCCCTCTATCTCTTCGTCCCTCAATGTTCCAGTTGTTACAATATATTCCAGCTGTTCTCTTCTCATTAAATGGCCAAAAAATGATGACTGTTTCTTCCTAATATTGGAAATTAGCTCTTTTTGCTTTGACCTCTCTCAGTACATCTTCATTACTCTTCTTAGCTGTCCATGGTCCTTTCAACATTCTACTGTAAAACCACATTTCTACAGACTCCAGTGATTTTCTTGTCTGTTGTCCTATTGTCCATGATTCTCATCCATATGTTAAGACTGGCTCTACGTAACATTTAAGAACTCTTTTTCTTGTTTCTATTGTCAAAAATGAATTGCATAGTATCTTCCTCATTTTTTTTTATTGGAAAGCTGCTTTTGCCTGAGCCATTCTGCATCTCACCTCTTTTGTACATCTTCCGTCCGAGGTTAACAAAGTTCCCAAATATTTAAATTCATTTACCTGTTTTAATATTGTTCCACTTGTCTTTATTTTGCACTGAGGTGATCTTTTTCTTTGTTGTTACCATTACCTCTGTCTTTTTGCTATTAAGGCTGAGTCCTTTATTTTGCTTTCTTTCCTATAATGTCCAACATTTCTTGTAACTCATTTTCACTCTTAGCGATTAAGACTGTACCATCAGCATACCTTTAGCACTACATAGCTAACTAATAATAAAATATCTTAAACCAAATATTCTAAAACTAGAATAAGGAAAAACTTCCTTCCTGACGTGTTGCTGTGACCAGGTCTGAAAAAAGAATGGGTATTGCTGCCTCGCTGGTGTACCCAGCCAGCACATTGTAAGGGCCCAAACGCAATGAGGTTGACTCTACTATCTGTATCTATCTATTGTCCTTTCGAGCCGAAGACGGCACATAGGGCAGAACCACAATCTCAAAACAGAAACCTTGTGTGCCAAAATGGCACATATTGCAAAGATCACTGCTCTAAAATCTATGGCGCTGTTTCCATAACAATACTTTTTACAATGACAGCTTGTCAAGCCTTCGATCAACCTCCTTAGTCGCCTCTTACGACATGCCTGGAAGGTTACAGTGTCACTATTCTTTATGACTCTACTGGAAGGGTTTAAAATATGGGGGGGGGGGGGGGGAGAATATATATGTTCCCTCAACAATAATGCTACCAGCAATGCCTGCATGTGCTACCTCCATATATACTGAAATATACCAGCACGAGAATATGCAGAATTATATATATGCATATAATTATACCTGACATATGTATGCATATATAAGTATACAGAAATACATACATACCAAGGAGTGTCCATAAATAGGTCAGTGTGCATACACAAAGAAAATACAATAATGATAAAACGTACCAAAAGAGGAGTTTTTTTTTTTTTTTTTTTTTCTCCGGATTGGTATAGAACCGTTGATCAGAGTTTAAAGCCGCTATCGTAAAAACGATGTTGTTAATGAAACGTAGACCTGATACAGAATGTGTAAAATTAGCAGTAGATAGTAGTGATAGTTTTTTCGGCCCTAAAACAACAACAAAAATAGGATTCTGGAATGTGCGAACAATGGCCGCTCCGACGAAACATGCACAGGTCGCGAGCGAGATGGACAGATACGATCTAGATATTTTAGGATTAAGCGAAATGCGCTGGCTTGGAACAGGTAGGAAATCTGTTGAGTACTATCAACCCTTACGTATGCGTGTGAAAGCTGGAAAACAACAAGAGATATAGAAACAAAGTTGAACGCATTCGAAAATAAATGTCTAAGGAAAATACTTGGTATAGAATGGAACGAATTCAAAACAAACGAGGAAATTAGAGAAATCGCCAATCAACCACTAATATCTTCAGTAATAAAGAAAAGACGATGGTCATACGTTGGACATGTGATGAGAAGAGATAATAATCGAATAGCAAAGCAAGCCCTCATATGGGAAACAACAGGTAAAAGAAAAAGAGGAAGACCCAGGGAGACACTGAGAAGAACATTGATGAGAGAGGCAAGAGCAGCAGGAATCGGCTCCTCAATGAGATAGAACTGCTTGCACAGAACAGAGACAGATGGCGAGATTTGATAAAATCTTTAAAAGAAAACTGCTAGAACAAAAATTCATATAGGAGAAGGTGTATCTTGGTCTACGCCCTATGGGCGGTTATGGCTCGAAAGGTCAATAGATAGATAGAAAAGAGGAGAGTGAGATGTGCTAGAATGCAGTTCCCTAAGAACATGTAAAGGGTGAGGTACCGCAGATGGAAAGAGTATTGTCTGGCATCTATAAAGCAGCCCAGGCAGAAGCAATATAGGGAATCACCAGAGTGTTACAGTGTGGTCAGATACAGGGGAGCAGAGATAAGCATACACTAATATACACATACATGAGCATAAGAGTAAAATATACAATCGTAGGAGAGCAACCACAGACACCTATGTTTAATAGTGTGAAATATTCATGTCTTGTGGGGACAGTTAGCCTAACGGACTAGAAGTTGATTCTCTAGGATGAACTGGCTGCAGCCATTAGAGTGGCACAAGACAATGCCCATAATGCAGATGTCATGTTTGTCCAAATGGTCTGAGAAATTGAAGCAGGCAGCCACTGCAGTACCAGTATTCTGTTTAACATCTCACAGGTGTTCACAAAACGTCTTCCAGACTTGCCAATATAATTCATATAACATCGCTGGCATATAACAGCATAAATTATATTGCAGGACATGTGAAACCATCCTTCTTGATCTTCACCCGTTCATTGGGAATAAGAGTCAGTGTGGAGCACATAGGCACAGATAATACAGTTTCGTCCACAGGGAACATCGCTAAGTGTTTATTGTAGGAGCAAGGGAGACGGCTAATAACCAAATAAAACTAGGAGAAATACCACCACTAGAGTACAATCTTAACATATATCTGGGCAGTAATATAGATAAAGAGGGAGGAATAGAAAATGATACCAAAATAAGGATATCAAAAGCAAGAGGAGCTTTCATTGCACTGGGAAACATATGGAAATCCAAAGAAATTAGGTTAAATACAAAAATAAAAATTTTCAACTCAAATGTTAAGTCGGTCCTATTATATGGCTGTGAAACATGGAGAATAACAAAATTGACAATCATGAAGGTACAGACTTTCATTAATGGATGCTTACGCAAATAAAGGGATGGAAATGGCAGGACAAAGTCACTAACGTAGATTATAGAAATGTACCGGTCAAATACCAGTGGATAAAGAGATACAGATAAGATGATGGATAGGACACACACTACGGAAGCCAACTGAGAGTATTACACAACAGGCCCTTTTTTGAAATCCCCAGGGGAAAAGACAAAGAGGAAGACCAAGAAATTCTTGGAGAAGACAGATCGAAGCAGAGATGAAGATGATGGGAAGACATGGAATGATCTTAAAAGAATTGCAAAAAACAGAACGACTTGGAAAGTGTTTGTTGAAGACCTATGCTCCACTGGGAGCTAAAAGGTAGAAGAAGAAGAAGGGAGACGCTCCTGATTATAATGTCTAAAATTCTTGCCCCCGGATTGATTTATCATTCTATGTGGTCAGTGCTCAGGTGAAGTATGATGACATGATCTTTCCTTGATAGTATCCATTCCTCTCATTATACTTTGGGTGTTCTTGTTTCCATTTTTTGTGATACTGTCTTTGATGATAGATTCAGCTTCTTTGTTGCTGATCATATAGTTTTCTTATAGTAATCTCCCTACCACCTTAGCTAGTTTGTCTGCACATTTTTTTCCTTGTATATTGTAATGTGAAGGAATCCACTGGATAACCACTCTCTGAAAATTATTGTACAGCTGTTATATAGGTGTTCTCAGATTATCCAGCTCATTGTTTCAGGGGGTTTTAAGTGCTGTTAGGATCAAGGTTTCTAAAAGACATTGCTGCATTGTTATTCTGATTCTGATTCTTTTCCTTGTATCTCATTAATCTTATCAACCTGAAAGATATACAAAGTGATCTAATCTTTCATTGCTTTCTTTTCAGTTATATATTCCTCCTGGATTAATTTGATGTTTAACTATTTTTGTCTTTTCTTAGTTGATCTCGTCCTATTTTGCTAGTCAGTGTGACAGGGCATTTGCTTTTCTTTGTGTCATTTCCCATTGTTACAGATAAGAACTATGTTGTTTGTAAAATGATGGTCCTTTAAAATGGCATTAAAATAAACTCAAAGCCTTTGCTACCCTATAGCATTTTTGCATTTTAAAGTCACAGGAAATTCCAATTGACATGAGAAAAAAAAGATACATTATTGTTTCACTTCAGCTCCAGACTGGAACCATTCACTCAGTTCTGGCTCTGTGCACATTGTAAAAGCCATCATTGATGATGTTCCTGATTTTTGTGGTGTTCCGTTTTGTCTTAGAATATTCTACAATGAGTGTCTGTGTATTCTGTTGATGCCTCTTTGTTAATGGCTTTTTTCAAATTTGAGTTTACTCTAAAATTGCTCACTTCAAGGGCTATCTAGATATTGTATTTGAAATCACAAGAAACCATTACGAAAATTTTAAAAACTACCTGACACTGCCAATTAGGTAAAGTCGCTTGATAACGAAGTTGATAGAACATAGAACATGGAACATGCATTTTATATTATCGGAAGCCGATGGTTCCTTAGTAGCTTACTGGCACCATTTAGTGGTTAAAACACATTCCTATTCATTCTGAGCTTAAATTCTAAGTTATAAAGTTGTTCGTTATTTTAATGTCCTGGAAATTCTTATGCAACATTTCTTTTAAAATTATTTATTACTATATTACTACATTATTTTATTTTCAGAAATTTTTTTTATATTTTTAAAAATTACATATTCTCTTCACTTTGTTATTAATTTTTAAATAACAACCTATGACCAAGGCAGATAAATGTTAAATTCTGATTATATGTACAATATAGAAAGTCACATTTATTGAAGGTAATTAGATAATGACTTTGTCCTCAGTTCATGTCACTCACAGTCAAACTTAAACTAAACTCTATCGGGTATTAAGACTGCAGAGTTTATCTTATCACTTCACACTAAATAACAAATGTGACTTCCCTTGATAAGTAAAAGTAGGTCATGGACAGGCAGACAATTCAAGGATAAAACTTTAGAATAGTAATACTCTGAACTCTCTTATAACTCTCTATAAACTAAACTACTGTCAATGATTATAAAAATAACCATTAATATTATTGATTGTTGATCAGTCTTAAGTCTATCCTTATGAAGTAAGAAAAGTAGTTTAAGTAGTTGATTAATAATATTAAAGTAGTTAGCTTAAGTACACTCAACACTAACACTAATAATGACTGTAAGTAAATACTAAATTTAAATATTAAATATGTTAAACAGGTAAAATATGATTAAATATAAAATAGAGCTGTTATGTACTCCTGAACTGTGTAAATTGAGTTCAGTAACAGGTAACAAAACTTAAAACAGCTGAGTAACACAACACACAGTAGCTAGCAGACAATTTAAATTTAAAGTTGTAAAAACGGCTAAACGGTGTAGTGTAGGTAGTAAACGGTTTTGTTGTAGTTTTTACAAAGTTAGTATGAGTGTAGTGTAGTGTAAAAAAGTATATATATAAATTAAATAATATAATAATATATTACAGTACTTTAACTTTTAACTTCAGTTTTTAAACTAGTAGCTTCAAGTTCAAGTACTTCAAGACTAAAGTTATTTATTACGTCAAAGTTTTCGCATGATTATGAAAATAGTCACAGTCAATGAGTCATCACACTAGTCACTAGTTATGATCAATTCATTATTATTCTTATAATAAAAAAAAAATAAGTTATATTTATATTCATCATATGATCATTATGATGACATGAAAACATTTTTATTAATTCAGTTTATAATTAACTTTAATTAAGTATTAAATTAACAAGAAAAATACCTCCAACGCCAAGATTAACTTTGTCAGGGCTTTGACAATTGTTAAACAACTTTGTTAGTCAAAAACCTCAATAGGAGGAGCATTAACAACGTCTTTAAACACTGAATCTGCCATCTTAACAGATAATGTGCAAACGTCCCCAAAGCTAAAGAAGGTGGAACAGGCCGCTGAATGTCGACACAGAAGGTCACAGACTATATGCCTGGCTGGGCTGTTGAATACAAGATACGTAACCAAATGATTTTTGCAGCAAAAAAACCTGTCTAAATTTAATACAAACCTCGAAAGTGCATTGCAAATATAATGTATACATTTATGTTTTTAAATACTTGGCATTGATTTATTAATAGCTACTTCTTTCTTTTATATATAAAAAAAATAGGAATGTTATTTTAAAAATGTTGTTCAATCTTAAAATTATCTGGCAAGATAAGGGACGCGACTTGTTTTATTTTTACGAAAAGATTATATAGGATGAGTTATTTGCGGGCCATCACCGCTGCACTCCAAACATGTCCATAGATGCTCATATCAGCCCCTCCTCAACAAATCCCGCAGTGTCCACCGACTGACGACTCCAGTTCTGTATTTGTTAAGTTCTCATACGCGCCCACTAAATTTCTTGTTGGGCTGTGCCCATCTTTACTCCAGTCTCTGAGGATGAGTTCCCTTTGAAGAAAAAAATCCATTAAAATGGCGTAACGTGATGCACGATAACAACCGAAATTTACAACAAATCATACCAGTTATTTTCTAACTTTGTCATACAGGTTCATTTATAGCATAATGATAATGTAACTAGTCTTCTGATTTTTCGTTGAAAAGCAGTGCAGTGTATTGAGCCTAAACTCAACTGAATTGTGAAGTTATACAGTTATTATATATTATTTACTGTTGTAACCTTGTTTTGTTTGTAGTCTAAGAGTAGTCAGTTTGGGTTTAGTAAAGTAAAGAACGTAGAACGAGTGACTTACTGAGGTTACTCAAGTTACTCAACTTGCGCGTTTGTGGTTGTCGATTGATTTTGAATAATTGTTGGCGTTTATCATTAATTTTAATCACTAATATATTACGGTTAATTGGCGAGTAGTAACTAATAAATAAAGTTAATAAAGCACAATAATTAAATTGTGTAATTACTGTAATTATTTATTATTTTGTTTTATGTCTATAAAATACAATGAGAAAAGTAGAGATCCCACTTCTAAAATAATAACTGCAGCCCTTGACTCCCATTCTCAGATGGTCTGAGTCAGCGGTCATGATGACAGTTTTAAGAAGTGTGTTCAGGTGTATTTAATTACTTCATAAGTGTTAGTCATTGGACACTCACTATACTGTATATCGAATACCTTCATTCTTCATTCTGTGTGTGGCTGAATGATGTAACAGTCAACTCAAACAGAAATAATTAGCAGCAGCATCATTTGTAACAAGTGGTGAGTGAGTTCTGTCCTGTGTCAATATTAACTTTTAAACTTAACAATAAAGTACAATCAAAAGCAGACCTTTTGAGTGGTAATCTGTTTAACCTTCTTCTAAGTATTCAAATTCAAGGAACTTTTATAAAAGAACTGATAATGTTAATTAACTGCAATTATTGCATACACATTGTGTGCATATATTTTATGTAGGGTCATAAGGCGGTCATCCTAAATTCAGTTAAACTGTTAAATATTACATTTACTTGATTTACCTGGTTCAGTTGTTTTGTGATGATGCATTTGTAGCAATAACAGGCAACAGCTACTAACATATTTATTTTTACTAATTATCTTACCAAAGTCACTACTTTACTACTAACACCACAAATTGACATCAGCAAACATATAATACATGTGTAGTTTCTGGTTGCTCACCCAACAGGTATATGATTCATTTTCATAATGTTAGGCTATGTTCTAAATTAGAAGAGTAGATTAGATATAGTTTAAGTAAATTTGAATGAGTTAATAAGAAATCAAGAGAAAGCTATATACTTTTGTCACCACAACATATTATTATCTCTTACCCTAGTCTAACAAACCCCCCCCCCCCCTTTTATTTTCACAGTTTTTTTTTTAGCATGCTTTCTTCTTAAGCATGTAGACTTAGCCTTTTTTGTGTCCATTTCATCTTTGCTGTCCTTGGTAAACTTTGGTTGAATCCCTCTAAAATCCCACTCATAGATTCACAGTTTATGAGTGAGTTTAGAAAAAGGTTAAGTAAATATTTCAAAGCATTTTAGTATTTATATTTGTTCTTTTTTTTTTTAAATATTAGTTTGATAGCACTATAATGTGTGTGTGTTTGTATTATTGTGGGGATGACAGAATTTAAAATACATGAGATTATACTTTTCATATTTGTGTAACTTCGATTTATGCATATCCTCACTACATCCTTATTATTAATCTTTTAGTTATTAGCTAATTTGTTAAATATTAGTTAGTAAAAACCACTTGTGTGTGTTCTTCTGTGGTATTTAAACATTTTTTTAAAACTGCCTGTGACTTGCCTCAAGTTTAAATAATAAAGCCTATTAGCAAATAAGTGCTTAATTTCTTACATGTTTGATCATCTTCTTTTTATTGTAATATTTTGTGTTGCCTACTAAATTTGTTCTTTTTTCTTTTAAGCAACTCCTCTTGTTAGTTATTATTTTAATTATTTGAGTATATTTTAATAGGGTCTTCTTATTATAGTTCAGTTATAGGGTGTCTTACTTACTACCAAACTCAGCATTACTTGAATGGGTTTTACCACTAAACATTTGCCCCTCCAGAGTATACAACACATTTTCAAGCTATCCTGTGTGAATTCACACTTACTGTACACAAATAGTCACAATGTGCCTCTGATCTAAGCACAAGGTCAAATATAAATGGTTATGAGTGACTCAGACAAATGCTGAAGTGATACTCAAAGAAAAAAAAATGAGTTGTCTTCGAGATATTGGCAAATAAAAATATTAAACGGTCATTTTTGCTCACAGTAGGAATACATAAATTATTGCAGTGATTGTACATATCTTGAAATAGACCAATTATCAGCAAACAGTTCTGAAGAAGGCAATTTTCTGTAAACTGAATAGTCTGTGCTATGGATTAAGAATTTGGGATGAGGTTTCACAGAGTCAAAAACAACTTCATTGCAGAGTAAAATTGTTTTTGCAAAATCCCTAATATGAGAACAGAGATTGAAGCAATTACTGCTGCCTTCGGGTTGATTTTTACAGGCACATTATGTTGAAATCTCAGCTAGTGCGATGTATTGCTAAGAACTAATGTTTCCAGCATGAATGGATGACAAATTGAAGCCTCTTGCCTTATAAAGCTTAAATGCATCTACAGCCCTTATTTCATGGAGCTGGTTAAGGGCAACAAAAGGACTGGTCTAAAGAACACCTTTTTTTGGTGACAACATTCATGCAGTCTTGACAGCTCTCATCTGTTGTTATATATATCAGATATCAACATTGCTGCCAGTAATATGCAGTTCTGAAACTGCAATGATTCTGTATACACCACTGAATAAATAGCAATTATTAGCTTTCAATTTTTAGATAGGTGTACTTGTAAGTTTATGAAATATCAACATACTCACATTTTGACATTGATGAAAGTGGCAGATCGCCTTTATTGTTTTGTGGAGTTTTGTAATGTCAACTCTTACCAGGATTAACAAATTATTGAGTAAGATAATTATCAGATTATGCCTCAGATCTTCATATCAAGAGACATTACTAATTAACTGAATTAACATCGCTGAACTTGAGTCATAACCATATGTGTTCTTTCCTCAACCAGTGGTGAAAAGTGGGCTTATGTTGATGTATTTGTCAAAATCTGCACATTCTTGATTCATCCTCTATTTTTATTTTATGTGTGTGTGTTATGTTTATATATATATAGTTTTCTTTCTTTCAAGTTCCTGTAGAACTTAGGTCTTCAATAAACACTTTCCAAGCCATTCTGTTCCTTGCCATTCTTTTAAGATCATTCCATGTTTTCCCCATCTCTGCTTCCATTTGTCTTCTCCAAGAGTATTTTGGTCTTCCTCTTGTCTCTTTCCCTGGAGATTGCAAAAAAGGGCCTGTGTGTGTGTAATCCTCACAGTGTGTCTCCCATCCAGCGTCATCGTCTTCATTGTATCTCTTTGTCCACTGTTATTTGACTGATACTTTTCCATAATTCTGTCTTAGTGATTTTGTCCTGCCATTTCCATCCTTTTATTCTGAGCAAAGAATTTAAAAGAATATTAAAGAGCCCTGTCACTCCATATGGCATTTAGGGAATATGGTGTTAGTGACCATAATTTGTACAGACCTTTGGCACTTGGTTTTTGGGGGCAATGTGATAGGTACTATGCCCGTGCCACTTTTTTTCCCAGAAAAAATTTTGTACCCATTTAAGGCTGGGTTAACCTGGAAGCCGTCGGTCAGGATCAACCTTGACCTCTTGTCCATCCATATATGTGTGTGTGTGTGTATGTTTTTATATATATATATATATATATATATATAATATATAAATGTTGAGAACATCATGGGCAGCCAAGGAGAGTAATGAAAACATTCTGAAAGAGGCCAAAGCAAAAAGAGAGCTAATATCCACTATTAGGAAGACACGATCATCATTTTTTGGCCTTGTAATGATAAGGGCACAGCTGGGATATTTTGTAACAACTGGAAAAATTGAGAAACGAAGAGATATAGGGAAGCAAAGAAAAAGTACTAGACATCTTAAGAGAATGGCTTGGCAGAAGTTCAACAACAGAAATGATAAATAACTGTCGAGATTGAAAGTTGTGGAGAGACATGATCACCTACACCGGACAGACAGGGTACTTGATGATGATATATATTGTTCATTATTTTTTTTTCTTCCTTTCCTTTTTTTGCATCAGAATACAAAAAAATAACTGATAATAGGATATTTAAAGTTGATGGACAGGACAAGACTGAATAAATAAACATGTCAACTGAAAAGGTATTAAGTAGGAGTGAACACACACAAAACAGATTACTTCTTGCCTTTCAATGTCGAGGGGAGATATATTTGCGGTCTTTTGGTCTTCTGTTCATTTCTGGTATAGGTTTCCTAGTGTTTCTTATATTCCATTAATCCATCTTTTTCATGATCGGTCCTTGAGTCTGGTGTTCTCACAAGATTTACTGAAGGTTCTTTGTGTTTTGATCTTTCTGCCTTGTCACATGGCCAAACCATTTTATCTGTTGTTTCTTTATATATTCTATTGCAGGGGTTATTCCTAGCTTCTTTCTCAGTTCTTCATATCTGATCTTATCTCTCAGGCTGTTTCCTGTCATTCGTCTAACACATTTAATCTCAGTAGAGGTTATTTTACTTATTGTTCTTGCATCTAGGGTCCATGACTGACATTGGTAGCACAACATTGGGATGAAGATTGTATTGTAAGTGTGCCCGTTTTGCTGAGTTATTTCGTTGTTGGACAATAGTGGTGATAGCTGTCCAATGATTTGACAAATTTTGTTGCATCTTGAGTCTTTCTGCTGTTTGTGAATTGTTGTTTGTCACTAGACTTCCCAGGTATTTAAATTTCTCCACTTGTCTTTAGAACGGAATACATATGCTAAAAATGTTAGAAAATGTAAGACGTAAAACAATGGTAATGGGACAGGGCTAAAATAACCTTTTGAGTGAAAACACTGGTTTATCCAGTATTGTCCTATCTGCAAAGATCTTATTACTAGTTATTTTCTTTTAGCTACATGAGCTTTGTCGTGGCTCTGCTTGATTTTATTTGTTTTTATGCAGATTCCCACTGATTTCAGAATCTTATACATGTTTATATCTCTGTATGTGTGCGTGCTTATGCACAAAACACATATCTACATTTCCAAATAACTGATAGACATAATTTAATATTTCTCAGAATTTCTCCGCTTCTTCGGTTCATTCTGCGCACAATTAGATGTTGACCTCATTCGTGTGCATTTCCTTGTGAATAGATTATTGTAATAATTTCAGACATTTCTGTCAAGTCTCGTTCAATTTCCTATAATCTTGTTATATTTACATTTGTTCTTTCCATTTCTCAGTTTATGCAATTAATTTTGCATTTTTCATCTTTGTATGATTAGTCTTCTTCTTCATCCTACAACCCTGTGGCTTGCTGGGGCACCACTGACAGACATCAACCTTCTCCATTGATCTCTATCTATGCAACTAGTCTATGTGTATGGAAGTGAGAGGAAGAGTTCATCGGTGCTAAATAGAGCCTATTCTGACATGTGGAAGTGCATCACGGACAGTAGACAAACAAATGAAAAGATAGAGGTCACAGAGATGGGATTTCTCAGAAGTTTCCTGGACAGCTAAAAAGTCCAATAAGGAAATTCTCAAAGAGGCCAAAACACACACAGGGAGCTCCTAAAAACATCTGAAAGGAATAATCAACATTTTTCTGGCACACCATGAGAAGAGGAATGTTGGAATACTTGGTTACAACTTGCAGAATACAGGGAAAGGGAGATTGTGGACGATAAAAAGAGAAGATACTGGATCGCTTTGTGTCATGGAAAACAGTCAACAGAATTGATAAGATGCACTGTGGATAGAAAGTTGTGGAAGTACATGATCGCGTATGCCAGCTGATATGGCACATGGTGATGATGTATCAAATATGTTAACTCTTGTTCTATTCCTGCTAACCCATCAATGTCGTCCTATTATCAGTAGATTTTTTAATTATTTTTTTTTTACTACAATAGCTTTATTATGTTATATAATGTTATCAGTTTTATCAGATTTTATGTTATCAATATGATATTTTGTCATGAGCAACATTTACCAAAAGAGGGTAACCATACAAAGGGGCCAACAAAAGCAGTCCTTAGGGTCGCACAAGAATCAATCCCAAGAGTAGCCTGAAGATACTACAAGCCATGATGGAATAAGGAGATTCAAAGATTGGAACTAAACAAGTCAGATAACTAGCAAAACAGGAGACTGAGAACAAAATATCTTACAAGGCAGCGTCTACTGGGTATAAATAAAAAGGTTAAAAAGTCTCCAAGACAGAGCTGGAAATAAAAAACGGAGAGCCTCAATCTGGACAGTCATGGCAGAGACGGAAACAAACTCTAGAAGCTCACAAAAGTTCTAAGCTATGAAAACAGCAGTTGAGCTCATATAACAACACACAGAACATCCACACTGGACCAGGAGTAGCAAATATGCTTATAGGAAATTAAAACACCAACAAATAAATATATCAAAGGATCAACAAAAGGCAATGAGAAAAGAAAGCCAAGACCTAAAGTTCAAATTTATGGCTAAAGAAGAACACCAGAAGTCCAACTTGACATTGACTGAGCTAGAGGAAGCACTCGAATACAAATGTTGTGAGTGTGCCCACAATATAGACTCCCCATCTGAAACCATACTTACTCATGCGTCTTTCAGATTTCTTTATGATACTTTTTATGTCACATATTTTTGTTTCTATAACTCGAGTCGTACGTGTTGATTCATGTCATAAAGATATGCAGTGGTTCATTTATAACCAATACTTGTAAACTGTTGTAAATGATTAAGTTGGTATCTGAGGTAGCTGGCTTTTCATGGGATTTTACGAAAAATGAAAACGAAGTTGTGGATGTACTTAGATTAAATGCTGACAGAAGCCATTGCGCGGACAGGCTTATACATCTGTTACGTCACTATTCATTTGTGTGTGTTCATCCTGTGTTAAAATGACGGTTAGATTCTTAGGCGAAGGAGCATGTGTCGATCGTTTGATGAAAAGCGATAACCGCAAAATAAAAATTAAAAAGCAAGCCATCAAATGGGAAACAACAGGGAGAAAGTAGAAGTCTGTCTTAAGAGACACGGGGGAGAACACTGACTAGAGAAGCAAAGATAGCAAGCTTCAATCGACTCCCTTAGTGAGGCTGAGAAACTCGCCAAGAATGTGGACTCATGGCGTGGTACACAGCAAGCATTATGTGGCGTCTGACGTCACTGGAGAGATCTAAGAATGTTCACTAATACAAATAAAAATAATAAGTAGAGTGCAACGATGGACGGCCAGTGTACTTTGTGTCGTCTAGCTCTTTCGGACCGGCACAGCATGTATAGACTGTTCAACGTGATGACAGCTCCCCTCACCAATTACACGTCTCACTGGTCTCCTTTCATCATATTCTGGAGTGGTGGGTGAGGTGTTGTGGACTAGTTCTTACTCAAGAGTATGACGTGATGGCTTGACGAAAGACCGTAATCTGACTGATTTTAAGAGATCAATTCCGGAAATAGGCGTGGCACCGAAATGTGTCCACTGTTATAGCTTGATACTAACAATGGATTCTCTATTTCCCTCCATCTCCCCCTAATTATGATATACCCAAGCTCACGCTGAGAGATTTATAAATGTAATCAGATTAGTTTTTATTGATCTTTTACCTGACTTTTCATGATCAAGTATATTTAAAAACCCAAGTTCTTCGCGACATACTTCCCCTTTCTCGACACAGTTTTTAATCTAATACCGCTAGCTCGTTATTGGCCTCGCCTTTTTGTGTGTGTCCTGATTTACGTTTTGATGTGTTTCTCTCGTGATTCCTGACTACACACGCCACTCACCGTTCGAGTGAGCAGGCGGTGCACATGGCTCAGGTGAGAGAGATCGTGGTTACCGCCTGGTTTTCACTGGTTTAGCTAGTCACACAGATCAGTAGACTACAATAGTCTGCGAGAACGAAGTACCTACCCAGTGCCCAGTCAACGTTGTCGTGGAAGGAACTATGGTGGGCTGCTTTACACTTGACTGTTTGATACGCTCAAATGTTTCGTCTGCCCTATACAGGTATTTCTGTTCTTTGTTCTAATTATTGCTGACTGCATGAATTCGTGCAACATGAAATCTGAGTCATTTCTCTCGATGTTATGAATTTGGTTCATTTATGTGGCGATCCGTGGTGATTATGATAAAATATGGGTAAAGTCCTGTGATATAACAACTGTGTCTTAGTTGTGATGTAATTGAACTATTTCAACAAGGTATAGGGCATCCTAACCCAGAGGTCTTCTAATGGCAGATTAGAGAACGATCGAATAAAATGCAAGGGGACGTTAGTTTACTTCGAGCAGAAGGACGCCAAACTAGGAAATTACCAAACTATGTTTTAATATATGTAGATGCGAACATCAATTCCATCTAATATTTAGCTTTGTAGATCATATAATTTTATATGCCATCCCCGATATAAGACCTAGCTACCAGGCATGTTTTTACAGGTTCAAACGGTTTACCGTTGACTATATACAGAAAGTATGACCGCCGAATTTAAACCACGTTTGAGTGTCTCGTAAAATGTAATGTCTTATTTTATATATTTCTTACTTTTGCTAACAACATGATTTTGCAGCGTGAATGTTTTGTGTCTGTTGCTAACTTTGCCTGCTCCTTTACCAGCTTTGTTCTATCGTCATTGAGCATTTGTTCAGTATTTGGACGAAAAGTGGCCAGTCACTTATTAACTTGCATAGGATAAATGAACAATAACTGAGCAAGAACCTGCTCAACCTCCCTGTTCAGGCTCTGGGGGGTCAAGACCATTCTCGCCAAGTGAGAAGAGAGAGGTCCGACAGTGATGGCAAACCCAGTTCCATCTCCACAATATGTCAGGAACAGTTGTCACTGATATTTTCGTTGGTTTAATCATTTCTCTCTAGAAGAAGCTAAAATACAAATACATCTATTACACATTTAAAGTGATTAGAGAAAGAGATATAGTAAAATGTAAACACTTTCTGTGGTTAAAAAAAAAGATTGCAGCCCGGAAACTCAGATTTGCCGATCTGTAATCTTTTTGTTAACGATTATTAGCTACAATATAATTTGTACATAAATAATAAAATTAACTAAAAATGTGAGTGTTGTGTTTGGTGTCGTCGCAAGTTCCATAAAATATATATTGTAAGAATGAGTGGAGTGTTTCCAGGTTCAGGACAGCTTCACCCGTAAACGGTGCCAAATGTCCAGGATTAGAACTAAAGTGCCACTTTGATATAAAAACAAACAGCTGTGCATAGTGTCGTCGAATGTGTTGGGCCGAAAGACACATGTCGTAGCTTGCTGCCACGGCAGAACGCAACTACCGCTTATTTAGCGCCCTTTAAAGGTGGGATGGAGAAAGGGGAGTGATGTGACGAAAGCAGCAGTATCCGCTAATTAAACGCTTAATTCTATTAGGTCCGCTTGCTCGGTTCCTCCGCTTATGTAAAACCTCCGAACACTTAGTGTTTTATTAAATGTTTATCAGTTTTTATCGTTATCTGTTAACGACAGTAGTCTCGCTGTGTTTGGCCGTGGAATAGAGGTCGCATGCACAGTGCCGGCGTGACGTGTTGTACATATTTCTTTTATTTATTGTGACAGCTGTTTTGTATTAAAAAAAAATACATGTATGAACTACACCCAACTTCATCGTTTGCCTATTATCATGTGTACATCTCCTGTTTGTTGAGCTGTTCTTTGATGCTGATTTAGCGCGGTCAAAACAAATTTATTATAACTTATCTCAAGCGAGTTGTGTGATAGTATTTTTTGTTGTTGTTGGTGTGTGAGGTTTTTTTTTTTGTTTTGTTTTACTCCAACATTCAAATAAAGATATAGAGGCAAGTACACGAATCGTGACTTGTGTATGTTTTTTTGTTTGGACTTTCAAATGGTCAGACTTGCAAAAGCTATTCTGGTTTTTATCCTTAATTCATCCATATCTGCCGATTTAATTAGATTTGATTTAAACATTGGCCTCATTTAATGTTAGAAATTGACACGTTTACTACTTTTGAGTGGAATCGATCTGCTCCTTGAAAATGTATACATAGAAGAAAAGATACACTATCACGTGTGTTAAAACCTGGGGCAGTAGTTTACTGGGGGGTATTTCTTACTGCTTGAGTCACTCAGTTATAGCTTTTGGACTAACCTTGCAGGAGGCTCTTTTCACCTGTGCTCTTTGGCTTTATAGCGAGTGGCAAAGTCTACCTGTCCGTGCCCTTTTTTTTTTCCTTTAATTTTTTTTTTTGAGGATTGAAAGAAGGGGCACCATTTTCGTAATTCTTCTACAGGTGGACATTCCTAATCGCCTTTGTAACGATTAACGTTAATTCACATCGAACAGGTTTTTGTGTGTGGAACGTCATCCTAATCTTTGCCTCTACTAACATATCAATTGAGTGACAACAAAATTTGGTGCTGAAACATGGGCATTAGACAAGAAAACGGAACAGAGAATTGAAGCCTTTGAAATGTGGATTTATAAAAGAATATGAAGAGTTGCATGGAAGGAAAGGAAAACAAATGAAGTCTTAAAATGACTAAAAATGAAAAGAGATCTACTAAATCCAAATTCAAATGAGATTTTCCATCATGTAAAAAGACATAACAGCCTACTAAAAGTAATCTTGGAGGGGAAAATACAAGGTAAAAGAGGCAGAGGCAGACCAAGACTAACATGGACGAGTAACATCAAAAGATGGACAAATCAGCCTATGACAACCTGCACTATCAAAGCAAGAGACAGAGCAGAATGTCGCTCCATGGTAGCCAACCTTCGTTGCGAAGACGGCACGCGTTGATGATGACCATATCAATCAGTGAAAAGTATGTTTTTTTCGTTACAGTTTTCTAATTTGCGCTACGGATAGATATAATCCAAGACCTCTGCATTCGCCAAACTTTTCACAGTCGAGGAACGTTAAATTGAAGTGAAATGGTAGTTTACAGCAAGCTACGATATATGCACCCTCTTCGTTCTAAGTTCATTCTAAAACTCATGCCCCTCTTCAAAATACGAAAACTTAATAACCGTTTGGTTTTAGTTGTTGAAATTTTGTATGTATATTGTTTATTGTCACGTTATATCTTTTTTAAATCATTGGAAACAGGTGGTTTTAATTGTGTCTTATTTGCGTGTATATAAAAATAAATACACATAATGATACAAGTCAAATAGAATATTTAGTTTCTCATGGTCAACAGTTCATCATTATTGAGTGCCGTTTCCGCATCGAAGGTTGGCTACCAAGGAGCACCATTCCGCTCTGTCTATTGCTTTGATAATGCAATTTGTCATCATAGGCTGACTTGTTCATCTCCACATCGAAGGTTGGCTACCATGGAGCACCATTCCGCTCTGTCTATTGCTTTGATAATGCAGTTTGTCATCATAGGCTGACTTGTTCATCTCCACATCGAAGGTTGGCTACCATGGAGCACCATTCCGCTCTGTCTATTGCTTTGATAATGCAGTTTGTCATCATAGGCTGACTTGTTCATCTCCACATCGAAGGTTGGCTACCATGGAGCATCATTCCGCTCTGTCTATTGCTTTGATAATGCAGTTTGTCATCATAGGCTGACTTGTTCATCTCCACATCGAAGGTTGGCTACC
This sequence comes from Megaustenia siamemsis, assembly GCA_032433765.1. Lineage (NCBI taxonomy): Eukaryota > Metazoa > Mollusca > Gastropoda > Stylommatophora > Ariophantidae > Megaustenia > Megaustenia siamemsis. The sequence continues at coordinate 51,563,122 of JAVIAB010000092.1, forward strand.
ATGGAGCATCATTCCACTCTGTCTATTGCTTTGATAATGCAGTTTGTCATCATAGGCTGACTTGTTCATCTCCACATCGAAGGTTGGCTACCATGGAGCACCATTCCGCTCTGTCTATTGCTTTGATAATGCAATTTGTCATCATAGGCTGACTTGTTCATCTCCACATCGAAGGTTGGCTACCATGGAGCATCATTCCGCTCTGTCTATTGCTTTGATAATGCAGTTTGTCATCATAGGCTGACTTGTTCATCTCCACATCGAAGGTTGGCTACCATGGAGCACCATTCCGCTCTGTCTATTGCTTTGATAATGCAATTTGTCATCATAGGCTGACTTGTTCATCTCCACATCGAAGGTTGGCTACCATGGAGCATCATTCCGCTCTGTCTCTTGCTTTGATAATGCAGTTTGTCATCATAGGCTGACTTGTTCATCTCCACATCGAAGGTTGGCTACCATGGAGCATCATTCCGCTCTGTCTATTGCTTTGATAATGCAGTTTGTCATCATAGGCTGACTTGTTCATCTCCACATCGAAGGTTGGCTACCATGGAGCATCATTCCGCTCTGTCTATTGCTTTGATAATGCAGTTTGTCATCATAGGCTGACTTGTCCATCTTTTGATGATATTTTGATCTGTCTCTTTTACCTTTTATTTTCCCTTCCAAGATTACCTTTAGTAGACTGCTGTTTCTTAACATGCCTCAAAACTTTCATTTGTCTTGTTTAAATTGTGTTTAGTAGTTCTTTCATTGTTAATTGTTTTAATGCTTCATCGTTTTTCTTTCCTTTCCATCCAATTATTCTATAAATCCACATTTCAAATGCTTCAATTCAACATGACACACAGGCAGTATTCAATGAAGCGCGACATGACCTGATAGCAGGAATCAGTGAAAATAATTTTTATTTTGTGTGTAGTGTTGACCAGTAGACACTGTAAATATAACCTGTTTGACTAGTATCATTTGTGTTATATACCACAAATAAGACAAAACTAAGTAGCAAATCCATTTATTTACAATTAAATTTATATATATAACGTCACGACAATAAACAGTTTACATACAAAAGTTGAACAATTATAACCAAATAATAGAATTTTATAGAAACCAAACGGTTAAGTTTTAGCATTTTGAAGAGGGGCGTGCGTTTTGGATCGGAGTGTAGAACGTGACATCTGGGCAACTGGGTCGCTCTTTCTGTTGCCTGGTCCACCGCAGGGAGGTTTACTCAAAGCCCGCTGAGTAAAGATGACCATAGTTTACTGTGATCTAGATCAACTGCTGATTGTTGATTCTGACGCCAGCAGTTAGCTGTGAGTCACAGGTCACTTTAACTCTAAATGCAGACAGGCTATTTGGACACCCCCCCCCCCCCCCCCCCCAGCACGTTGTGATTCAGTCGTCTGATTGTCACACTACTCCATATTTACATATTCTCGTGGTCACGCAAAACTCCGTATTCGCCAGTCGCTCGCTCTATCGTCCAATATATATTTTAGCGTATTAATGTGAATCCCTAGTGTAGGAGCGCGAAAAATCGTGTTTTAAATCTATAAATTGATGGAATACAAATTAAAGAGGCCAAAGTTTATGGAATGGTGTCGATGATCTCATTGTTCCTTTATACACACGCAGGGGCTATCGGGAAGTTTTCTCACTGCAATTTACGTGACGTAACCACTTGACTTATTTGAGCTAACAATCTGAAGATCCATGATGCTTAGTGTTAAGATTATGTGTTGTATGCGCGTGGTCAGCTTCTACAGACCATTTCCACATCATTGTGTATTTTCCGCTCTGCGACCAGTACGATGGTTGACAAATTATACACACAAAAAAACATTTATTACGAAGCTTGGCAATTCTGCTGATGAGAGCCTGGAAATACTGTTTCAAAACCTTTGAGAACATTCTATAGGCCGAGCACAAGTCTTTAGTGGTACGCGCGTTTCTAACTTGGTCAAATGAATGTCTGCTCAAGTTGAGTGGTTGGGACGTCATATCCCTGACAAAACGCCAGAAATATAGAAATAATTCGTGAATTGATCAATGCACAGCTGTCTGTTTCTATCTCGAAGTGACATGTTGGTTCTGACCTCTATTTCGCGGCATTTATGGATAAAGATGTCCTGAGCTGTATACTTTCCACTTTAAAATTTGTATTTCATGAAAGTGGTTCAAATTTATGACTACACAATAAAAGATACAATTGTTTGGCGGAATATTTATGTATGAATGGTATTTTAACCATTAATGCTCGTAGCAAAAAAAATAATATTGATCAGTTATCTGGGATGTACTATTCAATCTTTAATCATAAGTTTTGTTGAAAAAAATATTTAACGATACGGCTTCTACTAATCACTTTGAATGTATAATAGAAGATGCGTGTGTATTTTATCTTCACAAAAAGACATAAGAGGAAGTCAACTAAAATATGAGTGACAAAAATCTGCATGAGGACCAGTCCAACAGCTCTCTCATATGACTGGAATCAGTTATCAGGAGATCCTAACTGAAATCCGGAACTTGCAACTCGTTGATGCGAAGTTCATCCCCGATCAAAAGCAGGTAACTTGACGTGTTAACGCATTTGGCTGTTGCATCACGACAACATGCCGGCTCACACTTCGCTTACTGTGATGCCTTTTTTATTTTTATTATTATTTTTTTTTAAAGTATGGCTTGTCCCACCCTCCGCAATAACATGACATTGTTCCGTAAACTGAAATGGGTGCCGCTTCGACACTATCAGGATCGCAGGCGACTTTGGGCAGCCTTGAGAAAAAATGGCGTCTTTGAGACAATGAAGATACGCTAAGATCGCCGTATACTTTCCCAGGGAAAATAAGGTGACGGTGGTCAAATTTAAATAAGGTGAGTCTGTTTCTAGGCATAGTCTGGGAACTTTACGATAACTCGAAATACCAAAATGTTTTACATTTCAGTGTTTGAAGATATGAAAGTACTATTCAACAATTTGTTCCAATGACTAAGAAATAGGTTATTAAATGAGCGATCCATATAGCTTAGGTTTAGATTTCTAAGTTATGCCTCTGTGATACCTTTTGATTTAGGAAGCGTCAATATCTTAATTATTAGCGCATAGTTGCTTGCTTGCGTTCACCCGATGACTAAAGGAGTAAACCTCTTCATCATCCGCCCTTAAAAGGACGTTAATTGGGCGTGTCTGCGTTGTGTTGTGGTTTGCAGTATAACTGTGATATTTGCGCCTTTCGGCCCAACACATCCGACTTCAGCATGACATTTTTGAGTACCGGGTTGTCTTCCCACTTCGATCCCTACTCGCTTGATCAGACTAGACAGGTTAGTCTGTTACTAGACGTACCACGGAGAGGTGGAGCAGGGTCTGGTTGGTTCTGGTTCACCGATCCTGGCGCAAGCCATCAGCTGTGGATCGCTGACAACTTTCAGCTCTGGTGCTCTGAGGCGCGCCTTCGCCTCCTAGCGCATAGTGTAGATGCTATAGAATCAGTCACAACCTAACATTTTACAGTCGATCCAACTGAAAAAGGGTAACTGCCACCATCTCACATCCAATGTTAGTGCGGTGAAGTGTAATACTTAGCTCCTCAGTATATTACATATTATATGCTATCAATTATTTGTTTTCATTTAAACAATAGGCCTACTGTATTTTAAATAAAAACGCATTAACGTGAAATCGTGACTAAGTAATATCGTTTGTGTAGACATGCCAGTAACCAGAGTACAGATGTATGTTACGGCTTCAGTTCAGCGATAATGACCCTTTGTACAAAAATATATAATCACGAAATAAATGACGAGCAAATAAACTTGTTCTGAACTTGTATACTTAAAGTGCTAAACGAGGCAGCACACTCGCAAAGTTCCCACGAACATGTCCGATTGCTTGTACAACTAGACCATTATTTCAAGCTAAAAATAATTCCGGTGCTTAGTTATATAGTGCACCACTTTATCTTGACACCGCACCCATGTTTTCTAATAATTACCCCGACCTCGGCGGTATCCCAGTGTTTATTTATAAAACTCGCGTGCTCCGGGGCTGCTTTTTTTTTTTTCCCCCGCAAAAAGAAATAAATTTCGCTTAATTATATGGCAGCGCATTCGTGTTTGTTTTCATGTAACTGAAAAAAAAACCTTATGTACAAAGTGCAGATTCGACGAAGAATAAGGGTCACATTTATACTCGCACAAACACGTTGCATGCCTGCTGTGAGTGTCTTTTGTTCGCGTAATTGCAGGAATGATTTGCTTGTTTTTTTAAGGGAAAGTAAAACCTTTTTTCCCCCGCGCTCTTTTGTTTCGGTTGTTATTTCCTTTCACCAATTTAAAAAAAATGTTAATGTATCTCTATCTATTGACCTTTCGAGCCGTAGCCGGCCCATAGGGCGTAGACCAAGATACACCTTCTCCTATCTGAATTTTTGTTCTAGCAGTTTTCTTTTAAAGATATTTTATCAAATCTCGCCATCTGTCTCTGTTCTGTGCAAGCAGCTCTATCTCATTGAGGGAGCCGATTCCTGCTGCTCTTGCCTCTCTCATCAATGTTCTTCTCAGTGTCTCTCTGGGTCTTCCTCTTTCTTTTACCTGTTGTTTCCCACAATGAGGCTTGCTTTGTTATTCGGTTATTATCTCTTCTCATCACATGTCAACATATGACCATCGTCTTTTCTTTATTACTGAAGATATTAGTGGTTGATTGGCGATTTCTCTAATTCCTCGTTTGTCTTGAATTTGTTCCACGTATACCAAGTATTTTCCTTAGAGATTTATTTTCGAATGCGTTCAACTTTGTTTCTATATCTCTTGTTGTTTTCCAGCTTTCACACGCATATGTAAGGGTTGATAGTACTTTGATTTGAATAGCCAAGTTTTGTGTTTGAGCTGATTAGTTTCATTTCCACAACTTTTCAAGGCTTCTGAAAGACATTGCTGCTTTTAGCCATTCTAATTCTAGTTTCTTTGCTTGTATCCCCTTCTCGATCAATGTGACTTCCAAGATAGATAAAGTGATCGATCTCTTCTACTGGTTTGTTTTTCCATGTATATTTTGTCATCTGTTGGAATTAAGCTTTTCATGACTTTAGTCTTTTCATGATTGATCTCAAGCCCAATTTTCTGGCTATTGATGATAGTTCATTTGTGTTTTCCTGCATCATTTTATCTGACCGCTGATGAGAACTATGTCATCAGCAAAGTCGAGGTCCTCCAAATGGTCTCCTTGTATCCATTCGATGCCTTTATTACCAGTGCAGCATTTCTTCATTATGAAGTCCATAACAATTCCAAATAACAAGGGCGATAAAATACATCATGTTTAACCCCAGTTTCTATTGGGAAACATTCGCTCAGTCCTTCCTCTGTTCGAACTGCACACGTGTAACCATCATACATGTCTTTGATAATATTTATGGATTTTTGATGGTAAACATATTGCTTCAGAATTTCCACAAAGAATCTCTATGAATACTGTCAAATGCTTTTTTTGAAGTCGATGAAGTTAAGTACAAAAGGTTTTTGCTTTTCAATGTGTTCCTCCAATATAAGTCGTAGAGTGAAAATGTGGTCAAGCAGCTTCTCCTTTTCTAAACCCAACCTGTTCTTCACGCATTACTGTATCTATTGAATCCTTTATTCTATTTAGGAGATTTTGCAGAATAACTTTGAGGCAACTGACAAAAGTGTCACGCCTTCTCCAGTTGTTACAATCTCTAAGATGGCCCTTTTTGGAATCTTAACAATGATTCCTTTTTTCCATTTATGAGGCGTCTTCTCTGTTTTCCAAATGATGTTGAACATTTTTTGGAGATGTATTAGATTATGGCTATCAACTGCCTTGAGGATCTCAGCTGTTCAACTTATCCTCTCCAGCAGCCTTGTTATTGGTCATAAGCTTTAAGGTGGTTTCTATTTCACTCAAGGTGAAGTCATCTAAATTTACATCTAATTCTGCTGCTGGTGTTTCAGCTTCAAAATCTATTAACTGTGGGGTAGTGGAAGGTTAAGAATTTCTTTGAAGTGTTCCGCCCAACGGGCTTTTATGTCTGCGCTTGTTGTTAGCATTAATCCAGATTGGTCTAGAATTGGTTGTTCCACTGGATGTATAGGTGTTTGTCAGCATCTTTTGTACAGTATAAAGAGTTCTGCTGTCTCCTGTAATTGCAGCTGTCTCTGCTTTCTCTGCCAAATTGTCTATATAAGCTCTTGTATCTCTTCTTGCTGAACTTTTCACTTTGTTGTCTAATTCTTTGTATGTTGCTTTGCCAGAACCTTTCCAAGATCTGTCTTTACATTAGTCATGGCTCTCTTCGCTTCTCTTCTTTCTTTGATGTATTTCCATGTGGTGTCTGAGATCCAAGCTCGTTTTTCCATTTTCTTCAGTCCGGCACTTGCTTCTGCTGCTGTCATTAGTATTTTGCTCTGTGAGTCCCACATTTCATTGATATCTAAGTCTATTTTCACCAAGTGGTGTATAACAATTACTTAGCTCTATGTTAAACTCTTCCTTTATGGCTTCATCTTTCAATTTGTGACTATCAATTTTATGTGTAATTGACCTCTTCTGTTGGCTTGTTAATGTATAACATGTTAATATTAAATAGTGGTTGGCATAATCCAGTTGTTCAACATTTAGTATCTGTCATTTATCAATTCCATTGTTATTACATTGTTCAATAATCGTAAAATAGAAGCCTGTTGGTCAAGTCTTGAATTGTAAACATTTCTTTTTTAATTTAGTTTGATTTGTTCGTTTTTCTTTCTCTCTCTCTCTCTCTCTCTCCCTCTCTCTCACTCTCTCTCTCTCTCTCTCTCTCTCCCTCCAATAAACCGTTACTCGTCTTAACAATAACTCCGTTCTTATCCCTCTTACTACCCGGTTCCACACACAAATTCCAGCAGCCCCTTTATTCATAGGTCTCTCATAACCCTTTGCGTTTTCATGTTACGATTGTTATAGTTTCATTTCCGTGGTGTTAATATCTTTGTAATCACTTTCATACTTGTCCCTCACTGTCAGTTTTAGCTATCGCCAGTACTAGCCGCCAGCGGTCTATCTATATGGTTGGCGGTAAGTGTGTACCACACCAACTTGTCTTCTTTCCATCTCACCCACATCATCCCTGCTACTGAAAACACACACACACACACAAGTTCGCATATATTTTATTTTTTTTAAATTTTCATAGAACAAACATTCAGTGTATGGTATTCGCCGTGTTCCTGATTGTAAACTCCACGTATCTCTAACCTCCCCCCTCCTCCCCTGTCTACTTCACTCATAATTCTATTGTACCAAAGTCTACCATATATTCATTTTTGTGTCCGTTAAATGTACCTCCTCCCTTACCAGTCCATAAAAAAAAATAAAATTATCCAGTTTGCCCTTTAAATGTTAAACCTGTTTGTGTGTGTGTGTGTGTGTGTGTGCGTGCGCGCGCGCATGTGTGAGAACAATTGACCTTTGCTTTGGCACTCTTGAAGCTCGATAGCAGCTTAGATGTGGTTCGTATATGTAATATATGATGAGTATTAATAATCCCTCCCACACGCACACATACACTGAGAGACTCATGCGATGATTCGTTTCGTCTTTCGTTTCCTCTGTTCGTTTCGCTAATGGTTCTAGATGTACAAAAGAGGTGAGATGCAGAATGGCTCAGGCAAAAGCAGCTTTCCAAAGTGAGATGCAGAATGGCTCAGGCAAAAGCAGCTTTCCAAAAATGAGGAAAATACTATGCAATCCATTTTTGAGAATATAAACAAGAAAAAGAGTTCTTAAATGTTACGTAAAGCCAGTCTTTACATATGGAAGCGAGTCATGGACAATAGGACAACAGACAAGAAAATCACTGGAGTCTGTAGAAATGTGGTTTTACAGAAGAATGTTGAGAATACCATGGACAGCTAAGAAGAGTAATGAAGATGTTCTGAGAAAGGTCAAAGCAAAAAGAGAGCTAATTTCCAATGTTAGGAAGAGACAATCAAATTTTTTGTCCATGTAATGAGAAGAGAACAACTTGAATATATTGTAACAACTAGAAAAATTGAGGGACGAAGAGGTAGAGGGAAGCAAAGAAAAAAAATAACAGACAGCTTAAGAGAATGGCTTGGCAGAAGGTCAACAACAGAAATGATAAATAGCTGTCGAGATCGAAAGTTGTGGAGAGACATGATCACCTGCGCCACTAGGCCCGGTATTTGATGATGATGAATGGTTCTAGCCATTCTGTGTTTACACGTGATGTTAGCTTGACACGCATGTAATAAACGATTGTCATACGAATATTGTCGATACAACAAAACATCTAATATATAGGGTAACCCATAAGTCCATACAGAAAGTGAGCACTAAAGAAACGCAAGATTCGATGGTATGGCCATATATATATTTACTAGTCACACATTACAAAAACCACAAAAGACGAACAAATGGGAAGATAAAGAATTGACAAGCCCTAACTGTGTCAGCTCATAACGAGGAAGCTGGCGGTAGCCGTCAGTGTCACCCCAACGACCTTGAAAGTTACGGAAGATACCGAAAAATGCAGGAAGTTCTTTCGTTCAGCAAGGGTTACATATGGGGTTTTTTTTTTTTTTATTCGATTGTAACAGATGCCGTAACGGTTCAGTAAGTCTTGATGCTGCAGCCCCATTTGGTCTTCTCAATGACTACTTTGTGTGTGCAGTTTTAAAGGATGTGTTGTAATCAGAGGGTGCTTGTTCGTCTTTGCTACCACTCTTGAACGACGTGCACAACGACGTCTTACAAGTTGTCCTTTTCTTATGCGGAAGATGACCTGTCCCTTCCTATCAGGTAAGTGGGAATCGTTGCTGGAGTCGCGCGATTGTGGTTTTTACATTACCGATCTGCTGCTACTTATCATCATCATCAAGTACCGGACCTAGTGGCGTAAGTGATCATGTCTCTCCACAACTTTCGATCTCGGCAGCTATTTATAATTTCTGTTGTTGACCTTCTGCCAAGCCATTCTCTTAAGCTGTCTGTTATTTTTTCTCTTTGCTTCCCTCTATCTCTTCGTCCCTCAATTTTTCCATTTTGTTACAATATATTCAAGTTGTTCTCTTCTCATTACATGGCCAAAACATGATGATTGTCTCTTCCTAACATTGGAAATTAGCTGCTACTACGTGATCGATAAACAAATGTTCCCAGCTTTTAGTAGCATTTTTTTTTGTCTTGCCAGTTTTATAAATTTCCGTCCTTCTATACAACAGTAAATGGAATCAGCTGTAAATCTGCTATCATCACTATTTATTTGTTAGTGCATCTCTAGCTTATTTCTGGTAGTTAAGTTTATTCTCGATATAGAAAGTGAAATATTGATGGCTTTACGCAAAGACTAGATAACATTACAGTTAATGTAATAACGGACAGAATGATATATAGTTTTCATCTACTCATATGTTTACACAAGCTCTAGCAGTTAATTTTTGTTCCTTTAACATTTTATGTGAAGCCATTGGAGCAGGCAGTGGATGGTGTTGTGGGAGCAGCCGACAAATAGTGCCGGTTATGGTCCCCACACCGCGATGGCAGGCAGAGGATCTCATGTATAGAGACAATGGCTGCGATCTTCGACTTGTACAGTCACTGCCAAGAAGGAAAGGAATGGTAAACTACCTTCTTAAATTGACTGGAATAATCATGACAAATCACAACCTTTTATAAAAGGGAGCTCTTTAAAAAAACATCAGAAAGAAGCAATCAACATTTTTCGGGCACATCACGAGAAGAGGACAGTTGGAATACTTGGTTACAACTGGCAAAATAAAAGGAAAGAGAGATCGCGGGCGACAAAGAGAGAAAATACTGGATAGCTTGGTGTCATGGCATAGAAAACAGTCAACAACAGAACTGATACGATGCACTGTAAATAGAAGATTGTGGAGGGACATGATCACCTACGCCAACCGGTATGGCACATGATGATGAACATTTTATAATCAATAGTTTTTAAACAATTCCTTCAAGTATAACACATTTCAGAGGACCCATTTTGGTTCTGTTAGTATAAATATTTGTACAGACTACGAAACTAATAATTAATAAAAGCTACAAAACATCGTTTGGAATATCACGTGCGTTTTGTAACCTTGGCCTGCTAAATCTACGAACATTGTGTGTTCTATAAAGTACTCTTAAATAACTATTTCATTGGTTGTGTTTTTTAGGAGCAAGTAGTGAGGTGTAACGTACATCTCTACATGGTATGGTGGAGCTATACAAAAAATGAACACAACAAATGACTGACCTACGACTTTACACACCTTATTTGTACAATTAATACATTCGACTCCTCTAAAGCCATGAGTATATAATCCCCGCCCGCTTCACTCTTATGCAGATGGGATTTACTTTGTCTCCTTAACCATATAAGTACTCTAAGCTACTATATCCATTATTGTAGATCTCGAAATTGGCTTCTAGAAGCAACTGGTTCTCACAAAGTCTGCTGGTAATTCAGGAAAGCTTGCGGATTGTCCAAATGGATTTCTTTCAATTAACTGAAGAATTGATTAGGTAAACTGTCATGTCGACGTGAAAAATTGACCGTTTGAAAATGCTTACGACAGCGAGTGTCGAAGTTTGCATCACTATCGGTTTTCGACAATGGGCGCTGATAGTGTGTTTACGCTGCATACTTATCTGACGACCAGGGTTGACAATAGTCACTTAAACAAACAAATCATAATCTCGGCTGATGTTCTCAGAACAGAAGGCATTCATAGAAACTATCAATGCGAGATACGGCTTGTCTACCAAGCATATGTCTCGGCAGACTACAGGTTAAAGTCACTGGTAGTTTTACAAATAGGAAAAAATCACTTATGCCCCGATCATTAATCACATTCCCAGCACTGTACAATCTTGTGTGTGTGTGTGTGTGTTTTTATTCTTGTGCCATATCATAGTTTCTTCATCATGTGCCATACCAGTTGGCACGTACGATCATGTCCTGCCACAATTCCCTGTCCACGGTGCATCGTATCAATTCTGTTGATTGTTTACCGTGTCATGACATCAGACTATCTAGTAACTTTGCCCTTTTTCGTATACAATCTCTTTCCCTGTATTTTTCCAGCTGTAATAAGTATTCCAACTTTCCCCCTCATAATGAAAATGTTGTTTCCCCACTGATGGTTTTTTTTTAGAGCTAGTGTTGACCTCTTAGAAAATTTCCTCGTTGGTCTTTTTATTTGTCCAGGGTTCTCAACATTCTTTTGAGATATCCCATCTCTGAGGCCTCTAATTGTCATCATGGTTTAAGTAAAACAAGATTAGCACAACTTCTCATTACTTGATGCAGGATTTAGCACTTCTCATTACTTGATGCAAGATTTAGCACAACTTCTCATTACTTGATGCAAGAATTATCACAACTTCTCATTACTTGATGCAAGAATTATCACAACTTCTCATTACTTGATGCAAGATTTAGCACAACTTCTCATTACTTCATGCAGGATTTAGCACAACTTCTCATTACTTCATGCAGGATTTAGCACAACTTCTCATTACTTGATGCAAGATTTACCACAACTTCTCATTACTTGATAAAGATTTAGCACAAGCTACACTACAGCTGCACTAATTGGCTGTTGTCTTGACATGTCATGGACGTTATTATTCAGCATATAGTGGTACGTTTTAGTAACTTTGGGTCATCTTATAATAAGCATAGTGTAGATTTCATTGCCTGTCATTGTGTATGGTTTATGCCATTGATACCAGTCTATTTTCCAGTGTTTTTATACTGTCCCTCACTGCTGAATTCATTGTCCGAATTTGTACTACTCAAACCAGAACAAGTGTTTGCACATGTTATCAGTGACTTTCAAACACTTGGAGCTCCAGGTTTTTGGGAGGAAAAGGGAATTTGGAAGAGGGAGGAAGGACAAACACATGGGTTGCTATACTATTACTATGAGGGTGCTAAGATGCACACAGTAGACATTATTTGCAATTGGCAGTAGTATGCAGTGACATGGGGATGTAAGCTCATTATGCATCAACATTTAAGAGTGGTCTGTCTCTGACTTCTAGGGTATTTTTGTTTGCCTTGTGAACATTACAATAGTTAAAATAGCGCGATTGGGTCACACGACTCGTTACTGGATTGTGCTGAAAGTGGTTAGCATTTTATTGCTCACATGTTACCAGGAAACAAAGTATGGCCAATTGAATAGATAGGGAAGGGAAACCGACCAACCTCTTCCAGAAAAAAAAAATGTTAAATGCAGCTTACTTGAACCACAATTAGCATCCTGTTGGAGGTGGATGGTAAGAGAAGCAACAGTAAAACACAATGTAGTTAAAAGTCATCAAGGAACTCTTTTGCAATCCTTTAAACACGATCTATTATCTGATGTGGTGGGAATTGTTTCCTGTCCTCAACCTATTATCTTCTTATCACCACCTATTTAATTTGAGGTTTCCCCCCTCTCCTATGTGCTAGTGCCGTATTAGTTTTCTCCCGAGTCATATCTTTCGACTGGAAGCTGCTACTACATATTTTATGATACAGTTTAGATATTTTCATAATTACTACACACAGATAACATGACATTCTAACAATGTCTTGACATGGATTTGTGTAGTCTGTGATAATCAGACTATGAATTTTACTTATTCAAGTTTATTTGATCATCGGCTGTCCAGCTGATGTATAGTGAAGTACATAAAATTATAATAGTGAAGTACATAAAATTATAAATTCTAATTCTAAAATTTATGTAAAGGTAAAGTATGACCGGGGCTTCATTATGAGGGAAGTAAAGAATAGTGACACTGTGACCTTCCAGGCATGTCATAAGAGGCGACTAAGGTGGTTGATCGATGGCTTGACAAGCTGTCATTGTAAAAAGTATTGTTATGGAAACAGACCATAGATTTTAGAAGCAGTGATCTCTGCAATATGTGCCATTTTGGCATGCAAGGTTTCTGTTTTTGAGATTGTAGTTCTGCCCTATGTGCCGTCTTTGGCTCGAAAGGACAATAGATAGATAGATAGAAAGTATGAGACTTGAACCGGTGTCTTAGCATAAGAGTTTCCACCCATATGTGCTCGGCCGCTGATCAGAAATGTTCGGAGATTTCTGGATAGTGTCGCTTCAAGCATCGAAACTCATGATTCGCGGCGACATTCCTCACCTTCCCAGGATAATACCCTGGTACCCATTTCTGCCAACGGCTGGGTTGACCGTGGGGTATTTTGTTTTTCCAACCACGAGTACAACTCACTACTTCCAGCGGGAATTGAGCGCTGGTTGTCTGAACATCGGTAGCCGGGTCGGGTGGTTTTCCCAACTAGGCTACCGATGCCCTCTAAAATTAATGTTCTTGATCTGGATGCGCTCAAGAGGTTATCACTGTTGTTTAATGAGGCATCTCTTAGTACATATTGTCTGTGACATTTATAATTCTATCTTTCATTCTATCAAATATCACAACTCGCTTTACTTTACACTTGCTATTCTATATCTATGTCTTGACTTATTCAATGTTGCTCTTAATCTACTTACTTTTGTTCTCTGGAGCACAAAACTTCTGAATCTAACTTGAAACACTTCTCAACTAAACTATGTGTTCCTGACTGAACTATCTTTAGATCTTCTACATCTCTGTTTCATAAAAACTGTGGAAGTCCATAACTATAAAAACTCGCATCTGCCTTCAGGCAGTTTTGGCTGAAGCCAAACTAAACTAATTTATTTTATCTTTTTTAAACTTCTCTCAACTCTAACCTTGATAAATTCTCCATCTTGACATTTAGTTGACCTCTAAGTTTAAAAAATAATGCTAACATGAACTCTAAAAGAGTGACATCTCTCTCACAAAATTAACCTGCCTCCAAGTTTATCAACCTAATTTCTGGACATTTGACAGTCAAGTAAAGTTTACATCTTTTTTCCCACCTTTCCAATAAGTAAAAAAAAAAAGTAAAGTACCCCCGTCACGCCAAGTGGCGTATAGGGAAATATGGGTTAGTGACCCTATATTTTACAGACCTTCAGCACATGATTTTTGGGGTAATGTGGTCAGTATTACGCCTGTGCTTCTTTACTTTCCTAGAAAAAATCTGGTACCCATTTAAGGCTGGGTGAACCCAGAAGCCGTCAGTTGGGATCGAACCCTACCCCTTGTCCGTGGTAGTCCAGTTCACTAACCACTGAGCTATCGCGGCTCCCTCACCTTTCCAATAACAGCTGAAATTGCCCACTCCCAAATCTTGCTTTATTATTCTGTGTCTGTGTTATAATTGTACTGCTATCATCCACTTAACTATGGCTAACCACTAAGCTATCCTACCCAAGCTATATCTCTTTCTTTCATTATGTGGTATATATGGATCCTAGTCTATGTACTTTTACCCTTTAATGTTGCATGTTATTTTATTTCTCTTTTCTAAACACATTTTATCTGATGGGTGATGTCACCCCTTTCTACCCATCTTCCTCTAGACGTCACCTTTCATCTAAACTGGCATCCCCTCTTCTAAAAGTGGCCGATCATCTGGTGTTTTTCCTTCTCCTATTAACACCATCTGATGTCGAAAGTTTCCCAACCCCTCACCATGTTGAACTTGAATTATAGTTGATGTTGGCACAATTGCCTGCAGTATACGAGCACTTAAGAAATGCATGCGGTCAATGAACAGAAGTATTATGTTAAGCTAATAGCCTGTCACATTTTCACAATTTTGATGATGCAGTGAGGAATAATTTATAGTGACAAAGGAGGTGGTTTCATGAAACAGTTTGGGAACATCTGTTTACAGATAGTTGATTGTGTAGCGACACATTTGATGTTCTTTTTTTCCCCTAATGCCTAAAAAAGTAGTCTGCTGTACTTAAATTCATTAATTTTGTTTTGTCTACAGATGTATTCTAAGCCACAGGAATTTATTACAGAGAGCAGCTAACACATATTGAGAATACAGAGGTAATATGAGCACAGAATGCCCTATCAGGACAAACAAGGACGCATGTGTGGGTTCCTAAATATAGAAGAGACAGAAAATAGTGGCAGTTTTTGTCGCAGGTAACATTTTAAAGAAAATGCTTGACCCGAAGGAATCGGGTAATATTAATTAAATGTAACTTTTCAGAAAGGGATACACGGCTGTGTATTTCCATCTCAAGGTGGCATTTTAGTTCTAGTTTGGAAATTTTGCAGCATTAATAGATGTTCTATACCTAATACATTCTCACTCATTCTTAAACTTGAAATTTTATGTAAGTGTAAGTGACCATATACACATATCTTGAAATATTTAGCTAAAGTTAATATTTATGTATGCATGATATTTCAATAGCTAATGCATGTAACAAAAAATATTTAAAAATTAATGCAAATTTGAGTGTTTCAGGGGATGCAATATTCACTTTTTAATCACAAGTTTTATCATTTTAGAATGATTTCTTCTAATCACTTTGAAAGTTCAATAGATCTGATGTCTAGCCATCAGGAATAATGGTGAAAAAAGGAGACCCAGTGTACACTCTGCACTTGTTAAAAAAAAACAATTTGACATAGAAAATTGAAAATAGGCCAAAGTGTGCTGCCATTGAAAAATTAGAATATCTGCCTAAAAGGTTAAAACACTCCAGGATAAAAAAAAAAAGAGAGAGAGAGAGGTTTTCTGAGTAAAGTGTCTGCCTCTATGGCGAGACACCCTAGCACACAATTGCCAGTGTAAAAATGGGAAAAACTTTATATTCACACAAAATCCAGCCCATCAGGGTCACTAGAGACAAATGCTGGCATGTACAAAACAAAAACTGAAAGACTCAGGATACAGCAAAGCTTGCTGATTCATCAGACAAATTTCAACATTCAGCCACCAAAGCTTCCACTAGAGTGATGGATCAACGAAATATTAGAAACAGGAGGAGAGGCTTACAGAAGAACAAGACCATTTTTGTAAAATCTCTCTCAATGCTGATACAAAGGAGAAAGATATGAACAGGAATAATTATTTTAGACACTACTTTTGCTATGAATTGCATTTCTTCCATTGAGCAATATTTGAAAAATTGAGTCTTCCTGATTTATGGACTCACAAATACAACTGCTCTGACTTGCAGTAAATTTTTGCTTCTGCCTCAATATAAAAGAATTCATTTACTGTTTTCACCTTCCACATCAATGTCTAGTCTTTTCTGAGTGTGTACCCACTGTTTTATTTCAAGGTTGACTTTTCATTGCATATTTTTTTTTCAAGGGTAATAGAATAAGTAAAGGTTTCCTATAACAGAGGTTGTATGAGGAATATGGCATACATTTTAGTTTTGATCATTTACACATATCAGTGAGGTATATGTGTCAAGTTGCCCTTCTTCCTCAGAAAATTTCTTACACCAATTCTCAGACACTGAATGAACCCTGAGTTAATGTTGATCTGAAAGAAATTTACAGCTGTTAGAAATGAGATCCCAGACCACTTGGTCAACAGACACTAATCATTGATATAAACTGCTGGTGTAGGTGATCGTCTCTACATGACTATCTTTACAGCTGTTTATCAGCTCTGTTGTTGATTTCCTATCAAACCATTCTCTTAAAACTATCTTGAATCTTTGTAATTGTTTTCTGTTATGTCTACTTTCCACACTTTTTCCAGTTCTCTCTCTACATATATTTTAGTTGTTCTATTCTCATTTCATAGTGAATAATGTTTGTTCTGAATTTGGAAATTAGCTTTTTTTTTGCTTTGGCCATTATTTTTAAAGAACATCTTCATGACTCCTTTTAGCTGACGATGTTATTCTCACTTTTCTGTAAAACCACATATCTGTTGCCTCTGTAAAGAGGTCTCTCTACCACTTCACACTATTTAATCTTGCTTCCTGGGTTTGAATCTGTATTTGGTCTCATCTGATCTTGCTAGTATGACTGATCTCAATGTGCTGATTATATTCTCATCTGCCCTACATTCTCCCTCAATAAAGTTAAATAACTCAAGGAAGTTTAAACAACAGTTTAAAATATAGATTCAGCTAAAATGTTAATAGTTTGTTGTAACACATACACTATAGAGTCCATCATTTAAAAAAATTCATTTGAATTCTTCCAAGAAATAAAGCATCTGGGATAAACATACCAGTAGAAATAATAGCATCAGCAGGAGAAACAGGAGTTATATGGCTGCATATAATATTAAATGCAGCATGATACCAATAGAAAACCCAAAAGACTGGCAGCAGGCAATCATCGTGCCATTATGGAAAAAGAAAATTAGCAAGAGAGACTGCAATTAAATTAGAAAGAGGTATATCCTTCTCAGGCATGTGAGAAGTAACAGGTCAAAATTATAGTAAAAAAAAAAAGACTCAGACCAATAATAAAACTACAGTTAAGTGATTCTCTAATGGAGTTCAGAAAAAATAATGTACTGTAACGCACTTTCACCCTAAAACAGTTTGTAAAAAAGACCACAGAACACAATCAAAGTGTGTACATAGCTTTCATTGACCAAGAAAAAGCGTTGGACCAAATAAACACAACCATGGGGATACTGACAACATACAGAGTAAGCCAACATTTAACCAACCATATTAAAAGCCTTTATATCAACAGCAGCAGACTACACAGACCACTTTAGAGTTAGATCAGGAGCAAGACATTGGTGCGTATTACCAACATGGACAACATATGTAAGTTAGCCAACCATTGGAGCTGTAGAATAACAAGCTTCTATTTCCAAACGATCAGGCACTAATACACGAAAAAAAATAATACCTACAAGAACATTTAAATAGACTTAACAGCACAGGGACTCAATACAACACAAAAATTACCATCAACAAAACAAGTCTTGAATATTGCAAAAGAGAAACAGAACATCAATATAATGATGGATGGCAGACAGCTAAAACAAGTAGAGAAATTGAGTTATTCCATCATCATTGCACTCCAAACATAAATTGAAATATCTAGAAAGTTTAGTGGGAAAAGACAGTTAAAAACTGGACCCTAGACTCAAGAACAATAAGAAAAATAAGTCTTGTGAAAAGTAATAAATCTTGTGAAGATGAAATGTGTTAGACAAATGACAAGAAACAGCATGAGAGATAAGATCAGAAATGAAGAGAAAAAAGCTAGGAATGATTCCTGCCATAGACTACATAAAGAAACAATAAATAAATGGTTTGGCCACATTAAGGCAGAAATATCAAAACACAACACAAGCCTTCAATAGGTGTTGCTTGAACACCAGACCCAAGGATCAATCACGAAAAAGATAAGATTGATATAGGCAGAAACATAACAGCAGTAGAGGTCAACAGAAGAGCAAAAGATAACAAATTATCTCCACTCAACACTGAAAGGCAAGTGAGAAAGGAAAGTATTATTTTCACTCTTAGTGATTAAGACTGTCACCTCAGACTGTTCCAGGCATATCCTTTATGGATATTAGTATAATCTCACTACAGATAAATACATCTGTTTGCGTTTGCCAGCTTTATATAGCAATGTCCAGAGGGACTGAATTTTGCATGAATATCACTTTTTCCTATTTTTCACACTGGGAGCCATGTGCTCAGGTTGCCCCTGCCATACTGGCAGATATTCTTTGACTTTAGAGCTACTTATATTTTTATCCTTGAGAGTTTTAACGTTTTGGGTAGATTTTTCCCCTGGCCATTTTTTGGCATGCTATTTTTGATTTCAACTGCCTAGGGTTCTTCAACACACACAGAACCTCCTGTTTTCTGCCATTTTCCAAGAGGGCTAGATATCAGATCTCATTGCTCAGAGAACATGAGAGAGTATAGCCATGGATTCAATTTTATTTTATATATTTTTTTTTCTTCAATCGCCTGTGGTGGGGATCGAACTCGGGACCTTTTTGTCTAGAGGCCGTCTTACCTACAGACTACCTAGCCCCCAAATAAATCTATTGATAGTATATACCCTTTCCTAAACCTTGTATTTTTTGCTGAAATATTCCCAATTGATTTTTAAGCTTTTATGGCTACTATCTATTAAAAAAAATGTTATATAAGAGGAAGAGTATCTGGGTCTATGCCTTATGGTTCGGCTACGTTTCGGAAGGTCAATAGATAGATGGCTACTTTCTGTTGCCAGTAATACCTTTATTATTCTTAGATCTTCTCTGTCAATGTTTATGATTTCTAAAATGTTTTTTTCTTTATACTTCACTTTGTCAAATGCTTTGATGTCGATAAAACATAAGTATAAATTTGTTTTCGCTTTTATGAGTCATTCTACTAATGATCTTAAAATGTATATGATGATGATACTTTTACCTCTAGAAATATCCATACTGTTCATTACTAATTTCTGGCTTGATTTTTTTTCTCACTCTTTGCATGACTTGATATTAAAGTTTTATTTTCCTTCATTGTCTCATTATGGTCAACAGTCTAATCTGTTTTTAAGCTGTAAATATTATTTGGAAATATTCCATCTGTCAACCTGAATTGGTTTATCACCAACCTTTCAGCAGGTCTTTTTTAAAATATTTTTTTAATATCAATTATTGATCGACTGGGCATCACTTTTGAACTAAACATATATTATTTTTGTTTTTGAAAGAACATATGTGTTGTTTCAGCTGTATATGTTTGACAGTTTCCACATTAACCAAAATGTAGGTTATAAGTGTGATATATTTTTTTACGTCTTTTCTACAACAGATACTTTGTCCTTGATCATAACAATGGTAAACTGGTCTACTACATGGATAGCCCAGCTGTAAGTCTGTGGTCAAATTGTTGATTGGCAGTCAGTATTAGACAGGACATAACTGAATATTCCTTTATAGGGGTTAAGGCAAAGAAATGCAAATGAATGCATAAAAATGTGAAGCTTCAGTAAAGCTGAATGCGAGGGAAAATTGAAAAAAATGATATGTTAAAAGCTTTACGTGATTAGTAGACGACACAGATTTGAATGACGTTTCGGCGCAATAGGCCTTCAGCAGGAACAAACAAAAAACACGCACACTCAGATATGTAAGTAAATAAAACTGATCCTACATAGCTAACTAGTAACGAAACATCCAAAACAAAAATAATCAAAATTGGTTAAAAAAAGAAAAATGACTTCCCTGTGTCATGGACCGTGGTCAGAATGGAAAAGGAATGGTCACGCGAGTTTGGCTGTAATTATACCCTCAGGTCAGGTGAAGGGTTCTAAAAATATACGAGTGGGAGGAACACTGTCTAGGTTACCTCGACTGCAAAGACACTGACAAAATAATGGCAGTCTAGTAACCAGTCTAAACTAAGATATATATATATATATACTAGAGTAAACACTTAGGACGGAATAAAAACATTAAGTAGCAGTGGTATTGTATTAGTAAGGGGTTAAGGCAAAGAAATGCAAATGAATGCATAAAAATGTGAAGCTGCAGTAAAGCTGAATGTGAGGGAAAATTGAAAAAATAGAAAATATTCCTTTATACATGTCTTAACTTGAGTATAAATGCGAAATAAAGTTTATAAGATCATCATACCCTACAGAATGAGAAAATCATAATCTACCAAGCTTTTGAAGCTCTGGTGTACTTACATTTGTCAAATGAACTTATTAAAAACAGTGAGGACATAGTGATGTTCAGTGACTTAAAAAAGTTATGTTTAGCTTTGTCCTAAATATCCAAAAGAAATTTGATCTTGAGTTTATTCAACTATAGAAACTTAAGACATTAGTTTTTAACCTTTTATGTTAGAATTTTTAATGAAGCAGAAACAATTTGGGTCAGGGTTCTCCTTTCATTTTCTCAAGATTCTTGATGGGAGGATATTGGAACACTTATGGATTCGTCTGGTGTGTTGTGATGATGATCCTAATCAAATATCACCATACAATTTGACACACTTTGAAATACAGTGCAGAAAACAGCAATGCTATGCTGAGCTTTAATTTCATTAAACATTGTTTTTCTGTTTGCTATATTTCGTTAAATTAAGCTTTTATTTTTTTCTTTTGTAAAATAAAATCTAATTATACAGTTTCTTCAATTTACATTTTAAAAAAAAAGGTATGTAATTGTTTATAATTAAATACAATTTTCAGAAAGTGTAATTTATAAATAAATAAGAAGTAAATGTGTATATACAATTATTAGCTTGCTTATTTTATTATGGCCCGAATATTAACTGCTAGTGTATGGCATACAGAACCATATTTTACACAGCCTTGCTAAGTCTAAAAAATGTTGAGCATGAGTGCATGAGAATCTTAGAGCACGAAAATGTTAAAATTGTTTAAATGTCAAAACTGAATTCTGAAAATGTTTATGTGCATTTTTGCAAGAAAATTGTAATAATAATATAATGAACCTAATTAATAAAAGGAACTAATATTTAAAAAAAGAAGAAGAAAACTATACTTGAAATAATAATATAGCTTTATGCATGTCAGTAATACAAAAAAAGTAGTTTGTTGTAAAATATATCTAAATCTACACTAAATGGTGATGTCTTTAATGTTGTACTCAAAAATAAAAACATCTGTTTTTGAATTTTTTTGGTCACGTCATGTAATTTTTAGCTGCCGATTTTCAACTTCCTTGCTAAGATCCATATTTATCCACAATTGCACATTAAAAAGATGATAATGATGCACATTAAAAAATAACGTAAAGGTTCCCTCCATGCCATACTATAGGCATATGAGGTATGTGATTGGTGACCATATTTTTCCCATGCCAACAGCACATTTCTGGATGATGTGGTTGGTATCATACCAGCTGCACTTATTTCCCAAAATAATTTTTGGTGGCCATTCTTAGACTGAGTGAACCCTGATGTATTGTCAATTTAAAAAAAAAAATATTCTTCTGGGAATTGAACTTTTGGACACTTCTGATCATGAAGCAAGCATTCTAACCACTGAGCCACTGAGGATCATTTTTTTTTTTGCAAGCAGAACAATTATGTGCACATTAAAAAGGTCATATTTATACCATCTTCATTTTTCATTAACTATTTCATAGCTTTCAATAACATTTCTATTTCTAGAACTAGAGCTAGTACAAGGAAAGACTTTTATAAGACTTTTATGCACACGCTTATCTTCAATGTTTATGTTGTGATATTAAAAATATCACAGAACAAAATGCACTCATTAATAAAGTTTTAGCAGTTAAATATAGTTTATATTCTTGCATGCTTGGGTGTGTTGTATTTAAATTATGTTTCAGAAATGTAATATATTTTAATACTTTTGACAGAATCTGCCAGAGGCCTGGAAAAGTCCAGTAGGAGAAATAAACATACACAATATATCTAAGGTACACACATGATGTGATCTGCATTGCTATTTAAATTATTCTCCTATATGTGAGTCTTTTGAAATGCTTAACTCTTAACTGTTTCTGCATTATTGCTAACTTTAATGTGAAGTTATTAAAAATTAAATTAAAAGGTTTTTAGACAACATTGCTATTCCTGGAGATGTATTTACACATTGACTATAATACTATAATTTGGTTATTTCTCTAAACAAGTGTATAATTTTGAAGATAATGCACAGTAATTTGTTAGTTTGTTTACATCTTGTAAAATTTTCAGCATGAGTAAAAGTGTACACTAAATCTTCCAATGGCCTCCACCTCTGAAAATGAGTGCCAGAGATTATGGGAAAGTAGAGCTCATCCCATATTCCTCATCACCTTAAGGCATGAGGGAAATCCTTACTGACTCTAATCAATCTATCTATCTATTGTCTTTTCGAGCCAAAGACGGCACATAGGGCAGAACTACAATCTCAAAAGCAGAAACCTTGCGTACCAAAATGGCACATATTGCAGAGATCACTGATTCTAAAGTCTATGGTTCTGTTTCCATAACAATACTTTTTACAATGACAGCTTGTCAAGCCATCGATCAACCCCCTTAGTCGCCTCTTATGACATGCCTGGAAGGTCACAGTGTCACTATGCTTTACTTCCCACATAATGAGGCCCCGGTAACACACTGACTCTAAAGGTGTACTTAAACGCTTAGAAAGGAACAATAAATTTCTTTGCAATTTTTTTTTCCTTCAGTTTAATAAATAAATGCTATTCTTTTATCATTTTCATTAGGTCAGTGATGGTATCAAGCAGAGGCCTAAAGTCAAATTCTGTTTCAGTAAGTCTTTTGACAACTGTAAATCTTTATTCTATTTCTACTTTGAAAAGCTGTTTTGGCTTAGGAGAAAAAAGTGCATATTTTGACAGATCTTGTGCTTATTAATAAGGTGTGTTAGATACATTTAAAAAGTTATTTCTAGTGCAGTACATCAAAATGAATTTAATAGGGTTCTATCTATCTATTGACCTTTCGAGCCGTAACCGGCCCATAGGGCGTAGACCAAGATACACCTTCTCCTATATGAATTTTTTGTTCTAGCAGTTTTCTTTTAAAGATATTTTATCAAATCTCGCCATCTGTCTCTGTTCTGTGCAAGCAGTTCTATCTCATTGAGGGAGCCGATTCCTGCTGCTCTTGCCTCTCTCATCATTGTTCTTCTCAGTGTCTCCCTGGGTCTTCCTCTTTTTCTTTTACCTGTTGTTAATAGGGTTGCAGGTTGTTTAATTCTGAAGGTCAATGTAAATCCTGAGACTTAACAAAATGGTGAGTGCATGGGCAGAAAGTGATAAGTGACTCATAGTTTACTGATTGCATTAGGTCACTTGATCAGTGAATAGGAATGGAAGAGGGAAGACATCCTAGTACCCAAGAATTACCTACTGATGTTGGATTTGTTGGACTGGAAGATAAGATATCGCAGCTTGCTCTAAGCCATGAAAATAAATCTACACCAACTTTACATGTTTTCATAGGAGTACCATGGAGAAGAGTAAACACATGGTACATGGTTGTAGTAATTAGCATGAATATAGCCAGTTTCTTACCAAGATTATGGAAATAGTTAATGGTTCCATGTTGGTTTTTGCAGTCAGTGATATTGCATTTAAACTGCTAGAACAAAACTTCAGATAAGAGAAGGAGTATCTTGGTCTACGCCCTATGGGCCGGCTACGGCTCGAAAGGTCATTAGACAGATAGATATTGCATTTGTTCTGCGATGGAAATGTTTCACTAAACTTAACATTTAGCTCAAATGTGTGCCTGACTCAAGAGTTAAAAACACCAGTAATGATGAAGAGCTCTAGCATACTGTGGCAGTATATGCTATGGAACTCTCGTAATTTACTATTACTCCACAGTGTGTTATGCAGTTTAAAATGGGGTTGTGCTTAGACTATAATTCTCATAATGTAGAAAAACAGAGCATATAAACTCAAGAGCATTAAGCTCTTTTTCTGCAGACGAATCATATGTAGTTATGACAGTTTTCTGTAGACCAAACTTTTTTTTTTTCAACAGTTTTATAACATGCTTCAATTTTTTTTTGTTAGAGAAAATATGCTTAAGTACCCTTATGTACTCATGTTGTAGTTTTGAGAGGAGAATATTGTTTCTGACAGCTCTGATAATTTATACACAGTAAATTGTGTGGGGTGTTTGATAATTTTTGTGCAGTTTTAATTAACTTTTGTTCTTTATGCATAGAGATTCATGAATTTTATTAATAATAAATCATGTGCCATACTGGTTAACATAGGTGATCATGTCCTCCCACAATCTTCTATCCACAGTGCATGGAATTTTGTTGACTGTTTTCCATGCCATGACAACGAGCTATCTAGTATCTACTCTCTTTGTCATCAGTGATCTCTTTCCCTGTATTTTGCCAGCTGTAACGAATTATTCCAACTTTCTTCTCATGATGTGTCCGAAAAATGTTGTTTCTTTCCTATGTTTTTTAGGAGCTCACTTTTTGTGTTGGCCTCTTTAAGAATATCCACATTGGTCTTTTTTAGCTGTCAGGGAACTTTCAACATTCCTCTGAGAAATCCCATCTATGTGGTCTCTAATTATCTTTTTATTTATTTGTCTACTGTCCATGATTCACTTCCATAGTTCAGGTTTCATTGGCTCTATGTAGCACCAATGAACTCTTTCTCACTTCTATTGACATAGACTTGTTGCATAAGATGTTTTTCATTAGTAATAAATCATTTGTTAATGCATGTTATTCAATGCATTTGTAATTTTGTTTTTCAGTTATAACTGTTGCCGGGCGACAGTATTTTCTGCAGGCTGAGGAAGATCCAGACAAGTGGCAGTGGATTGAAGCTATTAAAAATGCTAGTAAAATTACAGTAAGTAGTAATTTTAAACATGTCTTTTTTTTCATCTTGTAATCCTAAGTGGTTTTTTTTTTTTAAGCAAAGTTGTGTTCATTGTATAGTGCAGTATGGTCCGTCCAACCTTTTGCTTCCCGATGGTCAAACACGACCTGCAGGGAGTCCCAGGCTATTGTATATATATATATATATGTATATGATGTATATCTATGTATGTGTGTGTATATGTAGAATGGTGTTTATAAACCAGTTATTTTTAATGTTTGTCTTTTAATGTCTTCATTGTTCACTTTCATTATCCAAAATATCTTAAGGATTTTTCTGTAGCATTTTGTTTCAAATAAATCGATTTTAATCCTTGCTGTTTGCAAGATTGTCCATGATTCACAACCATATGTTCTGTTTGGGAAGATCCTTTGATATATTCCATATTCTTTATAATTTGGGAGGGGAGGCATTGATAATGTGCAAGTTTAAGGGAGACACGAGTCTCTCTCATTGATCTCAAATAGGATGTCAAAATGGTTGATAAAACTACAATTTTTATATACTGCACAAACTTGGAATCAAGCATAGTGTAAATAAGGAATAATTGAGGAAGAGTTTTGATTCATGTTTTTGGCCATCTGTTCATGGTTGTGAGCCTCTAACCATTTATCCTTACAGCTACAAACATGTAACTTTAGATGCAAAGTGGGTGGTATATAACACAGTATTTAATATAATGCTCTGTTTGCCATGTCAACCGTTGACATTAACAGTCAAAACAGTAAACAGAAATATGAGTTCCCAAGAAAAGTACTGAATGTGATAGGTAGAGACAATAAAAAATTAGAATACGCAGAAAAGAATTAGGCTTAAGTCAGTGCTGGATCAGGTAAAGATAAGCAGATCTAATGGTTTGGGCATGTAACACAATTACCACCTGATAGTATAACAAAGAAAGCCTTAAACACTAAAAGCAGGTTGTATACCTAGAGGAAGATGGATCGATGTCATTTTCCTCAAAATTAAACTGTTTTAGGTGTATTAAAACTTTTCTTTAAAAGGTGCCAGAGAAATCAATTCGAACCTCAACACAGACAGAGTGGCATGCTGCAGATGTTGAGCAGGAAGCTTACATTACAGAAATTGCTGGTGGGGTTGTGTGCAAGATGCCTGTGCAGGTAATATTTGTGAGGAATTGTAATCATCAACATTGTGAGTCAAAGAAAACAAGTCTAGTTAAGCAGTATCTTATGATACCTGATTTATTATATATAAATATTTAATTAGATTATGATTGCGTTGTAAAAATTACCGCCTCAAATTCTTGAAATTTGACAGTGTTGGATTGGTTTCCTTTAATGTTGGATTTTTTTTTAAAAGTGTGTAGTAAAAATTATGATGGTATTGTAGAAAAGGGGGTTGTTTTTTAAAAAAAATTAATTTGCCAATTTTCAAGAAATTACATATTTTTATCTTTTTCTTAATGGCGGGGGAAATTTCCTCGGCTATCTGTGAGAAATTAAATAAACCTTTGTAATTCAGTATAGCCAGCAGATGGCACCTTGAAGGGAGCTGAACATACGGCTGGATTGACGGTCATGCGGCAATTGTATGAATAAACAATGTAGCACCCTGTAGCCATGGCATGATGTGTTCAATTTTCAGACCATAAATCTATCGTAACCCAGAAAATTATTACAGCATTCAGTTCCTGTGTCTCTATTTGGTAAATAGTTTTGTAGCAAAAGTTCAAAGAAAATACTATTTTTGGAACCCAAATGTAACATTAAAGTTGTAGTAAATTTTACGATGGTATCATGAAAACATCACCCACAGATATAAATCATAATCTAAGATTAAAAAAGCTATTTCATTCAAAATGTTGTACTGCATTTTACAGTTATGTTTTAAAATTGTAATGGGGAAGAGCATACTGAGCTACTACATTGTTTGAATTTATGCTGTCCTCCACCTACATAATGCTTTTACTGTTCCATTTTTATAAACATTTTTTTTATCATCCTTGAAACTACACTACCTAATGTCACCATATTCCAATTTCTACAAATTCTTTTCTGTAATTAAAACTTGTCTGTTTTAATACAAATTTAAATTCTTGACTAAATAACAAACTTAAATCATAACAATTACAAAGTATATCCATTTTGTGCCTTTTAAAATGAAGTGTTTTTTTCACTCAACATCGACAGCATATGAGCTAAAAATTTAGATTCAAATATTAATTCAGATAATTTTTTAAAATTCATCATCATCATCATCGAGTGCCGTCTCCGCAATGAAGGTTGGCTACCATGGAGCGCCATTCTGCTCTATCTCTTGCTTTGATGGTGCAGGTTGTCATAGGCTGATTTGTCCAGTTCGAATTCCTCTCCATGGCTTCCTCTGGACTAGTACATGATGAGGCTCCAATCTCTTTCACGGTGGTCAGCCACATTCGTCTTTCGTGTCCTGAACATACTTCTTGTGTACCACACACTTTGCTGTTTTCGCTTTCTGGGTCGTTAGTCATTTCTGACTCTTCCACCCCATCCACCGTTGCAGACTTTGTACAATTCTGAATGGACATTTCTGTCTGCCTGGCGCGACAGTGAAAAACAATGACCTATCACCGATAAGTCAATCTCGAATGAAAAGATAAATACCCACTTAACAATGAGAATTTCCACCATCCACCAGCCTGTCAGAAGTTAAACAACCACAACAGGCATGAGCAGAATATTAATCCCAAGAATCACACCGCATGTAACCGACGTATTTCGAAACAACACACGCTGTAATGGAAAACACTGTCCACACACGGACACCATCTTGAAACCTATTTTAAAATTAGAAATGCAAAAACATGCAAGAGTACCAATGAATTTCAATGTTTTTTTTTTTACATTTTTGGATCCACCCCAACACCTTTCTTTAACTTAATAATTGATTGTTACATAGTGCTTCAAGAATTATCCTGGAAAGCAAAACTAAAGTTATCGTTATATGCCAAACAAGGCACTGTGTAAAGCATGTGTGCATGAAAATGAGTGCTAATTGTGACTGTTTCAGAAACACTCATTATGCTGAACTTTACAAAGACGCTGATATGAAAGTTTGTTTTACATCATCATATGCCATACCAGTTGGCGTAGACAATCTTGTGCTTCCACAATCTTCTGTCCACTGTGCATCGTATCAATTCTGTTGTTGACTTGTTTTACATAAAGTACATTTAACACAGAAAAATTGCTGTGTCACAGCATGTTAAGCCCCTTGGTAAGGATTATGATTTGAAATAAAAGTGGGCAAAATGAATGAAAATTGATCTAAAGCACAAGGTTTGGTTCAGACAATTTGCTCAGGAATTTGGGAAAGAGGTTGAATAAGAGAATTACAGTTTTGGTAGAAATAATTTCAGAAAACATCAATAAATTAAATATCACAAAAACTGGCTCCAGGATTTAAGGTCTTGGTAAATGTAGCCAGTTTTTGTGACTTGTTGTATGTAATGTGTTAAGCTAATATTTGTAATGTTTTTAACATTTAAAAAAATTGTTTGCGTTAAGTCAGGGGATGCAGAAAGTGACACTGGCTCTGATGACGACGAATCAAGGTCATCATCTTCAGGTCGAATCTCTCCTTCTTCATCTCTAAACCGAGGCCTCAGCTCCTTCACTAGAGACATGGGCAGCAGTCTAGACCATAGCAAAGCTGGGGGTATCCACAGTATGAAGCCCATCAAGAAGGGATACTGTGTTAAGCAGGGCGCTGTGGTAAGTTCCTTCTGTGTAAAATAACAAAATTCACTCTTTGGAATTTACATTTCACATATTGAACTCTAGTATTCCACTGTATATGAGATTTGGTTGTAAGTCGATTGATAAAATCTTTTCTATGACTACATATAAAATAAGTATAAAATGGTATTAAGCAGCTGAACCAAAGAAGAAACGAGACAAACTACGTTTCGGCAAAAGCCTTCATCAGGTACAATATAGCAAATATAAATACAAAAATACACAACTGAGAAGTACTATACTATCTCAAAAGGGCCATGTGAAGAAAAGCATTTATTTTTGTCACGTCAGTCTGTCTCGTCTCCCCTTAAGTTAAGCTGTTTAATACCATTTTATGTTTATTTTACATATTTCTGCAACTCTACTCAGTCTTGCATAATATTTAGTGTATTGTATACAATGTAATATATATTTGTGCTTATCTCCTCTCTGACCTTATCGCTATAGATACAATGTTCTCATTAGACTGTTGCGCTCATTTATTTGAGTAAAAGTAAATGTCTCTCAGTGGAGTTAAATATTTTAATAATAGTGGGGGCCTCGGTAGCCTAGTTGGGAAAACCACCCTACTGGACTACCGACGTTCGGACAACCCGTGTTCGATTCCCGCTGGGAGCAGTGTAAATTGTACTCGTGGTTGGAAAAAAAAAATACCCCCACGGTCGACCCAGCCGTTGGCAGAAATGGGTACCAGGGTAATATCCTGGGAAGGTGAGGAATGTCGCTTCGCATATGAGTTTCCATGCTTGAGGCTACACTATACAGAAATATCCGAGCATTTCTGGATAGGCGGCCGAGCACATATGAGTGTAAACTCGCGTGCTAAGACGCCAGTTCAAGTCTCGTACTTTACCTTTATTTTAATAATAAAAGTAACCATCAATATTGAATTTTCTTTCATTCTATTAATCAGTAAATTCCAAAATCTAAATGGAGGGAGAAGACCTAAATGTTATTAAATTATCAAAATAACAAAAGATTTTAATCAATTTTAAAATCAAAATATGAAATTATTTTGGACAGGTGTAATGAGTTAAATATTTCAATAAACAAAGTATGTGAAGTATTATGCAGGGGTACACTTAGTCCCTTTTTGGTAAAAAAAAATACTGTATAAATGTTTCTTTCCTACCATATCTTGTTTACGTATCCATGAAGCTTTTTCTCCACCAGTGACAGAAATTTGAAGCATATGCATTATTATAATCAGTGTGCTTATAAAGGACCCCAGCTTTGAAAAGGTCATTTAGGAACATGCTTTTTATTCTTGGAGTTGATGAGAAAGTATTTTTTGTACATTCAAAATTCGTTTTGAAGCATTTTTGTCAACCAAGAGAAATACATCACTTGATTGACATGTTTGTGGTTGTGAGTCAGCTCTAGCTGTGAACTTCAACCTAAATATGTTCACATTTATTTTTCAGAGAAAAAATTGGAAACGAAGATATTTTGTGCTTCACCAAGCAGGGCTTTCATACTTCAAGTCAGAACAAGTAAGTCTGGATTTTGCTAAAAGTTTATCTTACAGACTGTCATTTTCATAATCATTTAAATCATAATTAAAACTATTGATAATTATATTTCTATAGAAGTAAAATGAAAAAAAAATCTTTAAATTAAACATAATACTGACTCATTAAACTAACAGAAATATCAAAGTAAATAATATTGAATTTAAAACATTGTTTAAAAATAAATTGTACAGACTATAAACTTTCTAGAAGGCATGCAATGCTGCAATTTAATATTCAAGAAATGTGATATGTATTTTTTTTAAAAAGTTTAAATATTTTTTACATTAAAAAAATTATGGTTGAAAATGCAATTTTTAAGAGTAAATATTTTTGGCATGCATATGAAAGAATTTTATATTACTGGACTTTTTATCACATTTAGTAATTTGATCTGCAGTTATTTTATCTCACTTGCCAGACATATGACAGTGTTTTATTATATCTGTCAGATATCTTTTTTGCATTCACCAGCTTTCACCTCTGGCAAAGTCCCTAGAGACTAGGAATTGAATTTTGCATGTTAATCCATTTTTCCTTGGCAGCTGTGTGCACAGGGGTTTCGCCGCCGCACAGGCAGATAACTCCGTCTTCGGAGGTACTCTTATTTTTTCCTTCAATGAGTAATTGATGTTTCAAGCTGGGCCTTGCTGCTGAGACCAGGGCTGGTTGCCACAGAGAGAAATCATAAATAAAATTCGAACTGGTGCAGCCGGGATTTGAATTCACAACCTCTCTTTCTCGATGCCGGCATCTTGCCACAAGACCAATCAGTACCCCTTGTCAGATATCTAGACTGCCATTATTATTATTTTTTTAAATTACAACAAACAGATCTCTAGACAACACTTTTCTGATGTACAGTAGACATCTGCTATTTTTTTTTTATATTGAATAATTTTTTTTAAACAGCAACCATCTGAGAGCTTTTCAGGGACTTCTTTTTTTCATAATAACATTGTCATCTGGACTAGTCTTATTTCTTTTATCATGGTTGGTCAAGATCTGAGAGTATAATTTTATCGCAGCTAGCAGCAGGTTTAAATTTAATACAGTTAGTGGATATCTGAGAGTATAATTTTATCGCAGCTAGCAGTCATCTAACGGTTTAATTTTAATGCAGTTAGTGGATACCTGATAGTATACTTTCGTCAAAGTAGCAGACATATGAGACTATTTAGGTTAAAGACAGTTAAGGATATGTAGCCTTTAGTGACAGTTATCTTATTCTTTACCTCTCAACTTCATGTGAAGCATAGGTCTTCAACACTTTCCAATGCATTCTTTTTCTTGCCATTCTTTTAAGATCATTTCATGTCTTCACATCTTCATCTATGCTTCCATTTGTCTCCTCCAAGAATATTTTGGTCTTCCTGTCTTTTTCTTTGGGGATTCCAAAAAAAAGAGCCTTTTGTGTAATACTCTGTTGGCTTTCTAAATCTGTGTCGTATCCAGCGCCATAGTCTTTGCTGTATCTCTTTATCCACTATTTGACTGGTACTTTTCCATAAATCTATTTTTGTGATTTTGTCCTGCCATTTCCATCCTTTTATTCTGTGCAAGCATCCATTAATGAAGGTCGGTATCTTCATAATTGTAATTTTTTGTTCTCCATGTTTCACAGCCATATAATAGGACTGACTTAACATTGGAGTTGAAAAATTATATTTTTGTATTTAACCTAATTTCTTTGGATTTCCATGTGTTCCCTTGTGCAACAAATGTTCTTATTGCTTTTGATATCCTGATTATGGTATAATTCTGTTTCTCCCTTTTTTGTTTATATTACTGCCCAGATATATGTAAGATTGTACGTCTAGTAGAGGTATTTCTTCTGTTGTTACTTTATTATACAATTATACAACTGCATTAATTCTCATAATTTTGATCTTATCTATTTTTAATCCCAGCTGTTGTGATCTCTCATCAAATGTGCTCATTTTTATTTTGCATCTGTTGATTATTATTTGATAGGAGAGCTATATTATCAGCAAAGTCATTAAGTTGCTTGATCAGTGACCACTGGATTCCATTTCTGTTTTTCAAAGTTATTTTCATAACAAAATCTAAGGCTAGTAGAAAAAGAAATGGAGATAGAAGACATCCCTACCATACTCCTGTTCTTATTTAAAATGCTTCTGTAAGCTGCCCTTCGTGCACACTACCTTTTCATTCCTTCATACATTGTTCTTATCAGATTCATAAACTTTATGGAGATTCCATAATGACTCAGTGACTTCCAAAGCAAGTGACAGTTATAATGCAATTTAAAACATTTCTAATAATGAAAGAGGATTAATTGATGCACAACTGTAGGCTATAATGCTTGTATATCATTGTCCTTAGGATAAACAACCAATTCGAACGTTACATATTGAGGACATATTAGAAGCTCGCCAGTCTGCAGATGGGTGAGTAGCTTTATTCAAATGTGGTAGCTGCACTTGATTTAGATAGCAATTTTAGTGCATATATTGTCATAAAAACTGCTGGTGTGGAGTGCTTCAATAACTACTAAATATTATTTAAAAGTACAAATGTTTATTAGGGTTTGTTTTACATAAATACAATATCTTTTTTTTTTCTTTAATGAAAGAAAAAGAAAAAAAAAAGTTAGAGGATAATAAGAATATTGAGTTTTGAACATATAATGATAGTACCAAATAAAGCTGTGGTAAACCAAGAAAATGTGAATAATTGTTAAACAAACCTATTAAATACAGCAAATTAGAAAATAAAAACCAAAAGATAAAGATAACCTGAAGTGGCTCATAAAATTTAATCTAGCAATTTTTAAATATCAAATATATTGAAATTCAGTTGTAGGCATTTTAAATGTAATATTGCAAATTCATTGTTCATTAAAGTTTTAAGTTTACAAAAAATATGATTTACAAACTTGACTTACCTCAGTTTGTAGGTTTGAGATCATTCTTAACCATTTTTTATTCAAGCTTCTGTTGATCTAATACTGTTTGTGTAGTAAAAGACATGAAGATATTCTCCAAATTTGTCTATATATTTAATTTTAATTATAGCATATTAAGTTTAGAAATTTGTCCTTTTCCAGAACTCATCCAAATAGAGACAACTTATTTGAAGTGATCACATCAAAGCGAATATTTTATATTCAGGTGAAACATGTCAATTTTATTACATTTCGTGTTGTTTATGATAGCTTAGTAGTCGTTGGTTTAAGACCAGGTAATTGAAATAAATATTCCTCTTCAAGTTGCATAAATGTCTGTTGAGTGAAACAGGTTTTAGATTTTTCCAAAGAAAGACAAATCACATGCGCTTCTGAGGCCTAAAAAGAGAGTAAAGAATCGTATCGCTATTCCCTACCAGGCATTTTTTAAAGAGGTGACTAAGGAAATTTGTGCATGGGACTGGCAGCCCTTTACTGTAAAAAATGACTGTCACAAAAACTTTATAAATGGACAAGTCAAGGAAAAGAGTAAAACCGCCATTCTGAAAAGATGATGGCTCTCTAAGATAATCTATCTACCAGTAAGTCCTCCAGAATTGGCACCTGGAATGTATGTACTCTAAACGATCTAGGAAAGCTGCACAATTATTGGTCGTTTCAAATCTAAATGTTCACGATTAACATGAAATATCTCCTCTTTCCTTGCACTTACAAACTTGATTTTTTGCATCTGGCCTTGTTTTTCCAAGGTCCCACCGATTTCACAAAATTTAATGATGTAGGAAGTATGCTTCATCATGAAGCAGCACTTTCCTTTGATCTCAGTGAATTTACGGATCTTTTTGCTCCTGGAGAAAATAATTTACCGTACATTAATGGAAATCAGCTTCTCGACATAGGCGTCTCTACACAACTTGAAAGTTGGAGGCGTTTATCAACTGTTTACTTTCTATTGTTTACTTTCTTTAAAATACTATGAGAATGTCAATGTTATAGCCTTTCCAGACGGTCTAAAACAAATCAGTGTATAAACAGTTCCATTAATGAAAACTATTTAAACAATATACAACAAAGAATACATTTTAAAAAATTAATTATCCGTTGCGAGCGATAACGAGCATGACATATCAAGCAAAGTTATTGTTTATGGGTACGATGGTGACTAAAGAGTTCGATGTAAGCACGGGATCCTCTTCACTGTAAAGAGCTACATTGTTCGTTTTATGTCTTTCCATGTGACTTTCATTATTTTACGTAAACAAGACATATGAAAGTGATTTAGTTTCTTTGCATGCCTGCAGTACACATATCAAGAATCTTTACATTTTCAAAACGTTATCAACTTTAGCTAAAGATTGATCATGCGGACATATAAAAACGTCCATTATTATTTCATTTATTCTGAATCAGAGGAGTCTAACATATTGATTACTAATCTGGGCTGAACGAACGATAGTCCATCTTTTTTCCAATAGTCATTTTCTTCTTTTAAGACATGATCTTCACATTTGCACCAAAAATCTTTGTCAATCTGTGATAGAGCAGCATATGTCAGTCCTTTTATATCGCATAGTTTAAAACTTGTATTCTCAGCTGCCACCTGCCCTTTAATTTTTGCCCAAACGAGTTCAATGGGGTTTAATTGTGGATGATAAGGGGGCAGTCTCAAGCACGTATGACCATGCTGTTGAATGATTTTGTCTATTTGGAATACTTTGGTCTTTTGCGATTTCTTAACAAGTGACAGTAATTCAGGTTTCAAAAATCCCTCGTTAAATGGAATTCCTTCCTTTCTTAGCCAAATCTTTATAACATCTTTTGTACTGGTAGATGTAGGAATTTTGTCTTCTTCTGCCACAGCGTTGTGGTACGACGCGTTGTCCATTACCAGACAGGATGGTCTGTCTAGAATTGGAAGAAGAGTATTTTCAATCCACTCTCTAAATATATGGCCATTCATCTCGGTGTGATAGTCCCTGTTGTCAGTATAATTAGAGGTGAATATAAGTTCTGCATTTTTCACCAACCCTTCTTTTCGGCTGCCTGCATGTGCCATTATAATACGCTGTCCTTTTCCAGTGGGTACACATCTTTTAATACTTCCATCTGATAACTGCCATTCCTTTGCACTTGTGTGGTGAGAATTTATCCAAGATTCATCTAGAAATACAATATCATAACCTTGGTTACGCATTTCCCGTACTTCACGTAAATATTTACTCCTCATAGAAACTAAGTGCGGCTTCTCGCAGATGACATTTCTACCACTATCGTACTTTCTAAGCGTAAAACCGATGCTTCTAACAGTTCTCCATAATGTTGTTTTCGACACAACAATGTCATTTTCTGCTCTCAGTCGAATTTTCAGTATTCTTAAAGTCACAGTTTCTTTGGAATCGAACATTTTACAAATTGCTCTTCTAATCACTTCCTTGTCAAAACTATCTACTACTTTCTTTCTTCCTAGCGTCCTAGTCTTGATTGAACTGGACACTCCGTTAGCTTTAAGCACTTGTTTGAAAAAGCGTTTGCTTATACCCAATGCGTGAATAGTTCTCTTTTCTGGCTTTGAGATGCTTCGATACAGTTTTCCACGCTTAGCTTCTATGCAAAAATATTTATACACCTTTATTGCCACTGATTGCAATGTAAGGAACTTTACTTTTATACCCATTGACTAACAGATCACAAATTTAACGAAATTACCCAATAATTAGGATACGCCGTTGCACATAAATCACAACAAAACGACAGGAAATGGGATGCACCGGATATAAAATTATAACTATGACGCGTTTTATGTGTTTTTTAGTGCTTAAAACAGGGAAATTGGCGCGCATTACGTTCAAGATGACAAGTCCGTGGGTGCTCACTCATATGAAGCGGTAATTCCTCCAAATATATGGTTTGACCAAAATGCCTTAAATTTGTATACTTCAAATAAAGAATATTTAAAACTATACGTTTGTTGGTGAGGAAATGAATGTACTTCTTGGGACCAAAAAATCACAAGACCATATGCAAAATTTCAGCATTATCAATCAATTGGTTGCAGAGATATGGAATTTTAAACACCTTCAAAATATTTTGAAACGACCTATAGTAGCAGAAATGACAAATTACAAAATATGTATTCTGGAAATGTACAAAACAAGATGGTTAGGAGCAGTAAGGATACAACTAAAGATAGGAGTTATTTTATCATAACATCAGGAACCTGGAACACAACATAGTGAAGAGGTGTTATGTTATCAAGGGAAGCACAGAAAGCACTGATCAAATGGGGAAACAGCAGGGCCAAGCCTAATAAGAGCAACATTTAAAGCAGCAAAAAAAAAATAATAAAAATACATATTATCCAATGCTAACAGGATCAACCAATAATAAGGAAGATTTAATTAAAGATAAATTCTATAAAAAGTTGCAATATCAGATCAGTGGAAGGTGAGCCAAAAATATTATAATCTTAATGGAAGATCTAAACACAACAGTAAGAACAGACAACTGAGGCTTTGAAGTGATCATGGGACAACAGACTCTGAGACTGAGAAATAAATGAAAATGAAGGGATATTCGTGAACCTCTGAGCCTTCAATGAAATTACCCTATGATAAACAATCTATCTATCTATTGACCTTTCGAGCCATAGCCGGCCCCTAGGGTGTAGACCAAGATACTGCTCTCTTATCTGAATTGTTGTTCTAGCAGTTTTCTTTTAAAGATATTTTATCAAATCTCGCCATTTGTCTCTGTTCTGTGCAAGCAGCTCTATCCCATTGAGGGAGCCGATTCCTGCTGCTCTTGCCTCTCTCATCAATGTTCTTCTCAGTGTCTCTCTGGGTCTTCTTCTTTTCCTCTTACCTGTTGTTTCCCACATGAGGGCCTGCTTTGCTATTCGGTTATTATCTCTTCTCATCACCTGTCCAACATATGACCATCGTCTTTTCTTTATTACTGAAGATATTAGTGGTTGATTGGTGATATCTCTAATTTCCTCATTTGTTTTTAATTCGTTCCACACTATACTAAGTATTTTCCTTAGACATTTATTTTTGAATGCGTTCAACTTTGTTTCTATATCTCTTGTTGTTTTCCAGCTTTCACACGCATATGGGGTTGATAGTACATTTGATTTGAATAGTGTAAGATTTGTATTTGTGCTGAGTTTGATTTCCACAACTTTTCAAGGCTTCTGAAAGACATTGCTGCTTTAGCTATTCTGATTCTAATTTCTTTGCTTGTATCCCCTTCTCAATCAATGTGACTTCCAAGATAGATAAAGTGATCGATCTCTTCCACTGGTTTGTTTTCCATGTATATTTTGTCATCTGTTGATAAACACTATTCCAACATAAAAGAATACATAAAGCTGCATTGATGTCACAAGATCAAAGAACAGAGTCAAATTGACCACCTATGTATCAATAAAAAGTTTAAGTCATCCTTACGTGATGTATAAGATATAGAGGAGCAGATATGGCTTCAGATCATCATCTTCTGTTCATCATCATCATCGAGTGCGGTCTCTACAACGAAGATTGGCTATCATGGAGCGCCATTCTGCTGTCTCTTGCTTTGATGGTGCAGGTTGTCATAGGTTGATTTGTCCATCTTTTGATGTTACTCGTCCATGTTAGTCTTGGTCTGCTTCTGCCTCTTTTACCTTGTATTTTCCCCTCCAGGATTACTTTTAGTAGGCTGTTGTGCATCTTCTGTTAGCTAAACTTAAACTGAAAAGACATAAAGGTAGACAGTATTTCATTAGGGTTTCTTAAAGAAAAAGGAATTAAAGAGAAATTTGCAGTCACAGTATCAAACAAATACCAAATCCTCTAACTGGAAAATACAATTAACACAGACCACTGGAAACAGATAAAGGATATATGGAAGGAGACAAGTGGGGAAAATCCTGTTCCTTTTACCTGTGAGCTGGTCACTCTTAATAACCGAATGATTCTTGCACAGATTGCTGCCTTGTGGTTGTGTAGATTGTATTGGCTATTGCAGCATATTGAAGTAAACATCACACATCTGATAAACAATGGAAATTCGCTAATATGTTTTCAACTGTTGCCATATGATGTTGACAGTTCCTACAGTTTCACGTAGAAGGTCCAGTTTGCTTAGGTGTTTATACACAAGAGCATGGCATATTCAGTTGGAAAGTTCCAACTTTCATGTCTTTGTCTAATTTGGTCTAACGGGTCAGGCCTCGATGTTTAAAAAAATGATTGTCCATGTTTTTTTATTCTGTGGCTGTTATTCAGTCATTCTTCCCAAATTTATGAGTGTTTTCAGATATTACGTTATAAAATCTTAAGAAA
The DNA here is from genome assembly GCA_032433765.1 of Megaustenia siamemsis. Classification (NCBI taxonomy): domain Eukaryota; kingdom Metazoa; phylum Mollusca; class Gastropoda; order Stylommatophora; family Ariophantidae; genus Megaustenia; species Megaustenia siamemsis. The sequence goes on from JAVIAB010000092.1 coordinate 51,601,888, forward strand.
ATTCAACATTCTTCAGATATGTTCAGAAAAGTTTTATTACAACTTCAGTGAGTGTTGCACACAATAAATATATAATATGGCAGTAAAACCAGTGTGCAAGAAACATACTAATAACTAAAATTTTGTTTCCTAGTGTGACACACCAGAAGATATGAACAGCTGGATTGATGCAGTTCGGTCAGTCATACGCCAGAGAAAATTAGAGGAAAGGAAAGTAAGTTAAAATTTAATTTCTACAACACCAGACAGTGCTTCTGTTGGTGATTAAAATGGTGATTCTTGGAGGGATGTCGATGTGGCTAGTTTCTTTTTTTTTTCCCTCATAGTTGGGGAAATTTCCTTGGCCATCAGTGAGACATCAAAGAATCCTTTATAACACGGGATAGGCATGAAACAATGCTAAGAGGAAGCCAAATATATTGGCTGAAATTACAGCGGATGGCTGCCATGAGAATAGATAAGCGTAACAACTCCAATTTGGAGGAGGGGGCACATATAGTCAAATTTCAGACTATAAATCAACCATAATGAGATAAGCAAAGATATCAATATCATCATCATCAAGGTACCGTGCCTACTGGTGTAGGTGATCATGTCTCTCCACAATTTTCGATCTCGGCAACTATTTATCATTGATATCAATATACAAAATATTAAATACTATGCAGGGTCACAAATATACCTGCAGAAAATATGAATTATACATGTATTGAGCAGCTAGACTAACAGAAAGACAAGACAATCTATGTTTTGGCAAAAGCCTTCATCAGGTATCTCAAACAAACTATACAAATTAAACAGAAAAATCCTGTTCAGAAAACAACACAGCTCCAAAGAAATGGCCGGGATAATGGCAATTAAAACCGTGGCCAAGATTTACGTAGTTTGGTTAAAAAATTAATAGGCTGTAGGGCAGGTTATAAAAGGGGAAATGCTGCAGGACCTGACAAATACAGACAGATGATAAAGGCACTAGAATATATTGGCATTGAAGTGATTAGACATATATGCAACAACATATACCATACAGGATATATACCAAATGAACTAAAAAGATCAACTTTCATTGCATTGCCTAAAAGAAATAATGCAGTTAAATGCAGTGATTTTAGAACAAGCCTAATGAGGCATGTAACAAATCGTGCTAAAAGTTATGCAAGGAAGGGTTCAGAATAAAATTAATGTTGAATTAGAACAATTTGGATTTAGAGAAAACAGTGGGACAAAAGAAACAATATCCTGCATGAGAACATTAATCGAAAAGTACACAGAAGTTAACAAACCAATATATGCCTGTTTCATAAACTACTCCAAAGCTTTTGATAGAGCCTTGTAGTTGTAATTAGTTAACGGCCCCAGTATCTCTGCAAACGAATTAAAATTCATAATTGCTCAACCGCCTGTACCAGTGTAATCATTCAAATTAACATCTCGTCGCATTGAAGGATCCAAACAAACACAGCTGCAGTCCCCATCATAGCAGCTACAGCACACGCCAAAAGACAAGGCCAAACAGCACCGAAAGTGAATGCAGCCAAACTGTTCATCATACAATATCATAATTCATCGCAAACAATCAGAATATCGAAACACAATCCAGATGAAATACTCAGCTCATGGTGTGCACATAACACTAAACTTAGTAGCTCCAGCAGCAAGCCAGACTAAGAAATTAGAGGAAACTGTGACAAGGAACACTTTTCATACTCAGTGGTTCCTTTACCTACCTGCCATATTGACTGGGAGTCTTTTTTTAAGTTTTTGCTTTTAGAAACTTTGTCTTCCTGTTTTTAATACCCTCTGTCCCTAACCCCCACCCTTTTTTTTTCCACAGGTATAATTATTATTATCACAGTAACTTGGTGCCTGTGTCTCTATGGCCATCAGTCAGATGTTAAGAACATCACAGAGGTGCCAGACCTTAACATTAACAGAAAGATAAATCAATAACTTAAGATATCTTGATGACACTGATACTAGCAGTAATTCCTAAAGATCTACAATTACTTAATGAAAGAAATATGACAAGAAAAAAACTATGGATTAAATATGAATATCAAAAAGACTAAAACTATGACCATAAACAAAGAAAATACTCAAAACCCACAAGTGGATATCAAAGTTGAAGGAATAAATGTGGAGACAGTTCAGAGCTACAACTACCTTGGACATACTATAACCAGTGATGGAAAATGTAAAACTGAAATAAATAAAAGAATAAGAATGGCAAAAAGTAATTTTAATGCCATGAAAAATATACTAACATCAAAACAAATAACACCAGGGCTAAAACTAAGAATAGCAAAATGTTATATCTTCTCAACATTCTTATATGGTGCAGAAACATGGACATTGGACAAGAAAACAAAAGAAAATTGAAGCCTTTGAAATGGGGGTTTATGGAAGAATTGAATGGAAAGAAAAGAAAACAATGAGTCTTAAAACAATTAAAAATGAAAAGAGAACTACTAAATAATTCAAACAAGACAGAGATTTTTGGGTCATGTTAAAAGACACAGCAACCTGCTAAAAGTAATCTTGGAAGGAAGAATACAAGGTAAAAGAGGCAGGCCAATCCCATGGGATACAAAGAAAATGAAAAAAGTAATAGGATAGGGTTAGCAAGGGGAAAGAAGAGCAAGAGACGTAATATATAATGTAGGGAAGAATAGGGATAGAACACAAGAAAGAAAATGGAGAGAAAACCAGTGATTAAAGAAAAGATTGAAAAGAGTTTAATCCCCTCGGTTGAAGGGTACCAAAGTGGGCTATGAGTTGGTTCTCCAACACGAACGGCTATCAGAGGAAAAAGAGATGCCAGTAACATGGAAGTCTTCAGAGGTATTGTGGCCCGGCAATCTAAAATGGGAGGAGATAGTAATGGCAGAAATGTTATGTGTTCACAGATTCTGTCTCCTAGGTGTCAACAGTATGCCAGGAAATGATTACTGCATCAGATCCCTGTGTGTTGTCTTGGATAAATACACAGATGTGTAGCAAAAGTTCAAGGAAAATGCTATTTTTGAAACTCCAAATGTTACAATTAAATGTTGGTCATTTTTGTGAAGGTATCGTGAAAACGTGACTCGTGGATAAGTTCCGCAATCTACGGTTAGGGGCTTCTATTTAGGAAACATAGCTGATTTAAAATGCAGCAAAGTTTACAATACTATATAGGTGCAAACAGAAAAAGTACCAAGTATGTGTAAAGTTAATTTTCAACATAATGTGCGACAAATTCATGTTTTTCTGAATTTCTTTTGAGCAGTAAGTATAATGTTTCCCAATAGAAACTGGGGTTAAACAAGGATGTATTTATTGCCCTTGTTATTTGGAGTTGTTATGGACTTTATAATGAAGAAATGCTGCACTGGTAATAAAGGCACCGAATGGATTCAAGGAGACCATTTGGAGGACCTCGACTTTGCTGATGACATAGTTCTCATCAGCAGTCAGATAAAAACGATGCAGGAAAACACAAATGAACTATCATCAATAGCCAGCAAAATTGGGCTTCAGATCAATCATGAAAAGACTAAAGTCATGAAAAGCTTAATTCCAACAGACAACAAAATATACATGGAAAACAAACCAGTGGAAGAGATCGATCACTTTATCTATCTTGGAAGTTACATTGATCGAGAAGGGGATACAAGCAAAGAAATTAGAATCAGAATAGCTAAAGCAGCAATGTCTTTCAGAAGCCTTGAAAAGTTGTGGAAATCAAAACTCATCAGCACAAACACAAAACTTAGACTATTCAAATCAAATGTACTATCAACCCTTATGTATGCCTGTGAAAGCTGGAAAACAACAACGAGATATAGAAACAAAGTTGAACGCATTCGAAAATAAATGTCTAAGTAAAATACTTGGTATAGCATGGAACGAATTCAAAACAAATGAAGAAATTAGAGAAATTGCCAATCAACCACTAATATCTTCAGTAATAAAGAAAAGACGATGGTCATATGTTGGACATGTGATAAGAAGAGATAATAACCGAATAGCAAAGCAGGCCCTCATGTGGGAAACAACAGGTAAGAGAAAAAGAGGAAGACCCAGAGAGACACAGAGAAGAACATTGCTGAGAGAGGCAAATCAGCAGGAATCGGCTCCCTCAATGAGATAGAGCTCTTTGCACAGAACAGAGACAAATGGCGAGACTTGATAAAATATCTTTAAAAGAATTGAAAACTGCTAGAACAAAAATTCAAATAAGAGAAGGAGTATCTTGGTCTACGCCCTATGGACCGGCTACGGCTCGAAAGGTCAATAGATATATAGATAGTAAGTGTAAAATGGAAACATAAAAATTGTGTATCCTCTAAAAGCTGAAAAGTTTCTAAGCTTAATAACGCACTTCACAACGGAACACAAATCTGTGTTGTATATCTTACTTATGATTGAATTTTTAAAAATTCAATTTTTTGCAAATTTGTTTTTAAAATGTCTTAATTTAAAACTAATCTATAAATTCACACAGCTCTTTAATTTTGTTTCTGGTCTCTTGAACTGCAAGCACAGTGAACAAACAAGAAAGTTGCTTCTGTATTTGTCTTACCAGTGTAGAATTGTTATATTCACTTACCCATTAGCACACTGGAAAAATAATGTTATGCAAATATGCTGAATTTATATAATAAATTAGGAACTTAATAAAGCAGTCCATTAAAAAAAATAAAATATGACTACAAATAGGAAATAATATAGTTTACTTATAAAAAGAGTTGTATATGAAAATATTTTTTTTTTCAATTTGACTCAGAAATTAATTAATTTGTTTTCATATATTTAGTCCATGCAAGATCCAAGTGGCCGTCAAACTTTAGATGAGGAAATGAGCAGTGGGACATACCCATCACCTATCTGGGTATGAGCTTACATCCCTTGGACTTGAGTTACTCTGTTGCATGTTGTTTTTATGCATGTTGGTGCTTCCATAAACAAGTGGTGGAAATGTGTTGTACACAATATTATTTGGTATCCAAAGCTTGTATGTATTCCTTCTTCCCCATCATAAAGACTTTGTGTAGTGAGAAATTGTAGCAAAAAGACCTTGTGCAGTAAGGACTTTTGACATAAAACTGTTTGTGTTGCAGTGATTAACTAAACAAATTTGTTTTAGGAAATTATTTTTTTTAAATTCTGAGCACTAAATAAATGAACACTTGTGGAAATATTTGATTTGGCATCAAAAATAGTCTAAAGGAGAAATAAATAAAGAGCACTACTTTTATCAAATTATGAAGCTGTTGCTGTATTCTAAACTGTGTGTTCACAACTAATTTTTTACTGATTTATGTTCCAACATTATGAAACAATTGTAATGTTCAGTCATTTTTATTTAACATTTCAGCATTATTTACTCTCATTTGAAAAAAAAATATTTTAAATTTTGTTTTTCTAACATGAAAGACATGCAAATTTGAAGGTCCACATCATGATTCAAAACTTATTTGTATGTCTGAAGCCTAATTACATATCTTAAGACATGTCATCCAATTCATGTGTTATATTGTAGGGATTTATGTAGATATTAATTACAGAATTTCTGCTCGCATGTTGTCTTCTTTGCCTTTGGGATTCTGGTCAGACCCTAAATGTAGACAAATCTTGCTTTATGGTTTTATTTAAAAACAATTAGTGATTTTTGTGTTTTGGTAGGAGCTTCCATTCAGTTTGGCACATTACAACTTTCATACCATTTTAATTGTATATTGGTTCACAAAAGAAACTAAAAGAAATTAGGTGGAAGAAAAACATATTGAGCAATCACATTATGATCATTGTGATGCGCCATTGGATCAATTCTTCCCTCTAGCTTTCTTGACATTAATGCAACTGAATGATATACCAAGAATTGTCAGCCCCCTACTGGCCCATACCAGAACAGACTCCCCTAGACATAGGAATCCGGATTAAGGAGACAGGGGCGATTGCAATAATTGCAGAGGCATTTCTCTCCTTAGCACAGCCGGCAAGGTTTTTGCTAGAGTCATACTAAAACGCCTACATAGACTTGCAGAACATGTTCTTCACGAGTCCCAATGTGGCTTCAGAGCCGGGAGATCAGCTATAGACATGATCCTCACACTTAGATGACTGCAAGAAAAATGTCGAGAACAAAATATGCCAGTCTATATTGCCTTTGTGGATCTAACAAGGGCCTTCGACTCAGTAAACAGAGATGGGCTCTACAGGGTGTTAGAAAGCATAGGCTGCCCACCTAAATTACATAAGATGATTATGTCCTTCCATGAAGACATGAATGGTAAAATCTACTTTGATAGGAGTTCATCAGAGAGTTTTAAAGTCAACAATGGAGTGAAACAGGGATGTGTCCTCGCCCCCACCCTTTTTGGTATATTTTTTGCTGCCCTCCTAAATTACGTCTTCAAAAACAGCTCAGGAGATATTTACATTCGCACAAGATCAGATGGCTCACTGTTCAACTTAGCACGACTAAGAGCGAAAACCAAAACAAATTTTTGCCCTACTTAAAAAACTTTTATTTGCTGACGATGCAGCCCTAGTGGCTCATAGTGAAGCCACCCTACAATCGCTGATCAACAACCTGGACAAAGCATGCGACCTTTTTTCACTGTCAATTAATATTCAGAAAACAGTGATACTAAGTCAAGGTGACATCAAACCTCTATTTATTACTCTAAAAGATTGTCCTCTAGAATCAGTTCATAAATTTACATATCTTGGATCCACAGTTACGGAAACCATCTCTCTTGATGAAGAAATAAACTGTTGAATTGGTAAGGCAACTACGACCTTCGGCAAGCTCACAGGAAGGGCCTGGAACAACACGAAACTAACACTGAAGACTAAACTCTTAATATATCAAACTTGTGTGCTTAGCACACTATTATATGGATCTGAAACCTGGACGACATACTCAAACCAGGAAAAAAGACTAAATGTCTTCCACATGCGATGTCTCCGCAAAAAAATGCACATCAAATGGCAGGACAAAATAACCAACTTAACTGTCCTGCGAAGTGCTAAGACCCCAACAATCATGTCGATGCTCAGATGTCGAAGACTAAGATGGCTGGGGCATGTCCAATGAATGGAAGAAAAGCGCATTCCTGGGCAAATACTATATGATGAACTAATACACATAAAAGGACAAATCTGCAGACCTAAACTACAATATAGAGATATCTGCAAATCATCTCTGAAAGACTTCTCCATATGTGAATATGATTGGGAACATCTGGCAAGTAATCGCATATCATGGAGAGCATGTAAAAGGAACTGTGTAACATCATTTGAGACTGTGCTCAGGCAACACTTAGAAGAGAAACGACTCATGAAAAAGGATGGAAAACCTTGTGGATCAGTGAGGTTGACTTGCTCATTCTGTGACCGTGTGTGTTTGTCAAACAATGGTAGAATTAGCCACGAAGAATTAGCCACGAGAGAAGCTGTTCGACAAAAACAAAACCTACAAAAAAATACACAATAGCCTCCACTTGACCGTCCTGACAAGATGAAAAAGTCCATATAATTGGATCAATTCTTCCCTCAAGCTGTCTTGAACAGAATGCAACTGAATGATATACCAAGAGTTGTCAGCCCCCTACTGCCCATACCAGAACAGACCTCCCTAGACATAGGAATCCGGATTGTCAATACAAATACGAATAGAAGTGAAAGGAATACTTGACAAGGAGGAACAGAATAGTCTACACCGTAAAACAATCATTGTTTCTTGGATGAAGAATACTCACTAGAATATATGGGATATGGTTTTGTGTGTACACAGATGAATCAGTACAGGCTGCAGTGAAGAATGGGGAAGAAGGAACATACATAGAGTACTCAAATAACACTAGGAATATAAATAAAATAGCAACAGGGATATATTTTCACAATTATGATTCAGAAATCCAAGTAATAAAGTTGACAACAGAAAAACTGCTGAACAGTAATCTTAGCCCACAGCCTGTAGTGTTTTTGACAGATAAAGATCAGCACTACAATCCAGAAAATTGGCACATCTGCAGACCTTATTGACTGAACTCTGCTAGCACCACAGGGTCGCCCTACCGTGGATCCCATCTCACTGTGGAATACCAGGAAATGAGAAAGCAGATCAGTTGGCAAAGGAAGGTTCAACAGGCACACAACTAGATACACTGGTTAAATACCATCAGAAGAAACAGATAAGCAAATCAATCTGAAGACCACAAGCTCCAAATCAGGATGCCTTTCATAATATGAAAAGATGTGAATAAGTTATCATTATATGCCTCAGAACAGGACACAATCGACTTCACAGTCATATGTATACAAAATTGAAGATCGGCACCTCAACTACTTGTACATGTGGACAGGCACCGCAGACTGCTAAACTCATACTTCAAGACTATACTGAATATAATAGACTGAGGAAAATCTATTGGCCCATAAATACAACACTACAGACAAAACTATATGGACCACTTACAAAAGACAATAAAATTTATACAGGAAACGACATTGCAGATATAAACGATACTTTAGGCCAATGAAAGATAGATAGATGCAACTGAATTTAGCAGAACATTATGAATGAGGCTAACTTTGCACAGCCTTTTTGCATTATCCCTCATATCTGAACTATGATCAAATGTTTTGGCCATGAGCTTTTCATTATCCTCAATCTGCCACTGTTATATAACAAAGTTCAGTGTCTCCCTGCCCCCCTCCCCCTTTTTTTTTCTATTTCATTCTATCCTGTGTATTACTTAGAGTAGTTGGGCTACTTGAAGCTGTCAACTTTCAATCCTCCACGATCGACCTGCTTAAGAGTTGTAGTCCACGCAGGTCCATTTCTGTCTTCTTATGTCTTCCACTTTCTTCATCCATTCATAGTTCCTCATGAAATGGTTTTTGGAAGGCCAAAAGTGCTTAAAATCTGGATATACCACTTGAATTTACATATCTTCATTGACAAAGACCTATTCTGTTTTGGACTTTTATTTTGACCTTGTTACAAATGAAGTGCAGTGTTTTCCTGCAGAATCTCTTTTCCATAGTTTGTATTTGTCAATGTGATTCTGCTGCTAGTATTCACACACACACACAGGCATTAAAGAAGAATGACATAAGGAAGTTTATTTAATTTTTCATGCTTTTTGAAAAGTTCAGCATTAAAATATGATTAAATGTTTAGTGGCTTTCGTCTATCTCTGTGGACCTACTGTCTCAGTATGTGCAGCAGTACCTGCCAGCTTAACTTTTACTAGTTCATTTTAGACACATCTTAGTAAGAATTGGAGATGTAAGGGAACTCCAAATACCCATGAGTCTTTAAAGTGCAAAGTAATTGTAGTTTCAATACAACCCAAATTTGGATTGTATCAAAATAGAGCTGAGATCTTGCTATGGATTAAACGTATTTAATCAGTAATCTTTGTAACTTACTGACTAAAGTATAAAAGATTACTGTTTGAGGATCATTGCCTTTTTAGAATTAATGTTCCACAGCTTGGCTACCACAAGAAATGTATCAAGAACAGATTTTCTGTATACCACATTAGTGGACCTCATTAGATTTGTGATGGCTTCTCTAAAGGTCAATTTTGAATTCCAGATAACTTTTTCTGCTGTTAATAATGCGATGCAGAGCTGTTTGCAATGTTTCCTTGCACAACCTCTTTTCTCTGTGTTTCTACTTTACATTCAGACATTTTCACAGAAAACCACTGTTCAATGGAACAGTACAAACTATCAAGATGGACATTTTGTTGGTTGCTGGAATGGGGCTGGGCAGATATGGGGGTGCCCTGCCTGCTGTGAAGCCATTCCGTTTTAAAGTCAAATTTATTTGGACAAGTTCATTCTCTTCTATATCAGGATCCCATTATACGAATGGGAGATTGTTGACCTGAGAAGACTTCAGACTCAGGTGAGTTCACGGACAGTTTCTTCTAAACTGATCACTGTACCACAGGTGAATGTATAGAGACAGAGAGAGATAGCTGGTTATTGTCACGTTGGCCTGTGCAGGCTGTTACCCCTATTCACGATGGAAAGTGGGGTTCTGCATTAGTTGAATTCAAGAAGTGCCTATTTAGAGCCATCATTGTCTCAATGACAGTTTTATAACTGTCTACAGCCTCACATCGGCATGAAAGCGTAATATTGACCAAAACATCATGTGCCGAAAGTCTATAAAAATTATGGTCACTAACACCATGTTCCCTATACACCACTGGCATGACGGGGCTCTTTACTCAGCTTCACATACCCCAGAAGTACTGTCTCTAGCTGCTTACATAAAAGATCATCAGCCTAACATTGTTGCTTCAGGTGCTGTTAATGCAAACTATAAAAGAAGTGTGAATGGCTGTGTTCAGCACAAGTCAAGCTTTATTGCGATTTTTATTTTCCCATAAACAGTCCATGTCCTCACTAAGACAAATACATCAGGGCTCAAATTTTCCTTATCTGCACCTCCAAATCAATCAATTTCATTAACACAGATGGGCAAACATATGAATCAATAGTATATACACTCTTCAATTAGCTGAAGGGATAGATTTATAAAAATAAATATAAATAAATAAAAATGTGAAGCTGCTATAAAGGTGAAAGGAAAAAAAAATGGTATGGTTACAGCCTTACTAAGGTGAAGGACAATCTGACAAAATGGGTTAAGCTGTAACCATACCTTTCCCACACACACACACCACCCCCCCCCCCTTTTTTTTTTTTATAACCTTTCACCTTTAATAGCAGCTTCATATTTTTATGCCCGCTGAAGGCCTATTGAGCTGCAACATCATTCAGTTGTGTGTTGCCCTTCAGTTACATAAAGCTGTAAACTTACCATTTTTTTACCTTTCACCTATATCAGCAGCTTTGTATTTTTATCCCGCTGAAGGCTTATTGAGTCGCAACGTCATTCAATTGTGTGTTGTTCTTCAGCTATATAAAGCTGTAACCATACCATTTATTTCCCTATTTTACCTTTCACCTTTATCTTCGCATTTTTACCCCCGCTGAAGGCTTATTGAGCCGCAACATTATTCAATTGTGTGTTGTTCTTCAGCTATATAAAGCTGTAAACATACCATTTATTTCCTTTCACCCTCCTCAGTTAGCTGAATGAGACTAAACACTTTCATACTTGCATAATTATGGGGGATGAATTCTTATAAATAACCAAACTTTTGCTCAACCAAATTTTACATTTATATTTCTTTAGCATAACCAGGATTAAAAGAACTGACATTAATAAATTATAATCTTTCAAAGTCATAAAACATATCTTTCAAAAGTCACTGTTAAGCCATTGTAAAAATCTTCAGAACCTAATAGATATAGTCATGGTAAAAATCTTCAGAACCTAATAGATATTTATCAATCAGTCTCTACCATTTGGAACTCTTAATGCTAGAATATTATCCCAGGCATATTTTGTTTAAAAAAAAAAAATCTTATGTTATTATATCATAAAAAAAAATCTTATATTAGAAGAGATCGATCACTTCATCTATCTTGGAAGTCACATTGATCGAGAAGGGGATACGAGCAAAGAAATTAGAATCAGACTGGCTAAAGCAGCAATGTCTTTCAGAAGCCTTGAAAAGTTGTGGAAATCAAAACTCATTAGCACAAACACAAAACTTAGGCTATTCAAATCAAATGTACTATCAACCCTTACGTATGCGTGTGAAAGCTGGAAAACAACAAGAGATATAGAAACAAAGTTGAACGCATTCGAAAATAAATGTCTAAGGAAAATACTTGGTATAGAATGGAACGAATTCAAAACAAACGAGGAAATTAGAGAAATCGCCAATCAACCACTAATATCTTCAGTAATAAAGAAAAGACGATGGTCATACGTTGGACATGTGATGAGAAGAGATAATAATCGAATAGCAAAGCAAGCCCTCATATGGGAAACAACAGGTAAAAGAAAAAGAGGAAGACCCAGGGAGACACTGAGAAGAACATTGATGAGAGAGGCAAGAGCAGCAGGAATCGGCTCCTCAATGAGATAGAACTGCTTGCACAGAACAGAGACAGATGGCGAGATTTGATAAAATATCTTTAAAAGAAAACTGCTAGAACAAAAATTCATATAGGAGAAGGTGTATCTTGGTCTACGCCCTATGGGCCGGTTACGGCTCGAAAGGTCAATAGATAGATAGATAGATATTATATTCTACCCTTTTATCTATTCTCTCTCCCTCTCTCTCATCTTCCCCCCCCCCCCAACCATGTATGCAAATAAGACTCAAGTGACTGCCTTTGTTTTTAGTTTACTCTAAAAAGTTTTTGATTCTAAATAAACACTAGTATGTGTTTGTGTGCATACGTGTTTAAAGTAAATTGGGTTTTTTTTTTCTTTTTTAATTTGTCAGAAGTTTGAAAAACAGTTTTGTTCTCTTCCCCCTTAATTTCTGGAACTTTTTAAAACACTTTTTAAAAAAAAAAAAAATGTAATTTTTACTTACAGTGTAAATGTTTGCTAAGATCTTTTCAGAAAGAATCAAATTGTTGCAGTAAATACTAATTACTAATTAAAATCGCTGATTCCTTCCCAAGTTCCTCCAAGTAAATGATACCCACAGTTCTACTTATACACATTTCTGATTACTCCTCTCTTTCCCATCCTGCTTGTTAGTTTGACTGTTACCTCTCTGAGTGTATTTACTGGACAATCATCAATACCATATCATTGGGAAATAAATGTTCATTGAAATATTTTACTATTTTTCTTGTCAAGGTTAAGGGAAAAACCCTAGTTTTCCCTTGAATGCCTTCATAGCAAAGCCTGTCAGGTTATTCATTGCCATAAATTCATGAAATGACTAGGACTGTATAAATATGCAGAGCTTTTTTTACATTCTGAAACCCCTAAATGTCTTAGCTATTTCAAAAATAGATTTTAAACATTTTTCTGGACCCTACAGAACTTGAAATGAGAGAATTTTTTTTTTATCAAGTTTAATAATGTTATCTCTTTAGGTGGGAAAATTTCCCATCCTGGTGTCATATCTCTTGTGTATGTTAAGGCAATTTGCATTTATTGCTTCATTTTCTATATATTTAACCATTCATACTGTGCCAATAATATAAGAATTCATGACTTATTATAGAAAGAAACATTTGAGGGTATAATAGGTCAATAATCCAGGCTCACAGATCCTATCATTTTTATTGCTGCTGGGGAACTGGATAGTTTAGAGGCAAGAGTTCACCTCTGGATAAAATCATGGGTTTGAATCCCAACACTGAAGTGTTAGTACTTTTCCTTGTAATGAGCCTCAGCTTTGAGAGTGAATGGCCAGTTTCATTCTTCGCTGCCTTTTCCATTCCAGAGAATATCTCTAGTACCTATTTTAAAGAGGCTGAGTGAATCCCAGTAATTTTTTAAGGTCAGAAAAAATGTTGCCTTATCTGGCATTGAAGCCGGGATCTTCAGGTTGGCAGATTGGCAGGCAGAGCTGACCATAATTCTACCAGGCTCTCGTGAAAAGTAACTCTTACTTCAACCTACCACATATTTTATTGCTTGAATTTTTGGAAATTGAGTTGACAAAACTGAAAGATGACCAATCTTTAGGCAAACCTGAGCACATTTCTATGCTAACACACCTCATATGGAGGATAGGGAGCTAATATCCATATTTTTCAATTACCAATGGCGTATTTTATAGGTGACATGGTCAGTATCACACCAGACCACCCTCTTTCTAATAAAAAAAAAAGTTACCCATTTTCAGTAGTTATGTTTATAGGCTATATTGATCCAACAAAAAAAAATTTCCTACATCTTTTAATTGCACCTGCTTTAATTATTATTGCTGGGTCATAATGAACATGGGTTGAAGAGTTGATCCCTATAATGCTGTTGGGCTAGTTTATTATTTGTCATCCTTGCTTGTATTTCATCGTATAAGTTGTCTCCAGTGGAGTGGCATGTTCTTCTTCCTCCCCCTGCCCAAAAAAAGGGAATATGTGGCTACTTGAGAGTTTTATTGAGGAACTTTATTCAAAGCTTTTACTTTTATGCTTAATTTTATAGAATACATAGGCAAATTGTACTTTACCAATGATTATAAATGTATTTTCCTCCACTTCTGTTTTTGTCAATGTTCTGTAGTTTTGTCTCCCTCATACTGATCATCATCATGACTAATTTGATCAATCACTCACATTCTAAGTTTACTTTTTAACTTTGCCTCTTCACTTCTGTTATACTTTCTGGGATATGATGTCTTATGATTGTAACATGTTTAGTAAACTGTCTTGTGGTGATCATTTAATCATAACATGTTCAGACCATTTGATCTGTAGATCTATATCTATATATCCCAATTGTCACATTTAGTATTCTTCTCAGGCATCACATTTTCATTGTCAATTACTTTATTAATTTGTATATAAAATTTTAAGAGTTTTATTTCTTCTTTCCTTCTCATTTGCCTTTCAGCATCAAGGGGAGATATAATTTGTGGTCTTCTGTTCACCTCTGCTGCTGTTATGTTTCCTAGTGTTTCTAATATTCCGTCAATCCATCTTTTTCGTGGTCAGCCTTTGGGTCTGGTGTTCTCGCAACGTTTACTGAAGGCTCATTATGTTTTGATCTTTCTACCTTGTCACGTAGCCAAACCATTTTATCTGTTGTTTCTTTATATATTATATGGCAGGAGTTATTCCTAGCTTTTTTTTGCTCTTCACTTCTGATCTTCTCTCTCAGGCTGTTTCCTGTTATTCATCTAACACATTTAATCTCAGTAGAGGTTATTTTTCTTTTTGTTCTTGTATCTATGGTCCAAGACTGGCATTGGTAAATTGATTTTAGTTAGGTTAAAATGGTTTTAATCAGAACTAAAGTGGGTTTATTCTGTGGGTTTAATTTTATTAGTTTATATTTTTTTAGCTTAAGTATTTTTTTTTTCAAAATAACTTGAATTTCACTTTTAGTTTTTTATTTTGTGCTTTTTAGAATACCCTATTTGAGCTTATGTTAGTAGATAAAATTAACTCACATGTAATTGGTAAAGTAAAATGGATGCATTATCTAAATCATTCATTTTGTATAGAGAGGTAATTGTTTTCTTTAGAATTGTCTCCAGTTTGTAATTCAGGTTTTTTTTTCCTCCCTTTGTTCAAATATGTATTAAATTAAAAATACAATTTTTTAATTTGCTTTTTCTTTTTGTAAATGTGTGTTCATTACTAATTATTCGCATTAAAAAATTGTATTGAGCCAATTATTATATTTACTTTTGGTACTTTTAGTGTGAAGCTTATGCTATGCATGATTTATTTTTCATCATTAGACATGTGTTATACTTTATCAACACATTCAATTTCTGTTAGCACACCACTGCTTTCATCACACTGTACATATTTCACTCCACTTTAACTGTCATTGTCTGCTTATCTATCTTCACTGTTTTGTTTCTGCATCTCCATACATTTCAATTTTTTGTGGTTCATATTTGAAAAGCAGCTTCTTTTGTGATTTCTTGAAATGATAAATGTTTCAAAGTTTGAGGTTGTAAATAGGCCTACCACATAAAATATATATTTTGACAGTATTGTGCATAATTATTTCATTAATTTAAAAGTCAATTATTATACATGTATTTACATGAACTGTTTAGAAAAGATTTCAATTTGACTGTCTCACTGTTTGTTTTCAGCAAGCAAGATCGTCTTCTGCCAGTCACACTTAATTCTTCGGTCAACATAACTATACGTTTCAGTTTTCTTGGTTTAATTTTACTGTTCGAGAGTTGTGGTAGTTTTCAATTATTAGTAAATATGATAGCATGTTTATCTCACTTATGTTTATTCCTGGAAAGAAAATATCACTGTGTGTATATGAAGTAAATATCCATATATATATAAAAATAAATAATTTCATAGGGCTGCTTCATTTGATCATTGTTGTCATCAATGCTTATATTTTTGTTTGTCACCCTCCAATATGTATGCAATATTTATTGTCATCAATAGTCATTATTGCGTGTGTATGCTTACTACAGATTTTGAAGTGCCTGTTTTGAGATTATTACAGAATAATGCAATTTTTGTGTGTGTGTATATTATGAGGCGAAGAATGGTCAGATAAAGGACATGAGGGAAATTAGTATAGAATGTTATATTACTTAGAATATTAACAAAATCACATAAATAAAGGTAAATTTGGACTTTCAGGTTGTTGCACTGTCTAGCACATTAAATTTTCTTACAAAAATTCCTGTTTTCCTCCTTAGCAGCCTAAAGAGGAAATATGTAAGATGTATTTATTAGATTATTACATTTTAGACTTCCTGCTCGGATCCACATTTGTTTGCAGCTATTTCCAATGGCCTTAATCTTCACAGAACATAACTAGACAGCAACTGTCTAAAATAACACTAAATTTTCTTATATTGTTTTGAATTTGCTGTAGTTGTCAATTTTTTCTAAACATTTTTTTTTGTTTTGGGTTTTTTTAATTTATTTATATATTCACAAGCTAAATATAGTTGAGCCAAGGTAACTTAATTCCTCCCTCATTGGTACAGTTTTTACATTTTCACACTAAAATCCAAGCTTGAGCATTTAAGATCTCTGGACAAGTAATGTTGTTAAGTGTGTACATGACTTATTTTTGCACTTAGCTGCTTTTTCAACATTATCTTTGCTTATTTTTGTTAATGTTTACAAATTACATTATGTTAATCATAGTTTATTATCATCTGGTTTCTACATCAATTAAATTTTAATTGTACTTCAATATAATAATCTTTTCTTTGTGTATAAATATGTATTGATATTGCAAAAATCAGTCAATAATATAGTTAATCAGCGATGGAGCATTGTGAGCCAAATCTTTATAGACTGAAGCTGATTAATGACCATTTGTATTATTTACTTTTTATTTTTCATTAAATGAGAATCTATACTATTCATAACCTGAGATCTATTGTTCATTACTCAAGAATCTTTTGATAGTATTTGTACACATTTACAGGCAAACAGTTTAAATTTTTTTTAATGAACACTTATGTATCATATTTTCTGTTTAAAATAGTTGAAACATCTATCTATCTATTGACCTTTCGAGCCGTAACCGGCCCATAGGGCGTAGACCAAGATACACCTTCTCCTATATGGATTTTTTGTTCTAGCAGTTTTCTTTTAAAGATATTTTATCAAATCTCGCCATCTGTCTCTGTTCTGTGCAAGCAGTTCTATCTCATTGAGGGAGCCGACTCCTGCTGCTCTTGCCTCTCTCATCAATGTTCTTCTCAGTGTCTCCCTGGGTCTTCCTCTTTTTCTTTTACCTGTTGTTTCCCATATGAGGGCTTGCTTTGCTATTCGGTTATTATCTCTTCTCATCACATGTCCAACATATGACCATCGTCTTTTCTTTATTACTGAAGATATTAGTGGTTGATTGGCGATTTCTCTAATTTCCTCATTTGTTTTGAATTCGTTCCATGCTATACCAAGTATTTTCCTTAGACATTTATTTTCGAATGCGTTCAACTTTGTTTCTATATCTCTTGTTGTTTTCCAGCTTTCACACGCATACGTAAGGGTTGATAGTACATTTGATTTGAATAGCCTAAGTTTTGTGTTTGTGCTGATAAGTTTTGATTTCCACAACTTTTCAAGGCTTCTGAAAGACATTGCTGCTTTAGCTATTCTGATTTTAATTTCTTTGCTCGT
Organism: Megaustenia siamemsis; assembly: GCA_032433765.1. Lineage (NCBI taxonomy): Eukaryota > Metazoa > Mollusca > Gastropoda > Stylommatophora > Ariophantidae > Megaustenia > Megaustenia siamemsis. The sequence continues at coordinate 51,619,579 of JAVIAB010000092.1, forward strand.
ATCCCCTTCTCGATCAATGTGACTTCCAAGATAGATAAAGTGATCGATCTCTTCTACTGGTTTGTTTTCCATGTATATTTTGTCACCTGTTGGAATTAAACTAGTCATGACTTTAGTCTTTTCATGGTTGAAACATAATGTGTTTAAATATTACATTACATATGTTCTATTTATTCTTGCCTTTTTCAACCTCAGTTGGGGACATAAGGTCATCAACAGTGGCTGTGCAATCCTTGCTATCCTTTGTTGAATCATGTTTGTCAGTGTATTGTTATCTTTGTGATCTGTCTTAAGGTTATTTCCACGTTTCTAAGTCTTCCCCTGTGGGCACGAGATATCTTGTCTAGTAATGTTTGTAATTGGCTTGTGCTGTGTATATTCACTGTCTTTATTATCTCTTAAATTGAGTTGTTTTTTTTTGGCCAGTTTATTTCTAGTGGCATATGGCTCTTCTTGAACGAGTATTAATGAATATCTGCAGTTTTCCTCATATTCCTGATTTATGTTGTCCATGTTTGTGATCCATACAAATAGACTAATTTGATGTTTGTTAGACAATCTAAGTTTGGTTGCTCATTCTTTAAAACTGTGTTGAAGCTCCTCTAGCCTTCCCAATTCTTGCTGTAATATCATCTATCGCACCTCATCTGTCCATAAAGCTACCAAAATGAGTGTATATATTCACCTCTAGTTTGTTGCCCCCTTAGGTAATTGAGTTAGTGTTAACTGTGTTTATTTAATGATCTGTAGTCTTATTTGCTAATACTAAATCCAACCTGTATTGTTTCTAACACCTTTTTGACCTTTTCTTGCATCTGTTGTGTGACATCAGTTCTAAAACATCTACAGAATAGGATTACATGTTACCATTAATAACATAACTCAAACTCACCATCCCTTTGTATTAAAATTATTACTTTTTAAATGAAAATAAATGAAATGAATCTCAGAGGGTGGTGAATTTACTGCTGAGTAGTTAGACAAGCAGGGTTTAGCTTACCAGCAAAGCATTTTCTCTGTGGACACTGTCAAAACTACTTACACTTTTTTAAAGAAGCTGTACATTGCTGAAGTATGGTGTATTTTCATTATCTAATGTTGCTGTGAGTTCACTTTAGAAGTCAAGCACAAGTTTTTGGAATAAAATAATGTAGCTTATTAATCAAATTGACATAGTGTGTCTTCTAAGCTTGGTACCCAAAGTTCATCACAAATGGTATCAGCTGGGAGTTACTATCTTGGAGACATTCTTTCAGTCACTGTCAAAACCTAATTATCCATCTACAAATTGTAGAGCCAAACTGGTCTTAACTGTGAACACTTTCCATTACTGACTCTTTTTACAGCTCTCGAGCTGAATGTTCAGTATAAAATTAACTACTTCTTGAATTAAACATCTTGTGAACAACTAAGTGAATTGATGGGAAGGTTCACATGTCTGTGTGTTTAGTTCATTGGCAATGTTGCAGCATATAAGGAATAAATCTTCTCTTTGTTTTTTTATAAAGGCAAACCTGTACACTGGACCAATAAGTTTCCTCCCCTCCCAATCCATCTATCTTGGCTACCTAGAATTGGGTTTTTCCTTATTCTTGACTTGGCACAACAATCCGTTCAACCTTAGATTATCTTGTAGATTATATCAAGTCTACAATTGTCATTAACAATTGTACTTAAAACAAAAATTTATATTGCTTATGTGTACCATGTAATGTGATTGGTTATAATTTGATTGGCTAGCACATGCATATGGAGACCATGTCTACAATTTTGCATGAGTTGTTTTTATAGAAAATTGCAAATTGTCCTGTAAGGCTTACAAAATTCGTTTTTTTTGGTTTGTTTTTAATTAGAAAAATCCTTACATATTAAATGCAGCACTCACAAAATGCGAGATATAGGAACAGTTCATTATATGAGATATAGCAACAGTTCATTATATCTGCCTGATTATCATATGTTGCCCTTTTTCTTAGTAATTATTGTCAGACCTTCTTTCTTAGAAATTTTCAGCTGGACCTTCTCTTTTTAATTAAGAAAGACCACTGAGATCAGGATATACTTTGAAACAAGTCTCTTCTGGCCTTATTACAGTTTCTAGTAACAACTATGTAGTCAGGTTGTATGTATCCTTTAATTTGCCTCATAAATCATATTTTCTGATCATTTCTGTCTGTAGCATAGTATGACATATTAGTAAAGTTGTACCCCTCTTGTGTATATATACATATACACAAGTATATATGTACAAGTGGTACAATTTCATCATGACCTATATGAATTTCATCACATTTGTAGCCTTTATTACTAACTGTTAGTGTGAGTTTAGGTGACATATGAGTAAATTAAACTTTCATATATGACAAAATGAAACCTCATTGGCGGAGTGGTTAGTGAGCTTACTAATGATCAGAAGGGTCCAGGTTCAATTTTCAGGACCAAGGCAATGAGCTTCACCTAGCCTCTAGTTTACCAGTAGGCATTGAGCTTCACCTAGCCTCTAGTTTATCAGAAATCATTGAGCTTCAACTAGCTTCTAGTGTGCCAGAAGGCATTGAGCTTCACCTAGTTTCTAGTGTACCAGAAATCATTGAGCTTCAACTAGCTTCTAGTGTGCCAGAAGGCATTGAGCTTCACCTAGCCTCTAGTTTACCAGAAATCATTGAGCTTCAACTAGCTTCTAGTGTGCCAGAAGGCATTGAGCTTCACCTAGTTTCTAGTGTACCAGAAATCATTGAGCTTCAACTAGCTTCTAGTGTGCCAGAAGGCATTGAGCTTCACCTAGCCTCTAGTTTACCAGAAATCATTGAGCTTCAACTAGCTTCTAGTGTGCCAGAAGGCATTGAGCTTCACCTAGTTTCTAGTGTACCAGAAATCATTGAGCTTCAACTAGCTTCTAGTGTACCAGAAGGCATTGAGCTTCACCTAGTTTCTAGTTTACCAGAAATCATTGAGCTTCACCTAGCTTCTAGTGTGCCAGAAGGCATTGAGCTTCACCTAGTTTCTAGTGTACCAGAAGGCATTGAGCTTCACCTAGCTGTAGTGTACCAGAAGGCATTGAGCTTCACCTAGTTTCTAGTGTACCAGAAGGCATTGAGCTTCACCTAGTTTCTAGTTTACCAGAAATCATTGAGCTTCAACTAGCTTCTAGTGTACCAGAAGGCATTGAGCTTCACCTAGTTTCTAGTGTACCAGAAGGCATTGAGCTTCACCTAGTTTCTAGTGTACCAGAAGGCATTGAGCTTCACCTAGTTTCTAGTGTACCAGAAGGCATTGAGCTTCACCTAGTTTCTAGTGTACCAGAAGGCATTGAGCTTCACGTAGTTTCTAGTGTACCAGAAGGCATTGAGCTTCACGTAGTTTCTAGTGTACCAGAAGGCATTGAGCTTCACGTAGTTTCTAGTGTACCAGAAGGCATTGAGCTTCACGTAGTTTCTAGTGTACCAGAAGGCATTGAGCTTCACCTAGTTTCTAGTGTACCAGAAGGCATTGAGCTTCACCTAGTTTCTAGTGTACCAGAAGGCATTGAGCTTCACCTAGTTTCTAGTGTACCAGAAGGCATTGAGCTTCACCTAGTTTCTAGTGTACCAGAAGGCATTGAGCTTCACCTAGTTTCAGTGTACCAGAAGGCATTGAGCTTCACCTAGTTTCCAGTGTACCAGAAGGCATTGAGCTTCACCTAGTTTCTAGTGTACCAGAAGGCATTGAGCTTCACCTAGTTTCTAGTGTACCAGAAGGCATTGAGCTTCACCTAGTTTCTAGTGTACCAGAAGGCATTGAGCTTCACCTAGTTTCTAGTGTACCAGAAGGCATTGAGCTTCACCTAGTTTCTAGTGTACCAGAAGGCATTGAGCTTCACCTAGTTTCTAGTGTACCAGAAGGCATTGAGCTTCACCTAGTTTCTAGTGTACCAGAAGGCATTGAGCTTCACCTAGTTTCTAGTGTACCAGAAGACATTGAGCTTCACCTAGTTTCTAGTGTACCAGAAGGCATTGAGCTTCACCTAGTTTCTAGTGTACCAGAAGGCATTGAGCTTCACCTAGTTTCTAGTGTACCAGAAGGCATTGAGCTTCATCTAACCACTAGTGTTACTGAAGGCATTGAGGTTCACCTAGCCTCTAGGTGTACCAGAAGGCATTGAGCTTCACCTAACTTCTAGTGTACCAGAAGGCATTGAGCTTCAACTAACATTGAGCTTCCCCTAACCTCTAGTGTTACTGAAGGCATTGAGCTTCACCTAGCCTCTAGGTGTACCAGAAGGCATTGAACTTCCTAGCCTCTAATGTACCAGAAGGCATTGAACTTCCTAGCCTCTAATGTACCAGAAGGCATTGAACTTCACCTAGCCTCTAGTGTACTAGAAGGCATTTAGCTTCACAATAGTTTCTGGTGCACCAGAAGGCATTGAGCTTCACCTAACTTCTAGTGTACCAGAAGATATTGAGCTTCACCTAACCTCTAGTGTTACTGAAGGCATTGAGCTTCACCTAACCTCTAGTGTTACTGAAGACATTGAGCTTCACCTAACCTCTAGTGTTACTGAAGGCATTGAGCTTCACCTAGCCTCTAGGTGTACCAGAAGGCAGTGAACTTCCTTGCCTCTAGTGTACCAGAAGGCATTGAACTTCACCTAGCTTATAGTGTACCAGAAGACATTGAGCTTCAACTAGCTTATAGTGTACCAGAAGACATTGAGCTTCACCTAGCTTATAGTGTACCAGAAGGCTTTGAGCTTCACCTAGTTTCTAGTGTACCAGAAGGCTTTGAATTTTATCTAGCTTCTAGTGTACCAAAGGCATTGAGACCTGCCAGACCCAGCTTCTAGTGTACCAGAGGGCATTGAGCTTCACCTAGCTTCTAATGTACCAGAAGGCATTGAGCTTCATCCAGTTTCTAGTGTACCATAAGGCATTGAGCTTTACCCACCTTCTAGTGTACCAGAAGGCATTGAGCTTCATGTAGTTTCTAGTGTACCAGAAGGCATTGAGCTTCACCTAGTTTCTAGTGTACCAGAAGGCATTGAGCTTCACCTAGTTTCTAGTGTACCAGAAGGCATTGAGCTTCACCTAGTTTCTAGTGTACCAGAAGGCATTGAGCTTCACCTAGCTGTAGTGTACCAGAAGGCATTGAGCTTCACCTAGTTTCTAGTGTACCAGAAGACATTGAGCTTCACCTAGTTTCTAGTGTAACAGAAGGCATTGAGCTTCACCTAGTTTCTAGTGTACCAGAAGGCATTGAGCTTCATCTAACCACTAGTGTTACTGAAGGCATTGAGGTTCACCTAGCCTCTAGGTGTACCAGAAGGCATTGAGCTTCACCTAACTTCTAGTGTACCAGAAGGCATTGAGCTTCAACTAACATTGAGCTTCCCCTAACCTCTAGTGTTACTGAAGGCATTGAGCTTCACCTAGCCTCTAGGTGTACCAGAAGGCATTGAACTTCCTAGCCTCTAATGTACCAGAAGGCATTGAACTTCCTAGCCTCTAATGTACCAGAAGGCATTGAACTTCACCTAGCCTCTAGTGTACTAGAAGGCATTTAGCTTCACAATAGTTTCTGGTGCACCAGAAGGCATTGAGCTTCACCTAACTTCTAGTGTACCAGAAGATATTGAGCTTCACCTAACCTCTAGTGTTACTGAAGGCATTGAGCTTCACCTAACCTCTAGTGTTACTGAAGACATTGAGCTTCACCTAACCTCTAGTGTTACTGAAGGCATTGAGCTTCACCTAGCCTCTAGGTGTACCAGAAGGCAGTGAACTTCCTTGCCTCTAGTGTACCAGAAGGCATTGAACTTCACCTAGCTTATAGTGTACCAGAAGACATTGAGCTTCAACTAGCTTATAGTGTACCAGAAGACATTGAGCTTCACCTAGCTTATAGTGTACCAGAAGGCTTTGAGCTTCACCTAGTTTCTAGTGTACCAGAAGGCTTTGAATTTTATCTAGCTTCTAGTGTACCAAAGGCATTGAGACCTGCCAGACCCAGCTTCTAGTGTACCAGAGGGCATTGAGCTTCACCTAGCTTCTAATGTACCAGAAGGCATTGAGCTTCATCCAGCTTCTAGTGTACCATAAGGCATTGAGCTTTACCCACCTTCTAGTGAACCATAAGGCATTGAGCTTTACCCACCTTCTAGTGAACCAGAAGGCATTGAACTTTACCCACCTTCTAGTGTACCAGAAGGTATTGAGCTTCACACAGCCTCTAAACCAGAATATCTTAAGGCATTGAGAACAATTAGCTTCTAGTGTACTAAAAAACATTGAGATTCATCTACCTTCTAGTGTACCAGAAGACATTGAACTTCACCTAGCTTCTAAAGTACCAGGAGATATTGAGTTTCACCTTGCTTCTAGTGTACCAGAAGACATTGAGCTTCACCCACCTTCTGTTGTACTGGAAGACATTGAGCTTCACCCACCTTCTAGAGTACTAGAAGACATTGAGCTTCACCCACCTTCTAGAGTACTAGATGACATTGAGCTTCACCCAGCTTCTAGTGTACCAGAAGACATTGCGTCCCAGACAACCTCTAATGTGTCAGAAGGCATTATGCTTCACTGAGTCTTTAGTGTACCAGTTGATATGCATTGTTTCGATTTGTATGCTTGGTTTTTCTTTTTAAGTAAAAAATTTTATTTCAAATGCCATTAAATATATGGCTTGACCACATAATTTGTTTAGCGAATCTTTACCCTGCTCTTTCTAACATAATAAATATGTGATGCATTCCATGAAAGACAGTTTTACTGCAGTAGTAATAATGAAACAGATAAAATATAGTTTTACTTCCAATCAAGGAATTTTTTTTCCTGTGATGAAAACTGCTGACCATTATATTCCTGATCCAGAAAATTCGCTTTATGTCGGTGAGTGCTCGGTGTATTGTGGGCATGCTTTCATAAAAAAAACTTGATGTCTTCATGCACAGCTACCACCAGATATCTGCACACATTCATACTTTTCCAAAATATTTATTTGAACCCATTATACTTTTTATTTTGATGTAAAAGTTGCATGGAATAAAAGTGAATAATAAATAACTTCAGACTGATATTTTTACAGATATATTTTGTACTTGATTTAATTTTTACCCTCAAGAAGTTTGAGACCACTACTAGAGTTGGGTCATACAATCAGAAAGTTTGTGTTAAAGCATTTTATAGTGTGGTGGTGTCATTCATCAGTCATATTTTATGTGGAGTCCTTTGTGCTAACAGCCTTAACAATGTTTAATGTGTCCAGAAGAGCCACATTGTCCTAGACATCACTTTTGAGTCTCAGGACTCTAGTAATATAATCTGACAATAAGTTATAAAAAAGTAAAGTAGTACCCCCTCATACCCCCTCATGCCAAGTGGCGTATAGGGAATATGGTGTTAGTGACCATAAATGTTACAGACCTTCGGCACATAATTTTTTGGGTAATGTGGTCGGTATTACGCCCATGCCGCTTTACTTTCCCAGAAACTAGTCCGGTACCCATTGAAGGCTGGGTGAACTGGAAGCCGTCAGTCGGGAAATAAGTTATGACCAGACTAAAAATTACTGCCTTTTTTGTTCATTTGTAACAATTTGTTGTCTTTTATTGTAGATTTTCATAAAATAAAATATAAACAGGAAATTAATGTAAGCAGTCTTGTGAAGAATGTAATGTTAGTTAATGAAACAGAATAACCAAGAATTTGCAAAGGAAAAAAAACATCTGCCAATTAATGGTTAAATATTAAGTATGGTAAATGATTAAGTTGACACACAAACACACACAATACTTAATTGGAGTGTTAAACTAAAATGAACAAAATATTATAGGTAAATAACAATAAAACATAAATTCAGTCAGTACACACAGTAGAATCCAGTTATAATGAGATCATCAGGACCATTAAAATGTTGTTAAACAGGATTTTTCATTATATTGTATATAGCAATTATTATATATATAACATTTGTTATATTATATTTGTTTAAAGTGGAATGTATTGTGAAAACTTTAGAAACAGGTTGAGTGGTCACGTCTCATGAAAAAATTTCAACATTAAACAAACATTTGTTGTGTTTGGAGCCAGGAAGAACAATGAAATAATTCTGACATGTTAAATCTAGATGAGCTAAGCAATTGTCCACAATAAGTGTGATACTTCTTCCCTGCAGCTATAATTTTGTATCCAGCTTGCACACCCATTGTTCTTTTGATCCCATCATCCATGACTTTTTGGCTTAAATTTGTACTCTGTTGGTACTTCTTATATTTTTAAAACAACTTGACTTCTCAAATTTTCCTGTTGCGTGCAGGGACAGCTTGTCACCATTCATGTCAGTGGTGATCAAAATAGAGATTGTCTTTTGGAATTTAATCACTGGCCGTTTCTCCTTTTTCAGCAAGTGTGCTGTTTGGGAACACTTATGAGACTTCTCTAGTCCATATTGTATGTATTCTTTGGTTCAAATTACTTAAGAATTTCCTGTAGTTCACTTTGCCTCTACTTGTCAGTTGTTTCTTTTGAAACTAATCCAGTCATGCCGCCTACTGCTTTCATTGCAACTCCATGCCACACTAAGTTCAGCTAGACCATACTCAAGTTTTAAGTTGGTATAACCTACTCTCAGCCAGCATTTTTTCCCTTTTCAATAAGGATGGATCCTGAGATCGAGGTATTCATGCTCCTTTTCTCAGTTTGATAGAACCATGTATGCAAAGCACAAAATCATCTTCATCAGGCTTCCTTTTCCTATTTTTTTTCTATTCTGCATAAAACCACCACTTGAAAGTGTTGACATAATGTTGCTTCTGTCCTTAAGAATTGTATGTAGTGGGCTTGAGGAAATAAGTTCTCTGCATATTTCTGCTTTTAAGTTAACTGTTTTGTCCACTTTATCGTCACTGTCGTTTCAAGTGATATGCACTTGCGTTTCATGCCAGCACTGACAGTAACAAATTTAATGACTTACGAACAATTTTAACAAATGTATAGAGAATTTTGTGTGTGCCAATACTTAGCCTTTATGATGAAAATCTATTGGCCCACTGGCCGTTCCAGTCATTTCTCCAACTGCAGCCACAACTTGTACTGTATGCTTTTTTCCCTCAAACTATATCTTTCTCATCCATTGCTGTTTGCATGTAGACCTTACTAGTCATGCTAACTCCATGTGGCCACACAATTTACACACTGACAAAAAAACACAAACTGACAAACGGTTGTTGTTTTTTTTTTCTGGCTGGGAAAATTTTACAGAATGTGTTATAACCAATTTGCAGGCTATTTAATAGTGTTATAAAAGATTTTTTTTTTAATATATATATAAAATTAAAAAAAAAAAATTGGTAATTTAAAAAATTGTCATATGGGGATCTCGTTATAAGTGGATTGAACTGTATTTGTAAGCGTTTTTTGCAAACTGTATAAATCTCTAAGTTTATATGCTAATCAATTAACAACTGCCTCAGGCAGATCAATTTTCCTGTGTTTTCCTGATCAAGAAAAGATTATGGAGCAAAATATTTAAGTTGGTAAAAAGTTTATTAAATATGAGGGACTGATATTTAAAAAATGCACAAATGCATTTATAAAGTAACTATTGGATTGAATTCATTTGAGACTCGATCCAAATGCTTTTTCTTTGAATTTCAAGTATAGTTGCTTATTTTATCATGGCTTGTGTAATTGATTTTTACTTTCTTTATCAGTTTTGTACTTTTCTCTTGAGAGCCAATTAATGTGGTATTAAAATGATTTAGCTTTAAGTTGGCTTCCCTGTGTCAGTACTTTTTTTTCTGGTGTAAATATTGTTTCAAATCTTTATAAATCTGTAGTTCACTAACACTACATGATTTTGATCATTAATAATTACAAATGTTTGAAACATTAAAGTTTTGAAACAATGATTTGCTTACTCTTGTTTGTTAAAGTTGTGTTAAATTCTTCTATCTTTTTTTTTTGGGTCATTTTTTTTTTTTAAAGTTCATTAAAAAAATTTCTTTTATCCACTGTCTGCTCTTACTGTCATCTTTATATGACTAATATTTTATTTAAAAATATTTCTTGTGAGCAATCCATAGTTATTTCAATCTATTTTATTCTTTTCTGAGTTTATTTATGACACTTTCATTTTATTTTATATTTACATAGATGATGTGCTAATTAAAGTATAGTTTTGTTCCCTTAACTATTTTTGTCTGCCAGTTTTCTTGACATATTCACTGCCTTAGTGCTTTATCATTGATTTCTTGCGCCTTGTTACTCTACTCTTGATGGTTTTATATATCTGTAACTAGTTCTATATGAATCTGATTCAGTGTTCTTTATTGATTCTGAATCACTGCTTGATGAATTAAGCCTAGTGTTTCTTTAATTTCATTTTTTCACATTTGGGTTTTGCTATTTATTTTTTTTTTGTATTGCAAATTCTATCATTTCTGGCTTTTGTACTAATTTCCATAATTATTCTTCATCCACGCCTGTTTATAACAAAAAATCTTAAGTTTAGTCAGTGTAGTCATTTATGAGTATAACTTTATACATTTTCTTAATTCTTAGTATTATTGTTTTTCATATTTTCACTATATACAAATATACATTTTTATATGGTCTATTTTCTTTCATCGCTTGTAAATATTTCTTTAAATTGTAATTAAAAGTAAGGAAAATTTCATTATTAAAAAGAGCCAGTACTGACATATGAAAATGAATTTTTGACAGCCAGGCAAGAAAATCTTTGGGGGCCACAATAAAGTGATTTTTACATTTTGGTTGAAAACCATGGGACCACTTGAAAAAGGGTAATAAAGGACAATGGAAGAGGTGAAAAGAACAGGAAACTATTTTTTTAAAATATGTGATCAGGAAATGGCTAGAACATATTGTGACCGCCGGAAAAATTTTAAAAAAGCAGTGAGTGAAACAGGAAGAATTAAGAGAATATGGTTATTAAAAATTATAAGCTATTAAGAGCGTGTGGTGAATCAGCTGCAAAATTAACAACTGTAGAGATTGAAAATGTGTGGAGAAATAAAACCTATGCCAGCAGACCAAATGAGCTTGATTAAGAAATTCATTATTTGGCTTTCATTGTTAAAACAATTCCCATATTAAAGCCAACCTTGCATTTGCTACCAGACTTTTGAAACTTAAGAAAAATGTCATTTGTGCTCCCTCATGATTCTGGATTTATACAAAATGTATCGAAGTGGTTTGTGTACACCAATTAGACCTGTACATGATTATGTAAGTAAAAAATTTAGTGCAGCTTTGACCTGACCCTCTTTAGGTTTGCATGAAGTTCTATTTGTGTGCCTATATATATATATTCTGGATTTTCTTGTTTACAAATAAAAAATAAAAGTTTGAAAATATTCACCTTTTGCTTGCCTGCCATTTCCAATACTCTAAGTATAATTTCTGTTTAAATAGTTGTATATTTGTGTAGCTCAAATTAAATGCATTGAGCCAGAGGAAAGTGTAGACATATAGCACTATAGTACTGATTTCACTGAAGAAATAACCTTTTAAACTAAAATAAAAACTACTTTTCACTTATTTAGTAGTGATGTGTAACTAGTATATAGTGATCCAATATAAAATAGCCTACATAAATCTGTAATTAAATTAACAAATAGGTCAATTTATATAAAAGTTTGTGCGTATCTGTTTCTAAAATCAAATTTCATTGAACATACTGATTGAGCTGTTCAGACCTGTTTAATTGTAAATTTGCCACTGAATTTAGTTCGAGATAATTGTTAACCCAAAGAACATGCGCTAAATTTAACACATTTATTGAAAGTGATTCACCTATGAGAACTGGTCATTAAAAATTTTTCTTCTGGGAGACTGACTGGTCTCGAGACAAGTTGTAAGTTTATATCCCAGCTGCACCGGTTGGAATTTTTATTTGTGATTTCTCTCTGCGGCAACCACCCCTGCTCTCAGCAGTGAAGTCCAGGTTGAAACATCAGTTACTCATCGATTAATGAAAAAGAGTACCTTCAAAGACAGAGTTATCTTCCAGTCTGGTTAGGGGCCCCTGTGCATACATGGCTGCCAGGGAAAAATGGATTAACAAGCAAAGTTCAGTTCCTAGTCTCTAGGAACTTCGCCTGAGGTGAAAGCTGGCGAATGCAAACAAAAATGTTCTTTCTTAAATGTAAAATTTGAAATTTATTAACTGTTTCCCAAAGAAAATTCTGATTATAAAAGATAATACTATTGAGCAAACAGTGTACACTGAGGAACACGGTTGAGTTTTTCATGACACGTGAGGCAGGATGGGCTCAATAGCCCCGGCTGGAATCAACCCTACAAGAAGGGAAAACTCCTACATCAATCCAAGACCCAGACTGCCAAAGACGGAGTATCAGCACAGCGCAGATTTAAGGGAACAAAAATCAGAACACAAAGTATCTACCATGCAGATAGCTGATATTGTTCCTACTCCTCTATCATGAAACAGGAGAGATTTGCATGACCAAAAGACTTGAAAAGCTGAAATAGTAGCAGTGGAATAGTAGAAGGAAGGCTAACATTTTCTATCTATATATTGACCTTTTGAGCTGTAGCCAGCCTATAGGGCATAGACCCAGATACTCTTTCTCTTATCTAAATTTTCATTCTAGCAGTTTATTGAAATAAACACCATTATAAATATATAGCATCTGAAACCCTAAAATTTAAATATAGCTGTGAGACAATATTGTCATCAATATTGTCATCACCAGTCATAACTGGTTTAATGAGTTAAATTATTATCTCCACACCTGTAATTAAAGTTAATTATGGATTGGCAGCCCATGTTTTTGAATGTTCAAAAATAGATGGTTAATCAGATAATAAATGCAATCATAGACTTCAGACTTTCAGGGACTTGCATTTTCTTTGATATGCAGAGGCCTGTGGCAACAATACTGATAGTCACTGAAAAAACCTATTCCTAGGGATTATTATGTATGAAAGTTTTGAGGCGTGCTGAAGTCGTAAAATGACTTTTTCAAGTGAAGACATATTTAATGTAGCTGTAAAGGTTAAAAGTTGAGAAGTCTTCGTACAGTAACAGTTAAGTTGTCAGAGAATGTGTGTAAATGTGAGCTGCTTGATGATTAATATTAACTTTTTGCCATCTGCTGTGAGAGACTGGCTGTGTGTAGATTTTCATGGATGATATTGAGCAGTTCTTATTTCTCCTAATTCTCATTTAAATATGTATACACATTATTATCGCGTTTGAACAAAATTAATGCTATATGCAAAGTATTTTTTGCACTGTTATATTTAAATGTATCTTTTAGTGTTTTAAGTAGTTAAAAAATTTGTTTGCTATACTATACTGCGTTTAGAAAGTAGACTCGTGTGAAAGACATGATCTGTTGCACACATCCATATATGCATATAGAACAGCTGCTGTGCATGCGTTGCCAGATGCAGTAGGTTGCAAATCTTTCACTTTACAGGAACAGTTTGCAGATCACGTAAGTTGTGGATTTTGGAGGTATGTAATGATTTTTGTGTGACTTTGTGTATGCTAAGATTTTTTTTTTGGTAAGAATTTGTTTTAGTGTTGAAGCAAGTAAAACATATGTAATATGGAGGAAGAAGTATTTTGATTAGCACTTTGCTTGTCTTCAGACTGCTAATTGAAATGTATTTTCTGTTGTTTTGTGTACATGTTCTGAGTGCTTACTAAAATACTTTTTTCCTTTTCTATAAATTAAGAGAACATACTTTTTATTATTCTGTAAGTTAAAAGATCAGTAAATGCGATAAATGAAAATAAAACTTATCTATACTATTAGCAACACTTAACTGATCAATCAATGACTAATTGTATTGTTGAATGGTCTGTTTCCAATTATAAATATGATTTGAAAATGTCATAACTGTTAGCATTCATAAATATTACATTTGATGTTTTTAGAAAATTTATTCATATAATATACATTGATTTTTCAAATGCACTGATTAAAAAAAATATATATATATTTTGTATTATAGTTCCTTACTAAGTCTCAAAATAGTAACAAAATGTTGCCTATGATTTGCACCACTGTTTTATATATATATATCTGTATAAATTAAATACATATTTTAGCACAAGGATAAGCATATGGACTAAACAGTTGTTAATTTGAATTTTCTTACAGCCCATATTTATTCAATTTCTCTTGAAATTTTCCAATTTCTTTTTTTCTTACGTTTAAGTAATTTCCACAAAGGAGGTTCTGGTTATTTCAGATTTCTTGTGCAATATTTTTGCTTTTTTGTTTGGTCTTTCTTACTGCTCACTTTTGTGGATTTCTGTCGAAGCTGATGTTAGCAATGTGTCAGTCATGTGACATTAAATTTAGTGTCTATATAGGGGTCATTTCAACTCATTTGTTACTCTTGCTTCCTTCAAAAACTGTTCAAGACTATATTGGTGACTATGTTTGTGTTCAAGACCATATTAGTGAGTATTTGTGTTCAAGACCATATTAGTGAGTATTTGTGTTCAAGACCATATTAGTGAGTATTTGTGTTCAAGACCATATTAGTATTTGTGTTCAAGACCATATTAGTGAGTATTTGTGTTCAAGACCATATTAGTATTTGTGTTCAAGACCATATTAGTGAGTATTTGTGTTCAAGACCATAATAGTGGCTATATTTCTGCTCAAGACCATAATAGTGACTATATTTCTGTCTGAGATCATATTAGTGACTATATTTGTGTTGAAGAGCATATTAGTGATTATATTTGTGTTCAAGACCATCTATCTATCTATTGACCTTCCAAGCCATTGCCGGTCCATAGGGCATAGACCAAGATACTCCCTCTCTTATCTGAATTTTTGTTCTAGCATTTTTCAATTCTTTTAAAGATATTTTATCAAATCTCACCATTTGTCTCTGTTCTGTGCAAGCAGCTCTATCTCATTGATGGAGCCGATTCCTGCTGCTCTTACCCCTCTCATCAATGTTCTTCTCAGTGTCTCTCTGGGTCAGCCTCTTTTCCTCTTACCTGTTGTTTCCCACATGAGGGCTTGCTTTGATATTCGGTTATTATCTCTTCTCATCACATGTCCAACATATATTCAAGACTATATTGGTGACTATATTTATGTTCAAGACCATAATAGTGACTATATTTATGTTCAAGACCATATTGGTGACTATGTTTATGTTCAAGACCATAATAGTGACTATACATACATGTTAAGTTGTCAGATAATGTGTGTAAATGTGACTATATTTATGTTCAAGACCATATTGGTGACTATATTTGTGTTCAAGACCATATTGGTGACTATATTTATATTCAAGACCGTATTGGTGACTATATTTATATTCAAGACCGTATTGGTGACTATATTTATATTCAAGACCGTATTGGTGACTATATTTGTGTTCAAGACCATATTGGTGACAATAGTGAATTCAAAAGTCGTGCAGAAATAAGAGAAATGCAAATGGCAAAACAGCATTTATAATCAAGAGATTGGTTATTGGTTATTAGTTATGGAAGGCCACGGTATCACTGCAAACAAATTAAAATCCATAATTGCTCAACCGCCCGTGCCAGTGGAATCATCCGAATTACTAACTCATGCCCCAAACAAAGAAAGGTAACTGTAGTCCCCATCGTAGCAGTCTTAGCACACGCCAAAAGACATAAGGCGAAACCGCGCAGAAAGTGAACACAGCCAACTATTCCCTGTCATATGATATCATCATTCATCGTAAACAATTGGAATATCGAAACATGATCAAAACGGATGAGACACACAGCTCACAGTGTGCACAGAGCACTTAACTCAGTAGCTCCTGCAACAAGTGGACTTGGAATATGAGGAAACTGCAACAAGGAACACTTTTCAGACATAGCCTTCAATGGTTCCTGCCGCCTATCCACCATATACCAGAATTTCACGTCCTTCCGAAAATGAGGATCGTCATATTGAGAACAAAAAATGTATAGCGCTTGATGATGTTAGGATATCGTTCTTGACTGCAACCGAACATATAAACACACAGTTAGTCGTCGAATTATTCCCGTCACACATCAAACAACAGACCGTACGGTTAGCGTACAACGAACGAAACACGGTGCAAATTTCCCAAAGAGGAAAATCATCGGTCGACTTGACAGTGCAGTCCACATTAAATGCATTTCAGCATGTAAATAACTTGCGTCAAATAATACCAAAGTCGGCCATTGAACAGCGCTCAATGTGACGTAAACCACATGTCAACACTAGATGGTGAAGGTCGCTTTTACAAACAATACTTGACTTGTCAAAAAGGAACATTGCTGTGTATACTCGGCAGCGCAGATTTGCTAAGTAGAACATCATTTGATTCCAACACAGAAACATACGTCAGAGAGCCTAAATTAATCATACCACAGATTTTGCTGCAGCGATCAAGAGAACATGAAACGTTCCACCATTTTGAAACGGAAGTCCCGATCAAGAGATTAAGATGGACAAATGTTGGCCCTGTGATAAGAAACAATAGGATAATCTCAAAGAAAGCCTTCAAATGGGAAAGAGGAACAAAGAAAAAGTGCCTGACCTAGAAAACACTTAAAAGAACACTGAGGCAAGTAGCAGCAATAGCAGGCATCTGCTCCCTTGCCAAGGTTGAAAATCTTGCTCAGAGCTGGGACATTTGGTGAGGTACAATGTGGGAATTGTGCAAAGTCAGACACTTTAATAGCAAAGATTGTTTAACATAGTTTAGAACATCAGCCCTGAGTTTTGTATGTGGATCTAAAGGACAATAGATTGATATATCTTAACCATTTCATTTCAGTTTATATAAATCTCACTTCAGTTGACCTGATACCTTCACCAGTAATTTTTGCTAATCATGTGTTGTATTTGTCTTTTAATGCATCTTCTTGCCGTATTGGACTTTCAGCATTAAGGATTGATATATTTTGCAGTCTACTACTGATTGGGTGGCCTCTCTTTCTTGCTGTCACATATTTAAAAAATGTATTTATCCATCTTTATTGAGAATGCACTCTTGATCTATTGTCTTTGCTTGCTTGCTTGCATTCACCCGATTACTAAAAGAGTATACCTCTTCGTCTCCCTTAAAAGGATGTTAAGTGGGCATATCTGCGTTGTGTTGTGGTTTGCAGTATAACTGTGATATTTGCGCCTTTAAGCCCAACACATCCAATTTCAGCATGACATTTTTGAGTACCGGGTTGTCTTCCGTCTTCAATCCCTACTCGCTTCGCTAGACTAGACAGGTTAGTCTATTACTAGAGGCACCACAGAGTGGTGGAGAAGGGTCTGGATGGTTCTGGTTCACCGATCCTGGTGCAAGCCATCAGCTAGGGTCGCTGACAGCTTCCAACTCTGCTGCTGTGAGGCTCGCCTTTGCCTCCTATTGTTTTTGAAGCATTTGTTGATAGCTGTGTGAATGTTTAAATATATAAACCACAAATAGATATCTATATTTTTATAGTTTGTTTATGTATTTAGCTTTCAGTACAAATTTGTGTTCAAATTGTACTCCCACATAAAAAATGTTATCTCAACATTTGTCTATTGCACTTGGATTTTCATATTTGTCTTTACTCTGGAGGTATTAATTGAATGCCTCTTATAACTATTTGAACAGCCAAAATTTTCTACCTTGTATATATTCTTTTCTTGCTCTTCATTTATTGTTATACTCCTGTGAGTGTCGAGGAACGTGTAAATTTTTAACTCTCTCTCTTTTGGCAGCTTCAGCCAATGTCACATGATGCAGTTGCAGTTTCCTTGATGTCACTCCATTTTATTCTGATCTGTCATCTGCTCCTTTTATGTTGTCTTGTATGGCTTGTGATTGCTAGGCTTTCTTTCAAGGTGAACAGATTCCAAAATCTTACATTGGAACGACTTAAGAGAAGCAGTTTTATCCACTAAGCCAAGTGTATTAGTAGACAAACACCAGACATGCCAAAAGTTGTTAACCCCCTACTGCCCATACCAGAACATACTCCCTGGACAGAGGAATCAGGATTATCAATACAAATACGGACAGAAGTGAAAGGAATAGTTGACAAAGAAGGACAGAATAGTCTACAGCGAAAAACAATAACTCTGTTTCCTGGATGAAGAATACCCACAAGACCTATGGATTCGTGTGTACATAGATGGATCACCAAAGTCAGCAACTAGATACACCGGTTACATACCATCATAAGAAACAGATAATCAAATCAATCAGAGGACCACAAGCCCCAAATCAGGATGCCTTTCATAATATGAATAGATATGAACAAGTTATCATTATACGCCTCAGAACAGGACAGAATCGACTCCATAGTCACATGTATACAAAATTCAAGATCAGCACATCAACTACTTGTACATGTGGACAGGTGCCCCATACTACTGAACACATACTTCAAGATTGCACAGAATATAGTAGACTAAGGAAAATCTATTGGCCCATAGATACAACACTACAGACAAAACTATATGGGCCACTGCAAGAGTTACAAAAGACAGTAAAATTTATACAGGAAATGACATTGCAGATAAGACAATACTTCGGGTGAACAAAAGATAGATAGATAGATTCTCATGGTTTTAGCTACTCTTAAAAAAAAATCCTGTCCTTTCCTGCTGCGAGTCAATGATTTATAACATTAATAAATACTATATGACTATAATATTTTCATTATTAAATAAGTAAAAACATATTTGAATTTACAACAATCAACCACAGTTTTTACATTCCTGTGATAAAGTTTAATCTACATTTCTGTGTTGTTAATGTATTCTTAGGTTAGAGAACGGGGATCAAGAGATACAAAACAACAGAAGAAGAGCTTTATTCTGTGGTAGTATGATCATTCTGGAACTGTTTTTGTCTCCTCACCAGAAATACTGATGGACTTGTGTAGTTTATGTTGTGAACTAATATCTGTATGGAAGGATTGCATAGTAGAAGTAATAATAAATGTTGCTCTCATTTCAACCCAAAGTGTTTTTTATCAAAGATGAAGAAACTAAAGCATCAAAAAAGGAAAGAGCTGATCAAGCAAACAACATAAAGCTGGAGAGTTCTACAACAAATCCTTCCATTCATGAAAAAAACACCACATACCTCACGTGTGAAAGAAATCAATCACACTATATTGTTTCATTGTTTTATATATTATAGTCAATGTTTTGGCTGCCTAGGACATTTTAGTTTTTTTTTCAAAATGTTCTGCTATTAGTATCTCACCAGAAAACTACCATTATTTATATTTATGATAATGAAATTATTATTGACATGTTTCTGTTCAAGCCAAAGTTGTTCTTACAAATTTTTTCATTAACATTTTGAACTGAAAGTTCCATAAAATTATTGAAGTAGACAATAAAAAGATGTCTTTACTGCATTATCCTATAATCGTATTCTGGGGTCTGCCAGTCAGGCTTAAAGGACCGGAGAATAAAGACCACTTTTCCAGTTTCGTCACCACAAGGTTTTCATGTTTGAGTGTCTATTTCCCTCTGATAGAAGAAACTTTTGACCATACTGTGATTCGAACCTATGTTCCCTTGGATGTAGACTATGGAGATAAAAATATAACATGTTCTTTGGGAATTTTAATGTAAAAAAAAAAAAATTCTTGTGTATAAAAATCATTACATCTTCTATTTGAGGAAAGAAATAAGACACTAAGTCAACTAACTTAAATGTATCCTTTTTTATAAAAGGTTAAAGGTTCCCTCCACATCTTGCTAGGTTTATGGGGAATATGGTGTTAGTGGCCATATTTTTCCATGATCACTGCACATTTTTGGGTGATATGATCGGTATCAAGTCAGACCACCTTTACTTCCCAGAAAAATCTATGATACCCATTTTTAGAGGCTGGATGAACCCTGGAACCTTTGGCCCAATAAAAAAAAAGAATCCACCACTTCTGCAAATTGAACCTGGACCCTTCTGATTAGGAAGTGAGCACATGAACCACTCAGTCAATGGGAAATGTTGAGATCTCAAAATACTAAACCAATGTTTTTTTGTATGTGAGGTGGCACGTGCTGCTAATCCCCTAGAGAAGAGATGTGTACCAATTTATAGTCAAGATGAACATAACTGTACCCATTTATTATAGTCAAGATGAACATAACTGTATACATTTATAGCTGATATGAACATAACTGTACACATTTATAGCTGATATGAACATAACTGTACACATTTATAGCTGATATGAACTTAACTGTACCCATGTGTAGCTGAGATGAACATAACTACTCCATTTATAGCTGAAATTAGCATACTTGTACCCATTTATAGCTGAGATGAACATTATCACCAATTTATTGCTGAGATGAACATAAACTGTACCCATTTATAGCTGAGATGAACATAACTACCCATTTACCGCTGAGATGAACATAAACTGTATCCATTTATAGCTGAGATGAACATAACTATCCATTTATAGCTGAGATGAACATAAACTGTATCCATTTATAGCTGAGATGAACATAAACTGTATCCATTTATAGCTGAGATGAACATAAACTGTACCCATTTATAGCTGAGATGAACATTATCACCAATTTATGGCTGAGATGAACATAAACTGTACCCATTTATAGCTGAGATGAACATAACTACCTATTTACTGCTGAGATGAACATAAACTGTATCCATTTATAGCTGAGATGAACATAGTTTGTCCATGTCTGATTTAGAATGCAGGGAACTAACAGTTTGGCTACTCTATCGGACATCTGTTGTAAAAAAAAACATGTCTGAGTTTTTGTGTGAGGTTAACAACCTTATGTTATGTATGGGAAGACGAGTTTTATTGCAAGTACAACCCTGTAGTGATGGGTTCATGCTTTTTTTCTTTTAATTGAATATTAGTTTTAAAATTATTATGTTCACACATAAAGCAATGAATTTATAGTTTAATGAGAACATGATTGAATGCATAGGGCATATGAGATTTTACCTGTGATTATGTATACATGTGCAATTTTTGCAAATATTAGCTATACAAATCTCATATTTTGATTATTACAGTGTGGAAGATAAGGCATAATTTGAGATAGTTTGTTGTTTATTTTTTTCAGTGAGTATAATTGGGGTGTCTGCTTGTGTTAAGTATATTAATTAATCAGATAAATATCTTAATGTAGCATAATTACATCATCTACTTATGTCAGATGTATATATTTATAAATATAACTGACGGTGAACATTACATTACTTAACATTGTGTGACATTTGAATCCACTTACATGGTCATGATCTGAATTAATTAAAATCCACTAAAGTGAATTGTGTATATATTTTCTTTTATCATTTGAAAATCAAAATATTTTATTAAATTAATTGCAAAATGTACTTCTATAAATCATTGATAATAATAAAAAATCAATCTACTCATCAGTCATTGTGTATCATTATAGTGCATAAACATTCGTGATATCATCAGTAACCATCACTAATCATAAATAATCATAACTAAGACTTAAGACATTCTTGTCTTGTTTTATTTGGAAGCGATGAGGCTTCCTGTGATTTTCATTCAATATTCTCTCATCTTGTCCACAAAGTGCATTTATTTTGTCAGACCACATATTTCTGTAATTCTATTTCCCATCTATTCATCTTTCTCCTAATCCAGAAACTGGAACATTCAATTGTAAAGATATACTGTATCAATATATTTGTCTTTAAAAAATACTTTTTTTTTGTATTTGTTTTATTTACATCAATGATGTTAAACAATAAATTCTCTTAAGCAACTTCCTTCCATATTTTCAACAGCACACCTGTACACTAGCCCATAAGATGTCTTACAAATGAGAAAATAAAGTGTTCTTAACTCCTCCCCGATCTGTGTAGTGCGTCTAGTTTTTACCCCTGTCTAGCTCAACCAGGTCAACCTCAGACATCATCTTCTAGGTTATGTGAGACGACAGTTGTCATTAACAAAATGCAATGAAAGCTACATTATTATTGGTTAAGAGTATCAGTGTACCATAATTGGTTGGCATCAGTTTTTATAGCCAGTTTTTATAGCCAATTTAGAAAAATATCAGCATAATTATTTTCAGAATTCTGCATAAATTTAATTTGTGCAACATTGTGTGTAAATTTATTTTAGTAAGAAAAAGTTACAGAATGTTACACACATTATGTTTTTTCCTTTATCCTGCCTTGTAAGGTTTACAGGTCTATTTTTTTTTTTTTAATACAAAAATTTTTTAATTAGGGGAACTTAAAATATGAAAGCTAAGTTTAAGATGCTTAACAAAAGACAATTCATTCGATAGATATGAGTTTTTATGTCTTGAAATTAGACCATCTGCAGCCATGTTTTAATCTTACCATTTTATTGTCAAAACAATGTATAGTTGCAATAATTTTCATTTTTTATAATTAGTTCTTTTTGTTAGTGTAAGTCAGAGCTTACAGATTTACTGACAATTTTACAATGTCCCATTTTCATGTTAAAAGACAGGATCCAAAATGTGGTGTTAAAAAAAAAAACCTTAGAAAACATCTGAAATAGCTACAATTAGCTCATATAATCAAACATTCTGAGCGTAGAATACTGAATGCATGTGAAGAAATTTAATTTCTGTATTGAGTCATACTCCACTCTGAACTGTGTGTTCAACATATTTACTGGTGATTTACTTAAGAAAGCTGTTATGAATTAATTCTTTCCAATTTGTTTGTATGGCAAGATACAATTCAGGTCCTGTGCAAGGTCTGACTCCTGATAATAAAGATTGTCGGACACAAGAGTCTAGAATTTCTGCCCTATATGCTGTCTTCAGCTCAAAAGAACAGTAGACATGAAAATTATCTTGCACAACTTGGGGAACATTGTGTTAAAGAAGCTGTAAATAGGGTGAATGAGGCTAGTCATATAGTGTAGTATTGCAGCATGTACAACAGCAAAAAAATCAAATTTTTTGAAGATCAACAAACTCCAAAACCTAAAAATAAAAATCATAACTGGCTACATAAAATTAACACTCATTACTGACTGGGGAAAAATAATTACACCTGCAACCAATGGAAGACAAGAGACAGCAGGATCCAAAAACGCTGTAAAAAATTCAGTAGACTGACTAATCATCCAATACACCACAAAATAAATAGTTTTGGAAAAGGTAGACTAAAACAAAACAGTTTTGTGTATTTTACAAAAGCCATACATAAAGTTGACTCAATAAACTGTGATAACAGTTGAACCAATTAACACAACATACAAACATCCAATGTGAAGAAAATGTGACATAATAAAGAGCAATACTGACATAAAGAATAAAAATACACAGATTGTGCAACAAAGAACAGTGTATAGTTCTTAAAATAACCAAATTAAGATCTATAGGAGAAAAAAACTCAAATTCTTCTATAATATATGGATTAATCAACAACCTATACAACAGAAAGTCAACGGTCACAACATAAATAATTTGCGGTATGTGGATGACACAGTCTTAATAGCAGAGACAGAGAATGAACTACAAGAAATGATAGACATAATAGTAAAAGAAAGCATCAAGAAAGGTCTCAGTCTGAATAGTAAGAAAACAGAAGTAATGGTCATATCGAAGAAACAATCATCACCAGCATGCAGCATAAAAATAAACAGGACAAATTTGAAACAAGTACAACACATCAAATACTTGGACGCAATAATAACATTGGATAGAAGATGCACCACGGAAATAAAAAGTAGAATATCTCAGGCCAAAATAGATTTTCAGAAAATGAAAAATATCTTATGCAACAAACCTATGTCAATAGAAATGAGAGAGTTCATCGGTGCTATATAGAACCAATTCTGACCTATGGAAGCGAATCATGGATAGTAGACAAACAAATGAAAAGATGATTTGAGGCCACAGAGATGGGATTTCTCAGAAGAATGTTGAAAGTTCCCTGTACAGCTAAAAAGACCAATGAGGAAGTTCTCAAAGAGGCCAACACAAAAAGGCAGCTCCTAAAAAACATCAGAAAGAAACCATCAACATTTTTCGAACACATCATAAGAAGAGGAAAGTTGGAATACTTTGGTTACAACTGGCAAAATAAAAGGAAAGAGAGATTGCGGATGACAAAGAGAGAAAATACTGGATAGCTTGGTGTCATGGCATGGAAAGCATTCAACAACAGAACTGATACCATGCACTGTAGATAGAAGATTGTGGAAGGACATGGTCGCCTACGCCAACCTGAGTGTATGGTACATGATGATACAACAGAAACTGAAGGACATTTTAATTTGCCTAAAAGATGGAACACTGAAATGACTTTCTGATAACTGGAAAGTGTTGGAGAAACATGAGGCAGAAGCTCTGAGAACATCAGCTAAAACTCTTTTGAAGGAGAAAATAAAGAGAACAGTATTTTTTAATATATGCATTATCAGTAATATAATATGGTCATATATTGGATATGTAATGAGGAGAGATAATAACCAAATAACAAAGCAAGCCCTCGTGTGGGAAACAACAGGTAAGAGGAGAAGAGGCTGACCCAGAGAGACACTGAGAGGAGACTCTTGATCAGAGAGGCAAGAGCAGCAGGAATCTACTCCCTCAATAAGATAGAGGTGCTTGCACAGAACAGAGACAAATGGCGAGATTTGATAAAAGATCTTTAGAATGATTGAAAACTGCTAGAATAAAAATTTAGATAAGAGAAAAAGTATCTGGGTCTATCTGGTCCGGCTGCGACTCGAAGTGTCAATGAGTAGACTATCAGTAATTACATCGCTGTGGAGTAATGCAAATTAAGATCTAGATGGTTTAAGAACAACTCTGTAAGCTCTGCCAGCAGTACTGAACAGTAATTATGATTCAGTTGATTCCATCTCACTGCATTATTCCAGGAAATGAGGAGGCAGACAAGTTAGCAAAGGAAAACAGTAAATCTTACTTGATAAGAGAGGTCAACAGAGTTGTCAGGAACAAATATATTTAATATGAATATAGAACACCAAGGTTACCAGAAAAATTATCCCTACTACCAACTCAATAGAAAAGAACAAGCAACAGTTTTTAGAATCCTGACATGCCATAGTAAATTAAAGCATAATCTTTTCAATAACCTAAAAATCTGAATTTCTGATGAGTGTGATTGTGACACAAGGAAAATGAGTGCTGAGCACCTGTTGCAGAGGTGTCCAGCTTATGATCAAAGCAGGCTCCTGTGGTCATCAACAGTACCATACCAGGATAAGCTGTATGGAGATATTACCAGCCTGGAGCTGACTGATTCTTTATTAAGTCTTGAAGTGTGTGTGTGTGGAAGAAGATGATTTCCTCAGCATCTCCAATGTCTTTATCAAAAACAAAGTAAAACAAAAAAACTTAAAATACTAAAACTAGCAAACATTGAATGAATGCTAATTTTCTTCCTTGTTTATTTTCCTATTCTGTTTTTGTTTGTTATGATTTGATGCTTTCTTAAGTCAGCATGTTATGCCAATATCCATTCATAGATAAAACTGAAGTACACTTTAATTTGTTTTCTTATTTGAAGTTAATACTATTGCTAATAATTTTTACTATCAGAATTTGATTTTTTTATGACTGGAACATTATATAACCATTTAAACAGCCTAAATTTTATCTTATTCTTTATTTTCAGCAATGTATGTGCATTAAAAAAAAATTAGAATTTGTAATTCATTTTCTGTAGCATAGAGAATTATTGGGAATTCTCATGTGAATTAGCCTCTTTCATTCAAGTGAACATCATAAATGTATCCAAACAAAACAGCTATGTCATTCATATACGTTAGTCATTCTGATAATACTTTTTTCTGTTGCTCTGTTTTTTTAACAATTATATTTTTATCTTTGACTCTTTCTTACCATTCAAATAAATCCTTACAGCATGTGAACAATTTTAGAAATTAACTTTAAAAATAAATACATGTCCGATTGAATGCCACTTTATTATATATGCATATGACTCCTAAGCAAAATATATGTTTCTGCAGCCACTGCCTAACATTGCAATATGGCTGTTTTCTAGTTATTTCTGTCTTCTATGGTGCTTTGTCATTGTGTATATGGATATATATTAAACTTGTGTGACATAAAATGTGTGAGATTAGGTTTTTATTTATTTTTTGTTTTTATCTTTTGCTGCATAACCAGAACTCTAAGAAGCAGGGCTACATTATTTTAGCTCACTTCAAACAATGATTCTCATTTGTAATATAATCATAATTTTTCAGTGGCCTTTTGCTTTCATGCATAAATTACTGTCTGTAAAGATATATAAGATGTCTTGCTATCTTTATTTTTAAGCTTTTTTATTTTCACCAAATTTAAGTAGAATGGATGGCCCATTTTATACCACATCATATCATTTCTCTCAAGAATAGTAGTTCCTATATTTACATTCAATTAATATTCTTTATTTTGATAACATATAGTATATAACATATATAGAGTAAAAGTAAAAAATATCACAATTTAATAGTGCTACCAACAAAAAATATACTGAAAAGTATTGAGGAATTAGAAAGTACTCAAATGTGATAGTTGAAGTATTATTCCTATTACTCTTTCTCTTATTCATATCTATAAGAGTTTCATTTCTCCAATTTCTGCTTATAAATCTCACTCGCTCACTCCCTCTCAATTGATTGCAACTGAAACACATTCTTTCTCTTGCCTAGTAGCTACTTTAACTAACACTTTCTCCCTTGCCATATTCTTATCTGTAACTCAATTTTTCTGTTTCTCTTTACTATCTCTCTCACTCTCTCTCTCCTCTCTCATCTCTCTCTCTCTCCTCCCTTTCTCTCTCCTCTCTTTCTATTCTGATCTATAAATAAATTCTCTTTTGCTTTATTCCTATCTAGAACATGCTCTTGCCTTATTGCCTAAAACTCTTTTCTTTGTCTTAAATCTGTTCTAAAACTCATTTCCCCTTGTCTTATTTCTGTCTAAAAATTTCTCATTAGCCTTATTCCTCTCTAAATCACTCTTGCTTTATTCCAATCTAAAACTTTCTCTGTGCTTTATCCAGTCTAAAACATTTGCTCTTTTTAAAATTTTTGTCTTATTTCTATCCAAAAACCCTCCTTGTTTTATACCTATCTAAAACTCGTTTGCTCTACTCATGTCTAAAATTCTCATTTTCCCTTTTCTTATCAAAAACTCTTTCTCTTGCCTTATTCCTATTTAAAACATTTCTAATTCCTATAGAAAACTATCCACCTCTCTCCTCCTTCACACTTCCTTTATATTTCTTTTTTTTTTAAATCTCATTTGCTCTACCACAATCTCTATCCCCCTCAAACATTATTTTAGCAGGTGTGCTTTCCTTGTTTATCTCTCTGTAAGTGCTGTGTTCATCTTTTTACTTTTCAGGATTATTTAGTAGCATTTTCATTATTTTATTTTTGGACCAGTACACTGATTGGTAATTTGTCCATAATTTTACTTTTTGGTTTAGCATATAGATTGGTACTTTTTCATTACTTCCTTATTGAATCAAATGACAATTGTTGAAAAAAAAAAGGTGGTATGATAACAGCTTTACGTAGTAATTAACAAAAGCCAATAAATTTTGACTTTTGTTTTGTTAATTACCACGTAAAGCTGTTACCATACCTCTTTTTTCTTATTTTTTTTTTTAAAGTTGTCATTGTCATCAGCTTTACAGCAGCTTCACATCTCTATGCATCTTGATGCCTTTACTCCCTTATTGAATCACTATGTTCAGTGGTACTTTGTTCATTACTTCACTTTCTCGATCAACACACAGACTGGTACTCGGTCCATTACTTTCATTTTTGAGTTATAGTTTTACTGTTATAGTATAGTCATAGCCATTACTTTACTGTTTGTGTCACCATGCAGGAAGGTACTTTGTTCTCTACTTTACATTTTGGTATTTTGTTCCTTACATAATTTTCAAACCACGCTCCCTGTCTTTTCTTCAGTAATGCAATCAAATATATGTATATGAGTGACTTTGAATCGCTGTCAATTGTCCACTTTGATGGTAACCGTTAACATACACAGATTCAGGTGCTTCAAGTCTTTTATATATATATATATATATATATATATATATATATATATATATATATATATATATATATATGTATGGCCTTTGGCATCTTGACGGATGGTTGGTCAATCAACAGCAATCATGATAAGTCAGTAGTTTGGTAAAATATTAGTGTCTTATGCTGGATGCTACTTTGCTGAACAGCTTCTCTCATGGCTGAATCTACCAATATTGGATAGACAGATCTGTCCGCAGAATGAACAAGATGTATTTGTGCTACCTGGCCTTGTCTCCTTTCTCCTGCCCCTTTTGGCTTCTGAATTTGATATCAGCGCTGTCTTGAATGTTACTGTGCCATTTTTTTTTTTATTTAACTACGATCTGCAGCCAGATCAAGTCTTAACATTATTGTATAATATACCAAATATGTCTAGAATTAAAAAATATGATTGTAGACTTTCATTAATATTACCCAATATGGATTTTGTGTCATTGTATATTAGTTCAATTTTGTAAATGTCATTTATATTATATTATTGGTAAGTGTATCAAATCTGTCGCTAGTGATAATTGTTGTATTGTGCCATCAACTTTAATCATTTGAAATATTATGGTTAACATTGCTCCAACAAAGATTTTTTTTGGTTGGTTTAACAAGATTATATATTTTTGTCTTCATAAAAATATGAAACATTTTCTATATTTATTAAAGAAAGAACTCCATCACATCTTTTGACATATAGGGAATACCAGTTCTCATATATTTTTCACAATTACCATCAGCACATTTTTTTGCTGTGTGGTCCGCATTATTCCAGTGCTGTTTTTCTTTTGAGAAAAAAATGGTGGCAACCATTTAATTTAAAAGCTGTTGCTCTGGATCAAATTTGATCTCCAAAATAAACCAATTAACTAACCACTTCTCTGTTACCACTCCTGTCTATATTTATTTGTAAATTATTTTTTTTACAAAATATGCATAGATGAGACTTATTTCTATTTAAAAGTAAAATAGTTTAGTAGCTTTGGTTTTTATTCTTTGATTTCAAATGGGTAAGTAAGCTAAACTACCTGAGAGCGTCAGTCTTATTTCTAATTAAAAGTAATGGTATTGTAGTGGCTTTGATTTATTTTTCCTTTGATTTCTAATAAGTAACCGAGACCACTGGTTGTGTCAGTAGAATAGTACCTGTGCACTGTATTGGCAATTAATTGAACAAGGATGTTCAGATGCCGCTCGCTAATCAACCTAACTGTTAAAGGAATGGATACCTGGCTCACTGATTTGGATATTAAAAAATCAGTCCCTTTGTTCTTCGCTAGAGATACAAGGCTGGCAAACTCAAATGAATAAAAACAATGCAATTATTATTAACAAAAAGAGTCGTATTAGCAGCAAAGATACATCAACTTCATGCTAGTAATAACCCTGACAATGCAAATTCCTTTTTTTTTTACATTTTTTTTTTATTTGCTCCAGAAGACCACATTGAACATCATTATACCTACCACCTTGTGACACCATCCTCAGAAGTTTATGGTTATTTATTTATCATTTAGTTTAGCTATCAATTTCTCTTATTTTAACCGAGAAAAATGGTGGTTGGTCTAACACAAACGTTTTTTTTTTAAATATATAAAAAAATAGTTTGCACCTTTATTTAAATTTCTGTTTTTTTAATTCTGTAATTCATAAAAAATATTTATACAATTTTAATTCAATGCAAGCCAAGAATATGCTATTCCAATAAATAATAAACATTACTAATATGGGTAATATTTATATTTGTCATTTAAAAAGGTTTCTCTTGCAGCAAATTGTAATTTGTTAAATATTACTTTTCTAAAATATAAGTATCTCAAGCAGTCAGGACTTCACTTAAGTCATTAATGACTTATTTGTTTTATTAAATATTTATGTTTTAATCATTATGTATTCTTGAGTATGTTTTCGTGCACTTATAATTGTCATGCTGAAAAAATTATCAGAATGTATATATATGGCCTTTGGTGTCTTGACAGATGGTTGGTAGCAAGCAATCATGATAAGTCAGTAGTTTGGTAAAGCATTAGTGTCTCATACTGGGTGCTGCTTTACTGAACATCTTTTCTCGTGGCTGAATTTGCCAATCCTGGACAGACATATCCACAGAACGAGCAAGGTGTACTCGCAGTACCCGGCCTTGTCTCCTTTCTCTTGCACTTTTTGTCTTCTGAATCTGACATCAGCACTGTCTCGAAAGTTGCTGTGCCATTTTTTTATGTTTGCTCTCCATGTGCTACGATCCACAGACATATTTTTCCAATTCCTTTCACTTAGAAAATTCCCTCAAGGAAGCCCTGCAAACATCCTTATATCTCAGCACTGCTCTGCCCTTTTGTCTCGATTCTTGGCGCTGAAAAAGGTGTTGGTGGCACACAGGTTGTTAAGGGAACAAAATTCTAGAGGTCTCTGACCATTTTTGTTCATTTTACCAATACCATGATGACCTAGGCATGATGGCCATGACTTATGGTCAGATCCAATGCGTGCATTTAGATCGCCCAGTACGTAGAGTTGTTCTGCTTTGGGGATTGAGTCCAAGGTAACTTGGAGCATCTCGTAAAATTGATCTTTATCTGTTGTAGTCGCTGACATTGTTGGTGCATAGGCGCTAATGATGTTAATTGGTCCAGCTTTTGAGTGGATTTTTAGTGTTATTATGCGTTCTGATGTACCATTTGGGGTGTTTATAGAATGTATGAGCTTATTATGCACAGCAAAACCCACTCCATGTAAGTGAGGCTGCTCAGGCTTTAGCCCCTGCCAGAAAAAGGTGCAATTTTTTCCCCTGACTGAACCACAATCTACAAGCCTTGTTTCCTGAAGGGCTGCAATACCAACATGTAGTCTCTGCAGCTCTATGTCAATGAGGGCTGTTTTCCTTATGTTTTCTACATTCGTGAGGTTGGTGTTATTTAATCCAGGACACATGGTTCTAATGTTCCATGTGCCGAGTATGAGAGATTGTGACTTCCTTCTGCTGTGTCCTAACGAGGATGGAACTGACATTTCAGCTTGCTTGCTATGCCTGGGCCTATAAAATGAAGATTATGCTTTGCCCAAAACGCACTCTCCCCTCTCGTCTCTTCTTTGAAGCGTTCAGAAGGAGGGACTAGGTCCTTACGTTTGGAAACAAAGTTGATGTAAAATGCCATAAAAAGCACCATTTCTTAGGATTACTGATTTGAGATAAACAATATAGAGACACTCAAGGCAGACTCATAGGTGTAGAGTCTCTCAAAAGATTGTAAGTTACACATGCTAATGCTTTCTGAAAAAAAGAAGTCCAAACTTAATCCTTGCTCTTAACCGCCCTGTTCTAGCTTGACCTCACTTCCTCATCAGTTATTTAAACCTGTAAAAAATCTTCATTATGTAAATGTTTTAAATAGCAGTCGGATTGTACAGAATATTATTCTCTAGAGGTATGAAGTACTTCCTCTCTCATACACAAATATCAAATCCTGACATTTGCTGTTAATCTACATTTGCCAAACTGGTCCATCAAACCAGAACACACCACTGCTAACATGTGACTTTTGCAATCTAAGATCCTACACCTGGCCTGCCCCCAAAAAATTTTGAAACACTAATTATGCACATATGAAGGGTTTCTGAACAAAATAATATTCATGGAAGCCTCACTGTGTTGACTGCTGAGCATTTATAACTGAATGCAGCAGCAGAAGTAACAAATCTAACGTATGGAGGCAAGAGTGGGAGTTGATGCTCTTTGAGACCACTACTACATTCCCTAATGCAGGAGGTCTGGATTGTCTAGAGGTAAGACGTCAGACTCTAGACAGTAACATCCCAGGTTCTGAATCCTGCTATTGAGAAGGAATTTTCCACATTTTGAATATGGCTTTATCTTCCATTGGTCTCTGCCTTGTGAGATCCACTGTCTTGCCCTCTCAGATAATAACGAAAAACAGGTGGTCCCATGTGCACTTGCGCACGTAAAAAAAATTCTTGGCAGTTGAGTGTCGAAAAGAGTAAGCCAAAAATGGCCATTGTCCAGGCAAAACATTAAGTCAATCTAGCACGCTGAATACGTATATATCAGCCCTAAAGGCACAGATATCGTAGCTATTCTATAAACTAGCAACATAACATATCCACGCCTTTTTAAGGGGTGAACGCTAAGAAGAAGAATGTAGCAGAAGAGATTCTAACGTTTGGTTAGAGGCTATTGCTCTCAAACTCTTACTACTTATCCAATTATCGCAATTCTACTTACTCCTCTGCGAACCATATACAAGTTTTTTTTGTTTTTCTTTTAAGCTCATTCAAATGAAGCTGACTCATCAAAATATTTATCCAATGAGGAAATGTGATGGCGCTGTATTCATCTAAAATATCCTAACATTTTTTCCCAGCCTTGTCTATGTAATTGGTTTTTGCTTGGATTATAATCATGTCAATAGTTGTAAGCAGAGATTCTTTGTAGATATTAATTATTTTGTGGAGTTGAATGCATTATTTTATTAATCACTTTATGAAGTTGAATTAATTATTCTATTAATCACGTTGTGAAGGTGAATGCATTATTTTTACGTAATTAAAATTCATTTTGTACTAAAAGTGTTTTTGCAAGCTCTGATTATGTGAATATGTGCACATCTGTGTGTGCATTAACGTACATTTGTTCTGAAAGATTTGCTTTGTCCATTTAACAGATAAAGAGAAAAAATAAATACTGTCAGTGAATATGCATTTGTATTATATATTTTTAAAATTTTTGTTACATTTTACTCATGCCATGTTTTACTCGAGTAGTCTCATGACAATAGTTTCACCACTTACTGTATCATTGTCACGATTTAACAGACATAATCAAGAAGTTGGTTATTATCACGAAGATTCTACAATCAACATATTACAGGAACAATCAGTCTGCATACGCTTCAATAAATGCTGGGTTGTCGGTGGAGCGGATATGGGCATGCCCTGACTGCAATGAAACTGATTCCATGAATTGTATAGAATATAATAACCAAGAGGAAAAAAAGAGCTACCATCATGCGCCTTGATATATAGCAAATATAGTGTTAATGCTCTTTTTCTTTAAACTATCGACATATTTTTGGATTTTTCTTTCCCAGAAAAACTTCGGTACCAACTTAAGAGAAATGAACCTAGATTATGTTACTCAAGTTTTAACTCTGACCTCTTGTTCTAGCAGTCCAGTTCACTGACTACGTACTTTAGTATAGTTTTACTTTTGTAGTTATTAATCTAAGCTTTTACAAATACATGATTGACTTTATTGAGCTGGTACAAACATTTACATTACATCATTACTGCCACGAAAAAAATTAGTATGCATCATGCCAATTCACTTTCCTTTGTTTAGAATTCTTTCAAGCCCTCAACATTGTGACTCTTGTATCGTAAGAATTCTTTGACCATAGTTAACTGTGTAGACAAGACCAACTGATGATTGAAATGCTTGCTTGCTGCGTGCTTGCGTTTGCCTGATTACTAAAGGAATACACCTTTTCATCATCTGCCATTTAAAAAGACGTTCTGTGGTGTGTACACGTTGTGTCGATCCTTATTCGCATGGCCAGACTAGACAGGTTAGTCTGCTTCTAGAGGCACCGTGAAGAGATGGGAGTAGGGTCTGGATGGTTCTGGTTCACTGATTCAACACAAGCCGTCAACTGTGGACCGCTGACAGCTCTCAGCTCTGTTGCTGCCGCTGCTGTTAGGCGCCTTACTTCCTGATGATCGATACAGGTGGACAAAGCAGTTTCCTGCTTCGGGTATTCAGGTGCAAAAATACCCGTATAATAAATAGAAGACGCTAATGCTTGCCTTCTTCGTTTACTATTCACGTCTGTTGCGGCTTAGTGTTAACCATCCGGCAACATATAATGCACTGTGTTCCTTGATACATTCAATAATGCAACAACGCTTTTTAAAATCCACGATTGCCTTTCCTTGAGTTTAGGTACTCTGTGATTGCCATAACAGGGTTGACGACTCACAAGAGATCAAGACTTAACTTCACCTTCCATTTTGACTTATTGTTGAAAGACTGCATCAAAACATTTTCACTCCGTAATGTCAGGATCATTGTAATCGACGCAATGGTATTGCCTTTTTCTGTCTGCCTGCCTGGCTTGGTCTGCCTGGCTCTGTCTGTCTGCCTCTATCTGATCTTATCTGAACTTATCGTATCATCTTATCTAACTAATCTTATCTATCTGTCGATTGTCCTTTCCAGTCAAAGACGGCACATAGCGCAGAAAATCTAGGCTCTTCATGATGATCTTTGCTATCAAGTGTCAGACATTGCACAAGACTTGTGTTACATCTCATCACTACGTTAATTAATAAAACATACAAAGATGATGGGCAAATTGTCCTAGATGGAGGAATTAAATCTAATACAAATGAATAGAGCATGCTATGCCTCCAGTCATATTCTCTACAAGTTAAAGGTAGCACAACCATTAATCACTAAGAAATCCGCCAAAATAAGTTGTGGAGATAGGAGTGACTGTTCTTGTTATTAATAGCACTGTACAATACAGGCTGGGTTATAAATTCAATTATTTCGTTGAAAAAAAAAATTATTTGCTTTTCGTACAATTTACTATTCAAACAGATTCCTGGAACTAAATGTGTACGAATAGCAGGTGACACTGTATTGTGTGTATTAAATAAAATATGTTTGTATTTCAGTATCGTTGAAATTCCAAATGCTTCAAACGACCTGAGAAGTTTGGCTGAAAAGAGCAGGTGATGTGTGTACGTACTTATATCACCATCTTCTCTGCGTCGAAGGTTGGCTACCATGGAGCTTCATTCCGCTCTGTCTCTTGCTTTGATGGTGCAGAAAAGAAACAATAAGTATTTTTCGGGCACACCATGAGAAAATGAAAGTTGGAATATTTGGTTACAACTGACAAAATACAGGGAAAACAAGATTGCGTACGACAAAGAGAAAAGATAGTAGATAGCTTGGTGTCATGGCATGGAAAACAGGCAACAACATAATATATGGTGTTTATAAAGTCTCACTACACTTGGTATCTAGGTCAATTTGAAAAAAATGTTTATGACGTCATCACAATATGTGCTCAATGGTAAGTTCACTTGTTGCGACAGTTTTCTTAATGACTTGTCTGGACTTTTAAGGATTCTGTCTTGGATATCTAAACATATTTCATCATTCACAGCAGGCCTACCAGATCGTGGAGCATCTTCCACATTTCCAGTAGCAATAAACTTATTCAACAAATTTCATTGACAGTGGGAGCACATATTGTGATGACGTCATAAACATTTTTTTTTTTCAAATTGACCTAGATACCAAGTGTAGTGAGACTTTATAAACACCCTGTAGATACGATGCACTGTGGGTATAAAATTGTGAAAGGACATGATCGCCTACGCCAACCGGTATGGTACATGATGATGAGAATTGAACGACTGGGATATACTGTAACAAAATAAAAATTGATCGAACAAAATGTAGAAGGGGAAGCAGAGAAAAAAAAATGCATGATCCTCATACAAGGATCTTCGTTGGATTTTCTCCCAGAATCTATGTGCTATTAGCATGTACCTCATGTGTGTAGTCTCGTTGTGTTTACCACATGTGTATAGTTGTCATGAGTTTACTTAACGTGTTGTAGTTTTGATGTATTTATCACATGTGTGTATTCTTGATGTTTTTACCTCATATGTGTACCCTTGATGTGTTTACCACATGTGTGTAGTCTTTGTGCGTTTACTCCAAGTGTGTTGTCTTCATGTGTGTATTCTTTCTGTGTTTACCACGTGTGTGTAGTCTTTATGTCTGTAATCTTTATGTTAGACTTGATCTTCTGTTTATTCGCTGATGATAATCTTCTAGTTATCAGCTGATATGTAAACGCTGAAGGCTATAAGGAGAATGCTTCCACTTGGTGTGGCCTTGAGAAACTTTCTCAGAACAGACAAACGCGTCTATAACCATTGACGACTGTACAATGCCTGATGACATGAAGAGCATTGTTTTGGAGTTTTTTTTTTTTCTTTTTTTTTTTTTTTGCCCCCATTAAAAAAAAAAAAATTATCCGTTGGGACACAGTCCGTTAACAAGAGCTCTCCGACTCTTTCTGTTCTTTGTCGTTTCTTCTAATCTTCTCAGGGTGTAATGTATCTATTGTGTTTGCCTCAAGTTTTCGTCTCTGTAGTATTTTTCTGTTTTCTCTTTCTCGGTGGGTTCTATCGGAGAGTTTGTTTGGTAATACCTGTAGTTGACCACTGTTACGCGTGTCTTTGCCATGTGCGCTGCTTTGTATTTATCATTTCTAGCGTGCATTGATTTGTTTTTTGCCCATCTTCATTCTTACTTCTAATAGTGTCCGTTCACCTGATATTAGGTATTCCAGTTAATTAGGTATTAATAAATGTCTGCAAGTTCATAGTATTCCTGGTTGATACTGCCCGTATTTCTGATTCATACAGTAGGCCCGATATGATATTCTTATTAAATAATCAAAAGCTTAGATGCTAAGAACAATCCCTTAACTTTCCAGGTAATCTTCAACTGTAGCCTACCAAAAAACTCTACTAGCCTTCCCAAATGTTGCTGTTTTAGGCCTATCTGATTCCTGCTCTTCTTTTCTGTCCATTATGCTGTGAATAGAGAATTCAACTAGGTCTTCAGTCTGTGCTTCAATACTATAATTTGACTAATGATAAATGTGTTAATTCTTAGCACTTCTTTTTTTTGTTTATACTGTTCAAGTTTTGCTCTTTGTTTATCCTAAGTCCAATCTGTGCCGATATTTCTGACACCCTATTTGTCGGTTATCTTTATGCGACATTAATGCTATATCGTCAGCAAAATCTACTGTCCTGTGGGACAGTAGATTACTGGGAAGAGAAGGAACAACAAGGAAGAGAACACCGGCTTTTCTCCATTTTTGAAATCATTACAACACACTATTTAGTTACAACCCTTTATCAACACTGCCTGATGATTTGCGGGATATATATCAACAAAACTGGCCAGCCATAAATACCCACGCAACTAACAACAAGATAATTTCTACACATACATTCTTCCACTCACCTGATCGCCCATTCACGACAGGTCTGAATTAAAGACAAGCCAGAGTGAAACCTATTCTAACTCTTCCTATTTCTGTCCGTAAAAGGTTGGATTCTAAAACAGCAACTAACACCAAGGAACAAGGAAGAGAACATCGGCTTTTCTCCATTTTTGAAATCATTACAACACACTATTTATTTACAACCCTTTATCAACACTGCCTGATGATTTGCTGCTTTCAGAATCCAACCTTTTGCGGACAGAAATAGGAAGAGTTAGAATAGGTTTCACTCTGGCTTGTCTTTAATTCAGACCTTTCAATTAGTTGTGAACTATTCAGCTTGTTTAAATGGGTACCGGATTTACGCGGCACGGACGTAATACCGACAACATTACCCCAAAAATAATGTGGCGAAGGTCTATAAATATTATGGCCACTAACACCATATTTCCCATACGCCACAGTGGTGAAGGTGCCGTGAAATGAGCGTGAAAACAAGAGCTCTCCGACTCTTTCTGTTCTTTGTCGTTTCTTCTAATCTTCTCAGGGTGTAATGTATCTATTGTGTTTGCCTCAAGTTTTCGTCTCTGTGATATTTTTCTGTTTTCTCTTTCTCGGTGGGTTCTATCGGAGAGTTTGTTTGGTAATACCTGTAGTTGGCCACTGTTACGTGTGTCCTTGCCATGTGCGCTGCTTTGTATTTATCATTTCTAGCGTGTATTGATTTGTTTTTTGCCCATCTTCATTCTTACTTCTAATAGTGTCCGTTCACCTGATATTAGGTATTCCAGTTAATTAGGTATTAATAAATGTCTGCAAGTTCATAGTATTCCTGGTTGATACTGTCCGTATTTCTGATTCATACAGTTGGACCGATATGATATTCTTATTAAATAATCAAAAGTTTAGACGCTAAGAACAATCCGTGAAAATTCTGCATTTTTGTCTGTATAAAAAGTATACACATAGATGCGTTTTTCCTTATATAAAAGTATCTATCTATCTATTGTCCTTTCGAGCCGAAGCCGGCACATAGGACAGAACCACAATCTCAAAAAACAAAAATCTTGCGTGCCAAAGTGGCACATATTGCAGAGATCACCGCTCTAAAATCTATGGCGCTGTTTCCATAACAATACTTTTTACAATGACAGCTTGTCAAGCCATCAATCAACCTCCTTAGTCGCCTCTTACGACATGCCTGGAAGGTCACTGTCACTATTCTTTACTTCCCTCATAATGAGGCCCCGGTAACACACAGGATATATAAAAGTATACAAGCAGCAAAAGGGATTGACCGACGCAGAATAACCTCGGTGAGCGTAGGTTACCCCATGATCGATGACCGTAAAGTGTGTTGAGGAAATTGTGTGTTCCTCTTCTGAGTGTAGGATCATTTTTTTTTTATCTCGAGCTGAATGTTGTCTCACTCCATCAGGGCAGGTGTGTGCTTGTATATAAATAGTGTGTTGTAATGATTTCAAAAAAGGAGAAAAGCCGGTGTTCTCTTCCTTGTTCCTTGGTGTTAGTGGTTCGTGCTCTCTCTCTCTCTCTCTCTCTCTCTCTCTCTCTCTCTCTCTCTCTCTCTCTCTCTCTCTCTCTCTCTCTCTCTCTCTCTCTCTCTCTCTCTCTCTCTCTCTCTCTCTCTCTCTCTCTGACAAGTTCGTTCGTTCGCTTTCGTCAGCTTTTGACCTCTGACGAAGTCCCACCCACTCAATTTTGTGGGACTGAATTTTGCGTGTAAAGTCTGTTTTATCCCATTACAGGATGCCCCTCGCCATGCAGGCAGATTTACTCCGACTTCAGAGGTACTAATATTTAGGGAATTAGTGAAACCCAGGTGTCCTCGCCAGGGTACGAACCCCGGCTGTTGCCGTGGTAAGCCAAACGCCTATCGATTGCGCTAACCGGACACCCTCTCTGACAAGTAAATTAACCAAGATAAATAAAATAAACAAATATGAGGCTTTCTATATAATTTTCACAATAAAGATTTTATTAATACATCAGAGAGCAGATATTTTATAAATGTATAGTAAAGGTTTCGGTTGGCTTACCACGGCAACAGCCGGGGTTCGTAATCCTGGCGAGGACACCTGGGTTTTACTAATTCCCTAAAAATTAGTAGGAGCCGCGATAGCTCAGTGGTTAGTGAACTGGACTACTACGGACAAGGGGTAGGGTTCGATCCCAACCGACGGCTCCGGGTTCACCCAGCCTTAAATGGGTACCGGATTTTTTCTGGGAAAGTAAAAGCAGCACGGGCGTAATACCGACCACATTACCCCAAAAATCATGTGCTGAAGGTCTGTAAAATATAGGGTCACTAACACATATTTCCCTATACGCCACTTGGCGTGACGGGGGGTACTTTTTTTATAGTAAAGGTTTAACCTCTCTCTTGCTCTCGCTCTGTCTCTCACTCTCCTATCCCGTCCTAGTCTTCTCTCTTACTATGTCACCCTCCCTCCTCGCTTTCCCTCTTTTGACCATACAAGATGGAACATGAGGGCTAATCAACTGATCGGGAAGTCATGTAGGTGAAATAAATAAAATTTAGTGGCGGGAATGCTCTCCACCAGCCACTTAGTATCGGTGCTGTTTAGCAGGGCAGTGTCCAAGGGATTGTGTTCGTTTAGAGAATCGACGAATCTGGTGAAATCTCAAAGATTACACACTAACTGTGGGAACTCGAGAACAGCCATGTTATTGAGGGATGCGTGGAAAACGTAGATCACCATTCTCTCTGTGTCTGAGAATAAGATGGTGACCATAGTTAATTTTAAAACGAGTTGTCATCCCTAAGAAGAGCAGACCAGTCTGTCGTGAATGGGCGATCAGGTGAGTGGAAAAATGTATATGTGGAAATTATCTTGTTCATAGTTGCGTGGTTCCTTATGGCTGACCAGTTTTGTTGATATACATCCCACAAATCATCAGGCAGTGTTGATAAAGGGTCATCATGTTTATCCTTTTTACTCTCAGGTGATTGTTCTTCGTCTATCTTTCATTTGGTCACTGGTGAAGGGGCAACCGGTGGCGATGAATTTGGTGTTGTAGCAGGTACCAAGGCTGAAGTTGGTGTTGTAGCAGGTATCACTGGTGAAGGTGCTGTTGTAGTAACAGAATGTGTTAGTCTCCTATGGCTGGCTAAAGAACTTCAACTCGTATACGTACGTTGACAAATGGTACAAGCATGGCGTATAAGGCAATTTGCGGCCCGTATATGCTGAAGCATACCTTGGCGACGTTTAAACTTCTTTGGACACAATGGACACTGAGGCTCACCAGATAGCTCGTTATTAGAAATCATCTGTAGAAAAACAAATAACTCGTTTGTCAACAATATCCATAGTTTTAAACATATTAATAACATTGAATAACAATCACAACGAGACTTTAAACACCTACTTTAAACCACGAAAAAAAAGAAAACATACGAAAAAAAAACGAATGAATAATACGCTCAACAATGCTTAACATACATACTTTAAACACATTAATACAATGGAATAACTTTTTATCGATAAGCCTTAACATACTTTAAGAGAAAACAGAAGAAATTTTTTCAAATTACAGCGTAAAATATAGTCTCACTCCTATAGACTTATCAGTAGTATGGAAATAACCTTTCTTGAAGCAACCAAATTTATAACACGAAATCTCTCATTAGACTAGTTTAAATATAACCTGGTAACTGGTAACAGATTTATAAATTAACCAGTCAGAGAGTGACTATGATAGATGTCTGGATTAACCAATCAGAAAAGAGTATTACTATGGGAGGCAGAGCAAAGACATGGCGGGCATCCAGATTAACCAATTAGAGAAGAGGGTTAAGACATGTGTAACCACTGGGGCGTCTGTCGGGTAATCGGTGGGGTCGAGAACTAGGGATGGTTGTAAAATTTCAGCATTAGCCGAAGCATATGTAGTGCCTGTCGGGTCAGCGGTGGTGGAAAGTAATGCGGGGTGGTGGGTTACTTGAACTCGATTTGACCCTTTTAGGCCTTTCGTGTCTAACTATTTTGACTTTGGGGCCTAGATTTTAGGGTTTTGCGTCCAAATTTGTGACTATGAGATATACCTTTTTGATATTTTGTGTCTAATTTGTGTGACTGTGGGACTAGATTTTTATGGTTTTCAGTTCCTCTTTTTGATAATGCAATGAATGTTTGTGTTTTGGTGTTAAATTATTTGTCTTTTGGACTAATTTTTTGGACTTTAGATATACTTTTTTGGCCTTTCGTGTCTAACTATTTTGACTTTGGGCCTAGATTTTTATGGTTTTGCGTCCAGGTTTGTGACTAAGAGCCGAAATTTTGGAGTTTGAAACTAAGATTTCTTACCTGTAATGTTTACCTTTACTGATGTCTGTCATTC
This sequence comes from Megaustenia siamemsis, assembly GCA_032433765.1. NCBI lineage: Eukaryota > Metazoa > Mollusca > Gastropoda > Stylommatophora > Ariophantidae > Megaustenia > Megaustenia siamemsis. Next base: position 51,661,065 of record JAVIAB010000092.1, read on the forward strand.
GTTGAAGTGATAAAGATATAGAACTCCAAAGTCTAAGCTTTTCGTGGGTATGGGAGTAACGTTTTGGCCTTTGGTACTAAGTTTTCTGAGTTGTAGTAATCACCTTAAATGATATCTGTTATTCGTTGAAGTGGGGAAACATTGGTATTAAAGCCTTCAGAGGTCAAAATGAGGTCATAGAACTCTTCTGGTATTGCCTCAGGGGTCAAATCGAGTTCAAGTAACCCACCAGCCCGCATTACTTTCCCCCACCGCTGACTCGAAAGGCAATACATATGCTTTGCCTAACCCGCTTCTCTGATTGGTTAATCCAGATGTCTGTCATTTCTTTGCTCTGCCTCCAATACTAATGATCTTCTCTGATTTGTTAATCCAACTGTCAGTCATTTTTTTGCTCCGCCTCCTATACTAATGCTCTTCTCTGATTGGTTAATCCATATATCAGTCGATGTTGGCATAGTCACTCGCTGATTGGATAATTTATACATCTGTTACTAGATTATATTTAATCTAGATCCATGAGCGATTTCGTGTTATAAGTTTGATTGCTTCAAGGGACGTTATTTTCGAACTACTCTTCAGTCTATAGGATTGAGACTGTATTTTACAGTGTAAGTTGGAAATTTTTTTTATGTTTTTCTCTTAACTCATAACGACGCGCTAAGGTTTATCGATAAAAGGTTATTCAATTGTATCGATGTTAATGTGTTTAAAGTAGGTATGTTAAGCATTGTTGAATGTATTATTCCTTCGTTTTTTCTTATTGGATGATTAAAGTATGATATACTAGACAACCTACATACAACCATTACGACACACTAGACAACCGGCATACAGCCCTCATGACACACGAGACAACCGGAATACAGCCCTTATGACACTGGACAACCTACATACATCCATCACGACACACTCGACAACGTACATACATACATCACGAAACACTAGACAACCTACATACAGTCATCAAGCCACACAAGACGACCTACATACAACCATTATGACACACTAGACGACCTCCATACACCCATCACGACACACTAGACAACATACATACAACCCTCATGATACGCTAGACAACCTACATACACCCCTCAAACCACACTTGACAACCTGGATACAGCCATCATGCCACACTAGACGACCTACTTTTGGAGATTACTCGAAAGTTAACACCAAGGATCTTAATTTTTTTTTTTATGTCATCGGCGACACCCCCGGAGGCAGGGGCGCGTGAGACAATATTCAGCCAGAGAGATAAAAAAAATGATCCTCCACTCAGGAGAGGAACACACACTTTCCTCAACACACCTTACAGTCATCGATTATGGTGTCACCTATGCTCACCGAGGTCATGCTGCGTCGGTCTAACAGTTTTGATGCGTGAATGCTGCGTATATACTTTTATATAAGGAAAAACGCATCTCCGTGTATACTTTTTTTATATAGACAAAAATGCAAAATTTTTCTGCGTTTAACCGAGATTTCACGCTCATTTCACGGCATCTTCACTACTCGCCACTTGGCGTGACGGGGCTATTTACTTTAATTTCCTTATTCAGCTGGTCTTTCATTCCTATAAATGTTATCATATCGACAAGCCTGATTGATATTCCATGGAGTCTTAAGAGTTTTCAGAGAATATGTATTCCTACATTGTCAAAAGACTTTTGATATTCCATGACGTTTACATGTAGCGGTGAGTCTCGTGTAGTTACTGGTCCAGGATTACACGTAGAGTTACAGCCAAGTCAGTTCAGGATCTACCATTTCTAAAACCAACCTGTTATTCTTGCAATTTACACACAAGGTCTGTCTTTTATTTTATTTAGGACCGTCCTAGAAAGAAGTGTGTTCTTTATATTTAAAAAAAAACGACTGACTTCGCCCTTCTTTCATGATTGTAATAAGTTGGCCTTCTTCTCGGGCTAATGTTTTTTTGTTTCTCTTTCCAGATATGCTGAAACAGAGAATATACCTAGCCTAGCTCTCTTGATGAGATCTGTCATCACTACCTCAGCAGAAATTACATCAGCAGGATTTCTGATGATTTTTCTTTCTTTAATTTGGTGATCGCTTTCTTAATTGCAGCCTTGGTTGAGCAGTTAAAATCTATTTGTAGGTCAACTTCAACAGGCTGCATTTCTGGTGATGAGACATACAGTTAAACAGGCATCTGTTCTTTTTTTTTTCTTTCTGGTGTTCACCCGATGACTACTTATGGAAATCAATAGCCCTCCTTTATCGTCCGCCCTTATAGGACGTTAAATGGATGGGGATGCGTTGTGCTGTGGTTTACTGCTAGATTGTGATATTTGTGCTATTCGGCCCAACACATTCGATACCAGAACTGCATTTTTTAAAAGCCATTATAGCTCAGTGGTTAGTGAACTGGACAACAAAAGACAACAGGTCGGGTTCAATCCTGATAGACGGCTTCCGGGTTTACCGTTCACCCAGCCTTAATGGGTACAGTATTTTTTTTCTGAGAAAGTAAAGCGGCACGGGCGTAATACCGACCACATTACACCAAAAAGCATGTGCCGAAGGTCTGTAAAATTTATGGCCACCAACACTATATTACCGTACGTCACTTGGCGTGACTGGGGCTCGGCTCTTTACTCTTTTTTTTTAAACTGTATTTTTGAGTACCTTCCCTCTTCGATCACTACTTGCTTGGCCGGACTGGATAGTTTACATCTAGGGGCATTGCTGGGGGGGGGGGGGGGGGTGTCGAGCAGGGATCAGCTCTGTTGTTCGTAGATTCTAAAGCATGCGGTCAGGTGTAGGCCGTTGAAGGTGCTCAGCTCTGTTGTTGGATGTTCGTCCAGGTTCCCCCAGTTTAGATTGTCTACGACGTACAAGATCGCTTACTGAAAACGAAGATCTCAATCACAAGTGGGACAGCGAGCCCTATATTTTTTTACTTTTAGAAGGACTGGAAGGAGGTTGATGGCGATAATATTAATGAAAATAGAACTCTCCATGCAATGATGATAATGTGTAGAAATTATCATTTTCTACAGTGAGATTACACAAGATCGCTAGTAATATTTCCCTTTCCCTTTTCAAGAATTTACGAGGTGAATCTCCAATATTTAAACATCGATTTTTAAAAAAAGTCTAATTAGTTGTGACGATAGCACTAGGTGGCTGTGAAAGTGAAATAAACATTGTTTTATAATCCAAATATTAGTTTGGTTTTGCTTAACATAGATCTAGATAGATATAAATTGGGATAAAGCAAAGTGAATAGTAAAAAGTAAAAAAGTAAAGTACCCCCGTCACGCCAAGTGGCGTATAGGGAATATAGTGTTAGTGACCACAAATTTTACAGACCTTCGGCACATGATTTTTGGGGTAATGTGGTCGGTATTACGCTCGTGCCGCTTTACTTTCCAAGAAAAAAATCCGGTGCCCATTAAAGGCTGGGTGAACCCGGAAGCCGTCGGTTGGGATTGAACTCTTGTCCTTTGTAGTCCAGTTCACTAACCACTGAGCTATCGCGGCTCAAAGTGAAAAGTAAGGTGGTTTAATCAGTATGCTATGATGTGCAATATTCAGTATCCCCGAGCAACAATGCTTCTGTGCTGGTGTTGAGGGGAACGATAAAGCAGACAAACTGGCCGGTCCGACAATATTAACTGATGGACAGCCATTGGACAGAGATAGGCAAAACAAAGGACTTTGACAGAAGTACAAAAACATGACTATCTATATAGATAGTCTGTTGAACTTGGAGCGAAGATTGGTGTTGCCAGGACAGAGAGATATTCTGGACTTCTTCTTCTTCTTTCCTTCCTCATCTGCCTTTCAGCGTCGAGGGGAGATATAATTTGCGGTGTTTTGCTCTTCGGTTCGCCTCTGCTGCTGTTATGTTTCCTAGTGCTTCTAATATTCCATCGACCCATCTTTTTCGTGGTCGACCCTTGGGTCTAGTGTTCTCACAACGTTTGTTGAAGGCTCGTTGTGTTGTGTTTTGTTCTTTCTGCCTTGTCACGTGGCCAAACCATTTTATCTGTTGTTTCCTTATATATTCTATGGCGGGGGCTATTCCTAGCTTTTTTCTCAGTTCTTCATTTCTGATCTTATCTCTCAGACTGTTTCCTGTCATTGTCTAACACGAATATTCTTGACGAATGAAAGAAATGAAATTGTCAACCAACACCGAAATGGCACAATTGATCAGCATACACTGATGAACATTAGCACGTATGCTGTGATGAAGATTCGAATTTAACATAACATTGCTGCACGCTTTATATGTTGTTATTTTAAAAAAAAATAGATCTCTTTAACTCGCACACAAATGTCGCCACCAGCTAAAAGAGATTGATCATCTGAGAGGTGCGTGGGTTTTTCCGGAGTTTTGTGAGGTCAAACAAAATATTCATTTTGGCCATTTGTTTTTCTGCACTCAGTTATTTCGTAAATATCTTCACTAACATACGTAGCTTCTTTTAGACTATCTTTAAGGTCCCCCCCCCACCCCACCCCCCCCCCCAACCCCCAATCCCCATTTATATTTTAAGGATTGAAATCATGCATGCCCTTTACGCGTCGAGCGTTATAAGAAGGCGTTGAAAATACATCGATTCTGTGATAAGAATCAATGAAGAATGACTTTCCCATCATACATTTATGTCGATACCTTCTGATAATTGAAAAGAAGGCAGATCAAGGGAAACGCTACGTAGACCAATTAATATGGGAAGATTTAACAATGGGACAAATCATTAATTGTGGAAAACTATGACTTCCGCCCTACGTGCTATTTTCGGCCCGAGAAGAAAAAAAATGAATGGTGCCCTTAACAGTTATCTATACTGACTTTTTTCAAAACCAAGCCTCAGCATAAAGTATCTTGGAGACACCCACGATCGAAACACTGACGCCAGCTGGACTTGATACTTGTCAGACGCCCTTTCCTCAAATCTGTAATTCACACACGATCATACCACAGTGCAGACTGTGACTCGGATCATTCTCTAGTCTGCTGCAAACTCAAGCTACTGCCCAGGAGGTTCCACTATGCCAGGCAGCCAAAGAAAAGATCTCGCATAGACACTAGCAAGTTAACACATTCTGGACTGGTCGAGCAGTTCAACAAGACCTGCAAGGAGTCGCAAAGCTCTAATGAACACTACAACAGCGCTGTGGAAAAATGGGAGCATCTCCGCAACGTCATCTACAACAACGCGGTTAGCATCTTTGGAAAACAGACATTTAAGTCTCACGATTGGTTTGAAGCCAACTCCCATGTTATGACACCCGTAATTGAAGTTAAACGCACAGCCTTCTTAGATCACAAGCGCGCACCAAATGCAAATACTCTGCATGCTATTAAAATGGCCAGAAACAAAGTCCAGCAATCAGCTCGACGCTGTGCTAATGAGTACTGGCTCCAGCTTAGCGACAGCATCCAGACTGCATCTCAAACTGGAAATCTAAAAGTAATGTATGATGGCATAAAGAAAGCCCTTGGGCCAACAGAATGCACTATTGCCCCACTAAAGTCATCCACTGGGGAGAAAATAACAGACAGAGGCAAACAGATGGAAAGATGGGTGGAACATTATTCTTCACTTTATTCAATAGAAAACACTGTTACATCAAACGCCCTCGACACCATACAATGTCTCCCACCTATGGAAGAGTTAGACATTGAACCAACCGTAGAGGAACTTAGCAAGGCCATAGATAGCTTGGCCACCGGCAAGGCTCCAGGACAAGATGGGATCCCTCCCGATCTGATTAAATCCTGCAAAAGTGCATTATTACATCCCCTGCTTGAAGTGCTACATCTATGCTGGAAAGAGAAAACCATTCCTCAAGATATGAGAGACTCCGTGATTGTAACTCTCTACAAAAATAAAGGAGATAGAAGCGACTGCAACAACTACAGAGGCATCCCCTTACTCAGCATAGTCGGCAAGACCTTCGCCAGAGTCATCTTAGGAAGGCTACAAAAACTCGCAGAACGCGTATATCCTGAATCGCAATGCGGCTTCAGATCAGGAAGATCAACTGCAGACATGATTTTCTCCTTACGTCTACTTCAAGAAAAATCTAGAGAGCAGAAAAAGCCTCTCTTCATCGCCTTTATCGACCTTACAAAGGCATTTGACCTTGTCAGCAGAGAAGGTCTTTTCAAAATACTCTCCAAAATAGGCTGCCCACATACTCTACTGTCGCTAGTCAAATCGTTTCATGAGGACATGAAGGGCACCATCCAATATGACGGCAGCACATCACAACCCTTCGGCATACGCAGCGGTGTCAAGCAAGGATGCGTTCTTGCTCCAACTCTATTTGGAATCTTCTTCGCTGTTCTGTTAAAACATGCATTCTCACATTCAAATGAAGGTGTCTTTCTGCATACTAGATCCGATGGCCGACTGCTCAACATCTCAAGACTAAAGGCAAGGTCTAAGGTCAGACATATTTATATTAGAGATCTGTTATTTGCTGACGACGCTGCACTTGTCACGCAAAGCCAGGAAGAACTCCAGAGCATGGTACATCGCTTTGCACATGCCTGCCGAGACTTCGGTCTAACAATAAGTTTGCAGAAAACTAACATACTAGGTCAGGACACAGAAGCAACACCTGAAATCTCTATCGACAACTACAAACTTGACATCGTGCGGCAGTATAACTACCTGGGGTCCATCATCAGCGACAGACTATCTTTAGATACAGAAATTGACACTCGTATTGGTAAAGCCGCTACCACATTTGCCCGTCTTTCTAAGCGTGTCTGGCAAAACAACAAACTGACAATTAAAACAAAATCTGCAGTGTACAATGCCTGCATAATTAGTATCCTCCTGTATGGCAGCGAATCTTGGACAACCTATGTAAAGCAGGAGAGGAGGCTAAATGCATTCCATATGCGATGTCTACGCCGTATTCTTGGTATCACCTGGAAGGATAAAGTGACAAACGTGGAGGTCCTGACTCGCACAGGCCTACCGAATATCTACACGCTGCTCAAGCAACGTAGGTTACGCTGGCTTGGCCATGTACACCGTATGAAAGATGGCCGCGTACCAAAAGATATACTCTACGGGCAACTGGCATATGGTAAAAGAACTAGGGGGCGCCCAAAACTTCGATTTGTAGATGTGTGTAAACGTGACATAAAGAATCTGAACATAAACCCTGCAGCATGGGAAGACATTGCTGCAGACCGAAATCTCTGGAAACACACTCTAAAGGTTCACCTCAAAGAAGAAGCAGACAGATTCATAGAGAAAGAGAATACGCGGCGAAAGAAAAGAAAGGAAAAAATACCATTTCTAGGGGCGCTGAAAAATCCATAGTCAACTATGACTGACGGAGGCTACTATACTGACAAAGTAGCACAAACCATATGTTTCTCTTCATCTGCTCACTTTACAAATCGACCTCCTATAATAGCTGTCCTTCGTGGTCCTTCGGTTGTTTCTGAACCACAAGGAGCGCGGGACTGGTTCGTCTCGAGGCAAGTCGCTGGTCTCGAGAAAGAGAGGTTGTGAGTTCAAATCCGGGCTGTACTAGTTTGGATTTTTGTGTGTGGCCACCACCGCTGATCTCAGCAGCGAGGTCTGGCTTGAAACGTTAATTACCCATCGACGGAAAAAATGTGAGTACCTCTGAAGACGGAGTTTATCTGCCTGTGGCGTCGAGAGACCCTGTGCACACGACTGCCAGGGGAACAAACACGGATTAACACTAAAAATTCAGTTCCTAGTTAATCTCTAGGGACTCCACCAGAGGTGAAAGCTGGTGAACAAAAAACACAGTTGCGCCCCCCCCCCCCTTCCTCCCGGCCACCTCCGTCCGAACGACAAAGAGAGAAGATACAGAATAGCTTGGTGTCTTGGCACGGAAAACCGTTAACAACATAATTGATACGATGTACTATGGGTAGAGACTTGCGGAAGGACATGGACTATCTAGAGATCTAGAGAGTCGCATCCATACATCCTACTATAGCTCAAGCCAACTTGTGTATCTTCGGTTCACTAACGATGTGTGTTAGTTTCTATTCTACCGCACCACAAGTTTATTAAGTTCTGAAATAAAATGTGTCCCTCTATTAAAACCAGATACAATGCCGCTACTTCTCCTGTTATCTTTCTTGACATAGCTGTTTCTCTCTCGATCTTCCAGGCATTGACGCACCCATTCTCTTCAAACCTATTGATGCTCATTCTTACCTCTGTACTTTCTCCTACCTGCGATCACGTGGTTATTCTCTCTTTTCTTCAAGTTTCAACGTCTCCGTCGCATTTGTAGTTACAATAATTCAACCGTTAAAATGGTGGTTATAAACATATCTATCTATTGACCTTTCGAGCCGTAACCGGCCCATAGGGCGTAGACCAAGATACACCTTCTCCTATATGAATTTTTGTTCTAGCAGTTTTCTTTTAAAGATATTTTATCAAATCTCGCCATCTGTCTCTGTTCTGTGCAAGCAGTTCTATCTCATTGAGGGAGCCGATTCCTGCTGCTCTTGCCTCTCTCATCAATGTTCTTCTCAGTGTCTCCCTGGGTCTTCCTCTTTTTCTTTTACCTGTTGTTTCCCATATGAGGGCTTGCTTTGCTATTCGATTATTATCTCTTCTCATCACATGTCCAACGTATGACCATCGTCTTTTCTTTATTACTGAAGATATTAGTGGTTGATTGGCGATTTCTCTAATTTCCTCGTTTGTTTTGAATTCGTTCCATTCTATACCAAGTATTTTCCTTAGACATTTATTTTCGAATGCGTTCAACTTTGTTTCTATATCTCTTGTTGTTTTCCAGCTTTCACACGCATACGTAAGGGTTGATAGTACATTTGATTTGAATAGCCTAAGTTTTGTGTTTGTGCTAATGAGTTTTGATTTCCACAACTTTTCAAGGCTTCTGAAAGACATTGCTGCTTTAGCCAGTCTGATTCTAATTTCTTTGCTCGTATCCCCTTCTCGATCAATGTGACTTCCAAGATAGATAAAGTGATCGATCTCTTCTACTGGTTTGTTTTCCATGTATATTTTGTCACTTGTTGGAATTAAACTTTTCATGACTTTAGTCTTTTCATGATTGACCTCAAGCCCAATTTTGCTGGCTATTGATGATAGTTCATTTGTGTTTTCCTGCATCGTTTTTATCTGACTGCTGATGAGAACTATGTCATCAGCAAAGTCGAGGTCCTCCAAATGGTCTCCTTGTATCAATTCGATGCCTTTATTACCAGTGCAGCATTTCTTCATTATGAAGTCCATAACAATTCCAAATAACAAGGGCGATAAAATACATCCTTGTTTAACCCCAGTTTCTATTGGGAAACATTCGCTCAGTCCTTCCTCTGTTCGAACTGCACATGTGTAACCATCATACATGTCTTTGATAATATTTATGATTTTTGATGGTAAGCCATATTGCTTCAGAATTTTCCACAAAGAATCTCTATGAATACTATCAAATGCTTTTTTGAAGTCGATGAAGTTAAGTACAAAAGGTTTTTGCTTTTCAATGTGTTCCTCCAATATAAGTCGTAGAGTGAAAATGTGGTCAAGACAGCTTCTCCCTTTTCTAAACCCAGCCTGTTCTTCACGCATTACTGTATCTATTGAATCCTTTATTCTATTTAGGATGATTTTACAGAATAACTTTGAGGCAACTGACAAAAGTGTCACGCCTCTCCAGTTGTTACAATCTCTAAGATTGCCCTTTTTTGGGATCTTAACAATGATTCCTTTTTTCCATTTATGAGGCGTCTTCTCTGTTTTCCAAATGATGTTGAACATTTTTTGGAGATGTATTAAATTATGGCTATCAATTGCCTTGAGGATCTCAAACATAACAAAACACAAAAAAACTTCCAGAACCGCACACATTAAGTATATACAGCGCCCTCTCATTCGACTTTTCCTGGTAGTCCCATTGTTAAAGTTTTTTGGGGATAGAGATGAATACATTGCCCCTGTTACGCCGGTAACGACCATCGTTTAATTTTTTGAATAATTTCTTATCAGGATTCGACAGCACCCACTTTCTCAATGAGCAGTAGAGTTGTGAAAAAAAATATTGAAGTTTCAAATACCGCATTTAATCTCCCCTCTCCCCCATCCCCCAAAGTTTTTTTTTTTTTTTTTTTTTTTTTTTTTTTTTTTTTAAAGAAAAGATCATCTTCTGTAGGCTTCGCACATGAAAACTTGCCATGTGTACATAACACTTGGATTTGCTGATGCTACTGACCTCTGTAGAAATGTGAACGGTTCATCTTTTTCTTCTTCTGCATTCACTCAACGACTATAACAGGACGACATTTGTTTGAGTCCCGAGTTGCATTCTCTTTAGATCCCTAATAGCTTGGTCAAACTAGTTAATATATTACCAGGTGTACAGTTTAGTGGTGGAATATCATCTGGATAATTCTTGTTCGTCGATCCTAACGCAAGCAGTCAGCTATGAGTTGATGACCGCTTTCTGTCATTGTGGTAACAGGCCTTATGTACTATGAAGAAACCAAAAGAGTGAACAGTGATTGCCTCGTATACACGTTTGGTGCCCTTTACATACATCAGTATGAACTCGAGCAGGCATCAAGCGTTATTCACAACCAAATTATTCCCTGTTCTGTCAGTTTAGTTAGGTTATAGAAACGAAACCGTCATCTAGACAAGTCGCTATCTTGCTGCAACACAACGATATAAGCTCATTTTTGTATCATCTTCTTCCTCTTCTTTTCTTCCTCATCTGCCTGTCAGCGTCGAGGGGATATATAATTTGCGGTCTTTAACCTTCTGTTCGCTTCTGCTGTTATGTTTCCTAGTGCTTCTAATATTCCGTCGATCCATCTTTTTTGTGATCTACCCTTGGGTTTGGTATTCTCGCAACGTTTATTGAGGGCTCGTTGTGTTGTGTTTTGATCATTATGCCTTGTCAAGTGGCCAAACCATTTTATCTGTTGTTTCTTTATATATATTCTAAGGCGGGGGCTATTCCTAGCCTTTTTTTCTCCGTTCTTCATTTCTGATCTTGTCTCTTAGGCTGTTTCCTATCATTCGTCTAACACATTTCATCCAGGTAGAGGTTAATTTTCTTATTGTTCTTGCATCTAGGGTTCAGGTCTGGCACTGGAAGCACAACGTTGGGATGAAGATTGTATTGTACAGTCCCCGTTTTGCCTCTAGAGTTATTTCCTTGTTGGACAATAGTGGTGATAGCTGTCCAATGATTTGACAAGCGTTGATGCATCTTGAGTCTATCTCTTCTGTTTGTGTATTGTCGCTTGCCACTAAAATTGCTAGGTATTTCAATTCTTCTACTCGTTTAAGTTGCCTGCCTTTTATAGTTATGTTGAAGATCCCGTTTCGCTTTGGCGGCATTCGTGGCTTCTGTTTTGTTGATGTTGATTTTCTAGTTATATTTTATGTTTGTGATGTTGAGTTTATCTAAGTGCTCTTGTAGGTTTTCTATTTTTCCATGTATTAGTGCCTGAACGTCTGCAAATAAAAGCTCGTTGATCTCCTCTGTCTCTGATGGGTTGGCTAACTTGCATATATAGTCCATGTATGTAATAACTATTTTTGTATATAAATTTCAATAGCCAGTCTGTTTGCCGTGATACATTTCACCTCCACTCTATTCCTCCACTAGCCATCTATTACAACAAGCCAAAAATGTTTCCATAGAAAATATATTGCGACATAAAAAGAAAACCCTAGAACTGTAATAATTGCATGCAGAATATCTAAGGAAAAGTATCAAATTCATCTAGCCAAACTTGTTATTTGCTTTCCTTCTGTATTCATGTTCTTGTCATGCTGTTCAGATTTGAATCATTTCTTGCAGCAGGAGGAAGTTTCACAATCTTGTCTAATTCGTAACAATTACCTCACAACTTTTACTCAATTTGGCAGTCACGTTCTTTGGTCAAGCGACTGAGATCCGCATCTCTGTTATTATGATGAAGTTATGAAGTTAACAGTTTTTTTTTTTACAGTTTGTAATAGCTTTATCTTCTGCCTCACTGTTGGCTAGGTTTGGTGTCGTAGGACACACAAGCTTAAGCACAACTGGAGGGCATGCTCTAAATATTGTATTCCATGTCCCAGTGTTATGTACAGTCGATCTTGACATATGAAGGAGAATCTTTAATTATTTGATAACCTAAAAGACATTTGGTGGCTGGCATAAAAATGCGGTTGTACAGAAGAATGTAGTGAATATCATTGACAACTGGACAAATTGATGGAAAAAAGAAGGGAGGGAAAACATAGCCTAAAACAATATATGAGGATGGTTTAACAGGAAGTCAGTTCTTCAACAGAACTGATAATTAACTGTAGAGATAGAAAGTTGTGAAGAGACATGATTACTTACAAACTCGGTACTTGATGATGACGATTGCATTTCCACATGGACATTAATCCGTGTGGTGCAGTTCAACAGCTACAACTATGAGAAGAAATTGCAAACACTGAAAATAAATGTATGCTGAATTTGAAAAGGTCACATACATTCCAAACGATTCTACAGCATCAGGGATGTTTTTGGTCTGCGACTCATAACTGACGAATTGCGTTAGGATCACAACAACAGCTAATCAAGTCCCTATTCCATCCACAATGGCGTCTCTGGAAATAAGCTAAAGGTCAAGCGAATATGATCGAAGAGTAAAGGCAACCAGGTACTAAAGAGACAAAAAAAAACCATTCCAAAGGCGGGTGTATCGGACCTAAGTCAAAAGTATCGTTAATTATCGTACCGAAGAGAACGTATCTACGTCCACTTTATTAATGATTTTTTTTTAAAGGTGATCGATTGAAAAAAAAGTAGTCGTCGAGTGAACGAAGAAGAATAATAATTCCACATATTCAAGAGATCCAGGGAATACAAGACTCGTGTTGAAGGCTTTGGGAAGAACGGCATAGGCTAATAGCTGAAGAAATCTGATCAGATGCAAGCTGTGGACAACTTGAATACGCTTCGACAGATGACTGCTAACCAAAGGCCAGGAAGGAAATGCAGCGGTTAAATTGTTATCTAGGACCCACAAAGCGATAACACCATAGCAACAACAAAAACATAAGGACATCAAATGATGGCAAACAATGATCGCGTAAACCTGCTTCCGGGCGTCAGAAAACACATCGCTTCGTGGAACATTATTGATGTGGAGCAGTACCCTAGAGCTTTCAGACTGATTATAATCTCGTTGTCTAAACGAGAGCGAGAACTTCACCGTTATTCACTAAAAAGGATATGGCGGCCGCCTGGATATCGTCATAGAGGAAAAGTCTTGTTATTTACATGTTTACAAACTGTCTGACTTAGTTATAGTGATTCTTCCGAATGATCGCAATGGTCCTTACCAACCAGAATGCGTGTGACATTTTGGGACTTCCCTTAGGTAAAAATTTATTTATATGTTTAAAGTTGTTTTTTTTCCTCCGCTACTCTCACACTGGACTCGCTCAATAAAACTCTAAAATAAAATTCTAAAATGAAATTGAAAGTAAAGTATGAAAGAACATTCATTCATTCAGTCATTCACTGAGTAAAGTAGAAAAAATATCAGAGTTTCAGTGTATTATTTAGGTGTTATTACAGTTATTGCTAATAATTGGATATGATTATTATATAGACTGCCACTCACTCACTCTCAAGGAGTCAAGAAGAGTGTCAGTACAGTTAAGTTGAGTAAGAAAGTTTGAAGTAAGTAGAAAAATATTAGATATAAATAATAATAATGTATTAATGTCACAATAAGTATATGATTTATCATTTAAACATTTTTAATATCATCATCTCATCATGCAATCTCACATGAAAACAACGAATTCAGTAATTTGAGTAAAAAATTTGTTGTTGCCAATAGTACAACTTTATGTAGTGTATAAGTGTATATATTATATTATAATTACAATTTTACAAAATTACTAATTAGGAGGATTAAACCGACCAATCAATTATATTAATCAATGATTCCAAATCAATGATTATGATCTGATCTAAATAAATATAAATTATTATGGTATTGTTATGACAAAAGAATTAAGATCAATAGTTATTCATTTAAGAAATATTATATAAATAATATAACTAATAACTATAATAATAATTCTTGTCTTAAGTGCAAAACCCACCATAAAATGTTGAAGGAGGTATGACTCAATGACAATGGCACAAACATTAGCCCAAGGATTAATTTAATTCATTAAATATTTTTTGATAATATTAATTACTAGATAGGTACAGAACAAACTTACATACTAAATGTTAAAACTGATTTTGTAGTTTTTAACTGTAGGTATTTTTGCAAAAGTTTCAAAATAATACAAAAAAATTTAAAACACAATAAAGTATGGTATAGTCCTTGACTGTAAGAATCCAAGTGAAATTACTTGATTCATATCTGTTGTAAATCAATTATTTATTTAAAAAAGTTATGAATTTTAATTTTTAAGGGATTTGTTATGATAAAGAGCTGTTGTCAAAAAGTCAAAGATTGGAAAACTTATAAAAAGACACCTAGATCATGTCCACTTCCATAGAGTCAAGACAAGTAATAATGTAAGATAAAAGATGGCGTAATAGTAAAAAAAAAAAAATATAGGGATAGCTATCCCCTATACTTCAACACAAAGTAATACCTATTACCACCAATTAACATCTTATACAGAATATATTATTTTTATATTCTTTCCAACATTGTGCTACCAGTGCTAAACATGGTCACATACATCTAAGCATAGAATAAAGCTTGTCACCACAGATTAGTGATGTCTGGGGCCTCGGTAGCTGAGTTGGGAAAACCACCCGACTGGTCTACCGACGTTCGGACAACCCATGTTCAATTCCCGCTGGGAGTAGTGTGAATTGTACTCGTGGTTGGAAAAAAAAAATACCCCCACGGTCGACCCAGCCGTTGGCAGAAATGGGTACCAAGTTATTACCCGGGAAGTTGAGGAATGTCGCCTCGCATTTGAGTTTTGATGCTTGAGATGACACTATACAGACATTTCTGAACATTTCTGGATAGGCGGCCGAGCACATATGGGTGGAAACTCGCGTGCTAAGATGCTGGTTCAAGTCTTGTACTTTACCTTTGGTGATCTCTGAGAAAAGCACTCGGCAAAACAGAAAAGAGGGGTTCATAAATGATATAAGAAAAAGGGTAGGCATTTAGCCAATCCTAAGCTACATACAGAAAAAACATGTAAACTGGTTTGCCCTTGTAGAAAGAATACTGTGTGATTCCTCACCATACAAAGCATATATTAAAAGAGAAGAAGGGAGAAGAGCAAGTGGCAGACTCAGAGTATAATGGAAAGACAACATCGTAGAAACACTACAACATCCATAATGAGTGAGGCCACCAAAAGGGCGAGAACCAGAGTTTTGTATCTCTCTTGACACCCAAATAGGTATAAGAGGAATTGAAGAAAGAAAGAAAGTAGTAATAGTAAAAAAATATTGGATATAGTGTTGTAATTTAATAACTGATATTGATTTTATTTAGTTACAGAACATTTTGAAATTCCACTTATGTAAAAATGAACACTGAATCGAAATGAAATAGCCATAGAAGTTTACTACCACTTGACCGATTCATTGATCATTGTATAAATCAACAATGGCAGATGGAACAAACCATTTTTGAATGGGGTGATAATGCTGTAATTAATTTTACCAATTGCCACCAAATTTGCAGTCAAAAATTTATTTAGTTACAGATCACTTTCAAATTCCATATACTTAAATAGAAATGGGTGCTGAATTCAAATATCCATAGACATTTTTTTTCTTAACTACAGCTTACATTTAATGGGTAGAAAAACTATGAAAATTCTTTTTTGAAACAGTTTCTATTAATAAAATGGAAGATGAACATCTTGATTGATATAGACTTTGGTATCTCTTGTAAAATCATGTTATAAATAATAGAAAAAGCTATGCTTCTTTGGATGGTATAGAATTTTGTGACACCAAAAAATGGTTGCTAGAGGAAGTGAAAAGCCTAGATGTTGATATTCTGGTCACCATTTATCGAACTACCTAATTTTGAGGTACTTTGATAAAATAATAAAATGTATATTTTTTTTTCACTTTTAAATATTAAAGCCAAATAGCCCTTGAAATAAGCAAAACAAATATACCTTATTAATTTCTCAAGTCAATTATTTAATACGTTATGAAATGAATTTTGAAATGATTTAAATTTTCCTTAAAGTGATTAAAGAGGAACATAGAGAGGAATCTACATTGCTATTCTTTCTTATGCAGACTTTGAAGCTATCAGTTCTGGATCAGGAAATTAAACCAGTTGTCACCATCATTGTCCAACAAGGAAATAACTCTGGAGGCAAAATGAGCACAATACAATACAATCTTTATCCCAACGTTGTGCTACCAATGCCAGTACTGTACCCTAGATGCAAGAACAATAAGAAAAATAACCTCTACTGAGGTGAAATGTGTTAGACGAATGACAGGAAACAGTCTGAGAGATAAGATCAGAAATGAAGAACTGAGAAAAAAGCTAGGAATAGACCCCGCAATAGAATATATAAGGAAACAACAGATAAAATGGTTTGGCCACGTGACAAGGCAGAAAGATCAAAATACAACACAACGAGCCATCAGCAAACGTTGTGAGAACACCAGACCAAAGGGTCGACCACGAAAAAGATGGATCGATGGAATATTAGAAGCACTAGGAAACATAACAGCAGCAGAGGCGAACAGAAGAGCAAAAGACCGCAAATTATATCTCCCCTCGACGCTGAAAGGCAGTTGAGGAAGGAAAGAAGAATAAGAAGTTCTGGATTATGGCTTTCTATGTTCACTCACTCATCAATGCAGATAGCAAAGTTGGAAAGGGCTCAGAATGAGGGCCTACAGGCAGTGCTAGGATACACCAGAAATACGCTTATCTGTGCAATGACATGACTCCTTGACTTACCGAGGATTAGAATGCAACACAGGCTCAGGCTGAGTTGAACATGATAAGAAACATAAATCATCCTGTGCATGGTGGATAGGCGGCAGGAACCATTGAACGCTATGTATGAAAAGTGTTTCTTGTTGCAGTTTCCTCATATTCCAAGTCTGGCTTGTTGCATGAGCTACTGAGTTAAGTGCTCTGTGCACACTGTGAGCTGTGTGTCTCATCCATTATGGAGTTTATTTCATTTGCAGTGATACAGGGGCCTTCTATAGCCATATTGGATAAATCAAAGCTGTCCTTAGAAGTTTGAATTAAGTATGATGCGCCATGATTATATAAGTACATGGTCCCATTAATTGTTTATTTGGACTCAACTGGATAATGAGATTACTTTCAAAATTCACATATCTTTGTTTAAATAGATACTGGCATAAAAATTTGTGTTGCTTAATTTTAAACCAGTAAATTAACTATTTTAATATTGAAAAATTCACAACTGCTGCATTCAGTAGTGAAAATCTTGAAAACTGCCACATGCATAAAAAAATTATTTCACCAAATCCTAGGGTATTTTTTGGCTTTTCACCTGACATATTTAAATATGTATGTGTGTGTGTGTGTGTGCGCTGCTTCTTTTTTTCCCTATATATATCTCTGAGAAAAAGGAATGCATCCAAATGTGAGTCCTTCTAGCCATTGTTGATAACCTCCTGACAATATATTTTTAACAATCTGTTTTGATTTTTAATCACTGTTTTGATTTTTAATCACATCTGAAAGTTACCGGATTACTACTACCTAAGACCCTAATTTAAGTTGGTAGTACAACAGTTAGGTATTTTGGAATTTTTTTTCAAGATATAAAAAAAAAAGACAAACATGGACATTAGACAAGAAAACAGAACAGAGAATTGAAGCCTTTGAAATGTGGATATATAGAAGAATAGGTGGAATTGGATGGAAGGAAAAGAAAACAAACGATGAAGTCTTAAAACAACTAAAAATGAAAAGAGAACTTCTGAACACAATTAGAACAAGACAAATGCGATTCTTGGGCCATGTTAAAAGACACAACAGCCTACTGAAAGTAATCCTGGAGGGGAAAATACAAGGTAAAAGAGGCAGAGGCAGACCAAGATTAACATGGACGAGTAACATCAAAAGATGGACAAATCAACCGATGACAACCTGCACCATCAAAGCAAGAGATAGAGCAGAATGGCGCTCCATGGTAGCCAACCTTCGTTGCGGAGACGGCACTCAATGATGATGAAAAAAAGAAATTGAATATCGCTAGATAGCCCTTAAAGTAAGCAAAACAATGATACCTCATTTACATCTGTATATCTGTTAGTAAAAAAGTTATGCACATTTAAGTGTCTCAATTAACCCCTTGCTGTTTTAACACTAGTCAAATAGAAGGTGCTGATTGCATCTATCAGTAGAGGTGCTAAAAAATAATCTAGGTCACCAAGGTTACAGTGATAAAACATATGATGAACTTGGCAAAATTGCATTAGGTCAAAGACGGATGAACCTTCATTGTAACTGCAATTTGTTTCAAATAATTTAGTGCCTAAGCTGTCATTCCAATTTCAAATTCCTCATAGGTTTGAATAAATAGATGGTTCATCAAAATATTCATATTAATTAACCTTTCCCTTATTGTTTTAAATAATAATTTTCCAATTATGCATGCAGTAAAAACCTATGAAAATGCCTGAGAATTTCCAACTCCGAGGATAAATCTCTAAAAACTTCTAGCCATCAAATCACTTTTTAATTTGATATTTTTATGTCAAATTTTATACTAAACCAAAACATGCACACCACTTTGCATTTCCATATCTATATTTCAATCAAATGTAAGAGACCTCTGCAATGGTGTTGACAAATTTATTATCAATAAAGACTGGCTGGATTCCTCTGGGTTTAACTTCACCATCATGGGGGGAAATACAATGATGTAATTTTTAAAAATATTTAGCAACACTTGTTTAATTAAATCTTGATGGAAAAGAAAATCAGACAACTAAAGTTGATTCTAAATCTGGCCAGGAACCTATCAACGACAATTTTTGGAAAATAGCGTATGGTTCATGCACAGCCATGACCATACTATGGCACACAAAAATTCTTTAAAAAATGTTCAAATGGAGGAAGGATGGACATTCATTGAAATAAGATGGATGCGTTTCAAGAAAAAGAACTGGTACTAGCAGCATGGATAGACCTAAAGAAAGCATTTGATAAGGTATGGAAGGAAGGGCTTTTGAAGAAACTGAGAAATTATGGAGTAAATGGCAGGATGTACAAATGGGTCAAAGCATACCTGCATAACAGGAGAGCCAGAGTGCAACAGGTCTTAAGAGTAAGAAGGTCTTACTGCGCCAGGGCATTCCACAGGGAGGGGTACTATCTCCAACACTTTTTCTGATCTATCACACTGACTTAGTTACTGAACTACCACATGGCATCAAAGTGGCAATGTATGCAGATGACTTGGTAATGTAGTGCACAGAAGAGTATGCAACAGTGGCCTCCAAGTTGCTACAAAGAGCTATGAATGCACTGAATTCATGGACAAATAGATGGTGTATCAGCATCAATACAGACAAATGCAGTACTACACTTTTCACTCTCTCCCCAAAACAAAAAGCAGGAGCCATCTACATAAACAATGAGCCTGTGAAAGAAGACATACAAGCTACATATCTTGGAGTTACGTTTGATAACAAACTATCTTGGAAACAGCAGATAAATAAGGCAACCCAAAAAGCAAGGAGGAAGTTTGCTATTCTAAGAAAGCTGTGTGGAACCACATGGGGTGCGGGTGGGAAAATACTCAGTAAAGTTTACCAGCAGAGTATACGCCCACATTTAGAATATGGATCATCCGCATGGTGCTCAGCATCAAACACCACACTGCAAGAACTGGATAAAGTACAAAACCAGGCACTTAGGGTCATCACAGGAGCAATGAAATCACCAATATTGGAGATGGAGAAATTGTGGAGGATACCAGCACTGAGAGAACGGAGGGACACAAAGGTGCTGATACAGGCAGAAAAATTTGCATGCATGCCAAGACATCCAATGAAGGACCGATTCCAAAATCTTGCATTTGGACGACTTAAGAGAAGCAGTTTTATCCACCAAGCCAAGCGTATTAGTAGACAAACACCAGACATGCCAAAAGTTGTTAACCCCCTACTGCCCATACCAGAACAGACTCCCTGGACAGAGGAATCAGGATTATCATACAAATACGGATAGAAGTAAAAGGAATAGTTGACAAAGAAGAACAGAATAGTCTACAGCGAAAAACAATAACTCTGTTTCCTGGATGAAGAATACCCACAAGACCTATGGATTCGTGTGTACACAGATGGATCAGCACAGAATGCAGTAAAGAATGGGGGAGCAGGTGCATATATAGAGTACCCAAATAACACTAGGGATATGAATAAAAATAGCAACAGGGAAATATTGTCACAATTATGATGCAGAAATATAAGCAATAAGGTTGGCAATAGAAAAACTGCTGAACAGTAATCTTAGTCCACAGCCTGTAGTGTTTTTGACAGATGCAAGATCAGTACTCGAGGCACTACAATCCAGAAAATTACCACATCTGCAGACCTTATTGACTGAACTCTGCAAGCACCACAGGGTTGCCCTGCAGTGGATCCCATCTCACTGTGGAATACCAGGAAATGAGAAAGCAGATCAGTTGGCAAAGGAAGGTTCAACAGGCACACAACTAGATACACCAGTTACATACCATCATAAGAAACAGATAATCAAATCAATCAGAGGTCCACAAGCCCCAAATCAGGATGCCTTTCATAATATGAATAGATATGAACAAGTTATCATTATACGCCTCAGAACAGGACACAATTGACTCCATAGTCACATGTATACAAAATTCAAGATCGGCACATCAACTATTTGTACATGTGGACAGGCACCCCAGACTGCTGAACACATACTTCAAGACTGCACAGAATATAGTAGACTGAGGAAAATCCATTGGCCCATAGATACAACACTACAGACAAAACTATATGGGCCACTGCAAGAATTACAAAAGACAGTAAAATTTAAACAGGAAACGACAGTGCAGATATAGACAATACTTCAGGCGAACGAAAGATAGATAGATTGAAATAAGAACTTTTTATTGGTTGACAAATTAAGTATTAAAGTAAAAATGTCAGCATTCCATACCTCATTATTATGTAGATGAAAATGGAGTCATAGCAAATTACTGTAACATTACTCATCCTAGGTACTTAAAAAAAATTTTCATAATAGTATTTTGGAATAGTAAACACAGTATTTCAATAACCCATAAAAATAGCAATTCGATGATACCTTGAGTTGAGTTATTCAGTTATTTGCGATCATCATCATCACACTCCGAACATGTCCATAAGTGCCCAGATCCCCTCCTCAGCAAGATCCTCAGCGTCCAGCAACTGACGACTCCTTCTGTGTTGGTTGATAAGTCCTTTTATATGCCCACTAAGTTTCTTATTTCTGGCTTTGCCCATCTTAACTCCCATCTCCTTAATCCGAAGGAGTGACGTGGACTCATGGTCATCGAAGTCTTGTACCCTTCCTATATCTCAGAGGGCATTAATGTTGATTGTCTTCAACGATAGCACAGCTAACCAACCTATCCGCTACTCAATTTCTCCATACTCCCGCATGTTCAGGGACGTAGACAAAGGTGACTCTACGTATGTTTAACTTTTGTAATGACTCAACCCATTGCCTGTGTACAAAGCCCACCTTCACTTTCTTACCATGCTCATCAAATCACTTAGTATGCAGGTAGGAGTATAGTCTTGTGACCCTTAACCAAATGAATGCCCTAGTCAATGCTATCACCTACATCGGCATGCTACTCGGTGTCATTGCATATACACCACTGTCTTTGACTATTCTGCCTGACAAGCATGCTGTAAATGCCCATGCACTCCTTTGGAGTCCATTATGGATCTGTCTGTATTGATGACTGCATCTTCCTCATCAGTGTTATCCCAGATGAGACAGTTGACCTCCACATTGACTATGACTGAGTTCTACTCCCTATATTTCCTGTTGAGTGTAACGATACATGAGAATGTGTCCCTGAATGACGTAGGCACTGGTATCCACTCCTAGCCATTGTTGATATTGGTAAGCTCATAGACCTGTTGACATCTTCTGCTTGGCCCACCCATGATTTGCCTCTTTTTAGCCTGCGAAGGCTGCTGCATTGAGCTATGTCTCTTTCTTATATCTATAACCTCAGAGTGTCAGTGGGAATGTGAGTATCTGTTCAAGGTGACAGGTGAATATACAGGCAGCTATTTTCTCCAGTAGCTTGTCATGTCCGCAGTATTTTGGATCGTGGTGATTCTGTAGACACATATCTGACAATGGTCCTTGTTTGCCTTCAGTAGCGGTAGTAAGTAGCTATGTAGCCACTCCTCCTTAATCTGACCACTCTGAATACTGGCTTTAAACTCTCTGGCCAGTTTTTTTAAGTCGTCATCTAAAAATGTCGAAATACCGAATACCATTTTGACCAGGTGCAGTGTTATGTGACCTTTTATGTCTTGTGTGAATGGCATCAGTTGTGATCGTGAGATCTTCTCCCAAGACAACAACCTCACACAATTCTGAGAGTGACCCCCTAATGCTCATTATTGCAGCCTCATTTCTTTGGTCAGTCTGCTCAATGTAGCCGGCAGGCAGGGCCTTCTCTTTACTCTCATCAGATTTGTACCATATCTGGCCTATGCTCTGGAAGTTTGGTATGCCTCTGTTTTGTGTTGTGCCATTCATGCTCTGATGAAGGTGCCAGAATGTGGCTAGCAATTTTTCTGAGCACATTTTTTTGCAGAAATCATCCCACTTGGCATCCTTAGCATGCTTAGCACATAGTTGCTGCACCTCTTTGCAGTGTCCCTAGAAACAGACTAACCAGTCTAGTTTGGCCAAGTGAGTAGAAATTGAGTTGAAGGTAACCTAGTACTCAAAAATATTGTGCTGAAGCCTGATATGTTGGGTCAAAAGACACAAATACAATGGTTCTACTCCAAACTACAGCACAATGCATCTGCACCCACTTAATGCCCTTTTAAGGGCAGATGACGAAGAGGTCTAGCTATTCATTTAGTCATCGGGTGGATTCAAGCATTTAATTTGGGCTTGACCCGATCAGCAGAACAATCTAAATTTAATTTTTATGCGTATAAATTTTAAAGTACTGCTATTGTAAATTGCACTAATTAATGATAAAAGTGAGAGATCCAACTATTCAGTACAGCCACGAGGCTCCTCATACTTTGAAAAAAATGAAACCTATTGTTTGCTAGTTAACTTACTATTTGATTATTTATATAATTCTTTGCAAAACATGTTTTTGATAGATTTGACCACCGAGGTCTCTTTAACTAACTGCCATGAAGTGATGAAACTTTCTTTTGTCCACAGGACATTCTGCTTCTTCTTCCTTTCAACTCCCTGTGGTACATAGGTCTTCAACAAACATTTTCCAAACCATTCTGTTTCTACTATTCTTTTAAAATCGTTCCATGTCTTTCCCAACATCTTTATCTCTGCTTCCACCTGTCTTCTCCAAGAATATTTTGGTCTTCCTCTTTGTCTTTTTCCCTGGGGATTCCAAAAAAGGGCATGTTGTGTAAAATTGTCAATTGGCTTCTGCAATGTGTATCCTATCCAGCGCCATCATCTTCGTTGTATCTCTTTATCCACTGGTATTTGGTTGGTATTTTTCCATAATTCTGTGTTAGTGATTTTGTCCTGGTAATTCCATCCTTTTATTCCAATTTACAGCTTAATTTTTTTACAGTACAGGATAGCCAGCCCCATGCCCAACCCTCTAGTCATCTCTTACGAACATGCCTGGTATGGAACAGTGCTACAATTCTTTACTCCCCTTTTGGACCACAGCGGTGCACATTACATTAATTAGCAAAAATCCAGTTCTTGCATTCGTATTTTAAAGTAACAAAATAGAGCTGAGAAGCTTTCATTACCTTTTACTTAATATAACACAATTACATTATGATAACTCCCTGATGTAAAACTAATTGGGCATGTATAATCTCAGTAAAAATATAGTATTTAACATTATCTAACATAAGAAGAAAACAAAGAAAGCAGACTTATAAATGGCAGACACTCTTAAGAAAATTATGCTAGAAAATTGGCCAGAACCTAGCAACGATACTATGCTGTTAGCATGCATATTCATTTAATTGGCACTGTGTCTAATAAGTCCATCACTTCTGTTTTAATTTTTAACAATTTATTATATAAGCTGTATAATAATTTCTCCCTTTTTATCCTGTTTTTTTTCTTTCTACCCATTTGTTTCAAGTATGATCTCATTTAACTTGTCCATTCTTATTTTCTCACCTGCCCAGCATGCTCACACAAACGCACATGTCACTCTCTATCCCCTCATCAACCTACACGTGCACAGAGAGAGAGAGAGAGAGATCTAAATATTTTTGTGCGCATTGTAAACGTTCTTTGGATATTGCTTTATTTCTTTTTTTTTTTTTTTATTGCAGCTTAGTCTTCTTATATATCAAACAGAAATTTCACATTTAATTTGTTAAAATGTAATCTGTGTAGTCTTCAGTAATTTACTTGTTAGTTTGTTGTCAGCGTTTCATACTGTGTAATAGGATTGGTTTGTATTAACATTTTCTTATTTCTGTATAGAACTATTCTTAATTTGATACCTGATGCACTTAATAATACTCCATGTCTTCATCCTAAATATTGTGCTACCAGTGCCAGACCTGGCTGATAGATTCAAGAGCAATCAGATAAATTATATCACTGAAATCAAATGTGTTAGATGCATTATATGAAACATTCTGAGAGATAAGATCATATGTGACTAACTAAGAAGAAAACTAGAATAAAGCCCACTAATGAACACTTAAATTGAAAACAAAATTATTTGACCATGTTATAGGACAAAATGAACAAAACATGACGGGTCATCAACAAAACACTCTAAGAAAACCATATTCAAGAGGCCACCACTGAGAAAATGGATTATTGAAATATTAAAGACACCAGGAAACATAACTAAAAAAGAGAGGCCAAAAAGAAAAACAAAATAATATATATTCCCTTGATGTGGACAAGTAAATGAAGAGAAGACAACAATGCCTAAAATGTGAAGTTTATTTCATGGTAAAATCTGTTCTTTGTTCTGAGCGACATTCTCTTATAAGTTTATAATGTTTGAATAAGTTAGCTTCATATTTTGGTAGCTATCATATATTAAATTTAACCATAACACAAATGCCATATGATATTTTTGGATTTAGAAGTGGTGGTGGAGCAGTGTATTAGTTTAAAGAATGCCTCGTAATGTAGACATTAAAAATATTTTCTCATAAAGTGTGTATGTTAATTATGTACACTCTTTTTTACATTTTTATTTTAGGTGCAGATATAGCCTCTGTTGTAAAAAAATACAAACAATTAGCTCTGAAATGGCACCCAGAAAAACATAAACATTCAGCCGAGTCAGAGAAGGTGAATTTGTGTAACGTGTTCTTTAGCTGTAAAAAGTACATGTATTAACAACTAAAGAGCTACTCAATCTATTTATTTGAAGATTTAAAATTCCCCTTAAGGCTTCAAATTTAAAATCAAAATTGAAGGAGATATGAGACACATGCAATGAACAGGTTGAAAGCTGTCAACAATTCATAGCTAACTACTGGTGCCTTGGAGCAGTGAAGCAGAGATCGTCAAAGTATTAATTACATCTCCACACAGAAGCCCTGTGAACAAACTAACCAGTATAACTGGTATGGTTTGATGAAGCGATGCAAAGTGAAGACTCATGTGTTTGGCTGAAGGGCACAACATATTACAGCATTGTAAACAATAACACTACTTAAGTCATTGCTTGCCAATTTTTAGGGTGGAGAAATAGAGCAGTATCCATCAAGGGAGAAGAAAAATGTTTAATTGGTGTATACATTTTTATTAGAAATGAAATTGGTACCTTTGGGGGTTGTTTGTTCTTAACATATTTTGGGGCACCTTATGGTGTGTTGGCACAAATGAGCCATCATATTTTATCAGATATCTTTTCACATTTACATCAGTTTAACTCAGAACAGGATTTAATATTGTTTGAGTTGTGCTACCTCCGTGTTCAATCAAGATCTTGTAAAATATGGACTATCTAATGATTGAAAGACTCAGTAATTAACACTCTGTGGACAAGATTATAATTTTAGTTTTGCACAAATATTTTTATAGTACAGATTTTGACACACCTGTTGCAGGTTTTGTCATAAATCTGTTACTTATTATTGCTGAACGGAATTTTTTTTATATCTCAATGTTTAGGAGTGAAAGTTATGCTTGTTTGCAATGCTCTGAAACATCTGTATAATGAATACTAAGTAAATTATTTTATATTTATTGAAATAAAGAAAACGGTAGCCAATGTATCTGTCCTTCGTTCACCTGAATGAAGAAGTATTGTCTATATCTGCAATGTTGTTTGCTGTATAAAGTTTACTGTCTTTTGTAATTCTTGCAGTGGCCTATATAGTTTTGTCTGTATTGTTGTATCTATGGGCCAATGGTTTTTCCTGTCTACTTTAGTTAGTACAGTCTTGAAGTATTTGTTCAGCAGTCTAGGCGCCAGATCACGTGTACATGTAGTTGAGTTGAGGTGCCAATCTTCAATTTTGTATACATTTGACTGTGGAGTCGATTGTGCCCTGTTCTGAGGTATATAATGATAACTTGTTCCTGTTTATTCATATATGAAAGACATCCTCTTATGTGGCTTGTGGTCTTCTGATTGATTTGATTATCTGTTTGTTCTGATGATGTGTAACCAGTGCATCTGGTTGTGTGCCTATTGTGCCATCCTTTGACAGCTGATCTGCTCTCTCGTTTCCTGGTATTCCACAGTGAAATGTGATCCACTGCGGGGCAACCCTTTGGTGCTTGCAGATTTCAGTCAATAAGATATGCAAATGTGGCAATTTTCTGGATTGTAGTTCCTGGAGTGCTGATCTTGCAAGAGTATCCAATAAATTGGAGTGTATTTTTTTAATCAGTACACTGCAACTATACAAAATACATGCAACTATACAAAATACATAGTCTTGAAAAACCTCCACTAGTGTGATGATTTATTCATTTATGCGAGCTGTAGACTGCTGATATCATTCTAACCACACCCACCTCTGCTAGCAAGGCTGAAAATGTCATAGTGGAGCTTTTCTGGGATTTCCCTTTTTGCGCTCACGTCTATCTATTCATTTCTTTTCTTAAACACTAAAAACATTTTGATAACTAGTAGAGAGCTTTCTTGTGGGTAACCCTCTTAAATTTCCCTCTTTTTGTGGTCCCTATTATTACATTTTCATGTTTCTCTTCTTCTGCTGCACTACTCTGACATTTACTTCACTTTATCAGCTATTAAAAGGATGTTATGTGGATGAATTTGTGTTGTTTTGTGGTTAATAGCGAGCTGGTATATATTTACTTTCAGCCCACTACACCCAACTTTTTATGGGTACAAGGTTGTCTTCCCTCTTTGATTCCAGCTCACTTTACCAGACTAGTTAGTCTGTTTTCAGAGTCACCATGGGCATGTGAAGTGTAACCTTGATAGTTTAAGTCACTGATGATGATGCTATCTGTTAGCAAATCATCTTTGACCAATGCGCTGTCGATATCTTAAACCCACTTTGTCTTGGCTTATATTTCTCTCTCTCTATTATCCTTTCGAGCCGAAGACGGCACATAGGGCAGAACCACAATCTCAAAAACAGAAACCTTGCGTGCCAAAATGGCACATATTGCAGAGATCACTGCTTCTAAAATCCATGGTCTGTTTCCATAACAATGCTTTTTACAATGACAGCTTGTCAAGCCATCGATCAACCTCCTTAGTCGCCTCTTACGACATGCCTGGAAGGTCACAGTGTCACTATTCTTTACATCCCACATAATGGGGCCCCGGTAACACACGGGATGGCTTATATTTAGACCATAATTAATTCAAAGTCAAAACACTAGTCTGTTCCCCCTAATTTAAACTGTCATTGCTGCAGTGACCATTCAAATAATATGTCTGTAGATGTCAGATACTAGCTCTTGATAACTTGCAACAGCTATCTCTTCTTGATATTTGAATAAAGACATTGTGTGGCTTCATTAACCAACAAATTTGGGATTTACAAGAATTGGAGCAAGAAGCCATTGTTATGTGTGAAAAATGGTTTTGGGGAAAAAAATCTGATGCTAATGATTATTTAACTAACAACAAATAATATGGACATAGCACAAGACAGAGATAAGTAAGGTGTTACCATATTTCATAATAAGCTTACCTAAGCCCAGTAAGGAAGCAGATCTTCGAAAGGAGGTATGGAGAGCAAAATGAAATTGTAATATATATATTTTTTTAAATTAGTACTTTTCAAGCTAAGGATAAAACAGGTTGATAACAATAAAGTGAGCACCCATGTGAATTGTAAGGCAGTACTTCAGGATGAACAGACCAAGATCATCCAAAAAGCATGAAACTATTCCAGTTGATGTGATGTCATCTGGGTTCTTGTAGTTTAGAGTGGTGAAGTGGACTATTACCAGAGGAGTACCCTCATCCTGGGAGGTACATAATAAAGATGCTCACAGAAGAAATTACTTTCACTGTCTGCCACTTTCACTAATAAATATTCTATGACATTATTAGCATGTAACACTATAAATGATATGAGATATACAGATTAATATTTCCTACATAAAAAACACAGTTAAAAAAAGTGACTGAGTTGGTTTGAAGTATATAAGAACAAGTTCAGCAGACATCTGGTTTGTTAAAAACTGGATATTAATGGCTGTGGTTGAAGTTATGCTGGTGGCTCCTGACTAACATGACTCTCAAATTTCTGTCAAGATCAAAGGTGACCAAAGGAGGGTTTAGAAGAGATCAATAGTAGTTTCAGAATGAATAATAGACATGGATCCAATCCACAGTGAAATTGAAGATGATGGATGAAGCACAATTTGAGGTAGAACAGAGAACCATGTGATTACATAGGGATAAGAGATGTAGAGAACAGGTTATAGAAACATATTCTGGGAAGATACATCTGTAAAAGAAATCAAACATAAGGTAGTCCTGATGTATGAAGTAATCATCATTTTGGCATTGACAACAATCAAGAGAGAGGGATAAGTTCTGTCAAAATTGGTATGGGAAGAAGTGTGGAAGTAGTAGCAATGAGTGAGCTATTGGAGATAGATGCAGAAGCTAGAGAAATCTTGGAATGAAAGTGAAAAGACTTGACATGACCTGCATTTAGCTCATTCATGATGGAGAACTGTTAGCTTTGTCTGAAGTTATGAGTCTAATCTTCTTCTTGTGATGTTTGATGAATGAAATTAGAGCAGAAGCTACAAGCTATATGTGTCTGCCCACTATATGATTGCCTTAATTAAATCATGATGATATTAAAAGAGGCTAGTGCAGGATACTTGTATACTGAGTTACACATTTTCAGTTTTAGAAGAGCACATCTATCATTATAAGAATGGGGAATAGTAGAAGGAAAAGGTATGTGTTAGCACTCAGAAACCATACCTTTTCCTTCTATTATTCCCTATTATTGCCTCGGAAGTTTCCCTATTTAATAATATTTATTTATTATTATTTGTCTCCTATCATTATAAGAGTTTTACCACAGTTTAAATATTTTTTGCAACTATTTTATTTAGCAAGCATAATCACTGACAGCATTTTAATTGTTTTTTTGCTTCACCTCTTTCAGAAATTCAAACAAGTGAGTCTTGCGTATAAAAGACTGACATCCCCTGAGTTTCACCAAGATTTAAATATGGTTGGTGGTATTCTTGTTCTGTGAAAAATAAAAAGTAATGTAACTTTTTAGTTTGCCAGCTTTCACCTCTGGCGAAGTCCCTAGAGACTAGGAACTGAATTTTCCATGTTAATACACTTTTCCCTTACAGCCAGGTGCACAGGAGTCCCTCCACGCACAGGCAGATAACTTTGTCTTCGGAGGTACTCATATTTATTTTTCACCGATGATTTATTGATGTTTCAAGCTGTGCCTAGCTGCTGAGACCAGGGGTGGTTGCCGCAGTGAGAAATCACAAATAAAAATTCCAACTGGTGCAGCCAGGATTTAACTCACAACCTCTCTGTCTCGAGACCAACCAGTCCCCAATGTAACTATTTATTCTAGGTTTTAAAGATGGTTGGTTACTTTAATTTGTATTTCTTCAAATTGGAGGATATACTATAAATATATCCATAGAATTTATATTTAATTAAAATATAATGCATATTTTAGAAACAAAAGCTGTTTCACATCAAAGAATTGTTTGTAATTCTTTGTTACTCATCAAAATTGACTTCATTAGCAGATTCATAGCAGAATCTTTATCTGATTTGAATAATTTGTTATAGACCCTTTTTGTTCAATTCTTTTTACCCTGTAGCAGGTGTTTTCCAAATTTTTATTTTATTTTTTTTTCTGTTTGCCAACTTTTACCTTTAACAAAGTTCCTAGAGACTAGGAACTGAACTTTGCTTGTTAATCCGTTTTTCCCTGGCAGCCATCTGCACAGGGGTCCCTCGCCGCTAAGGCAGATAACTCTGACTTTGGAGGTACTCATATTCTTTCCATCGATGAGTAATTGACGTTTTAAGCCTGGCCTCAATCCTGAGACCAGGGGTGGTTATCGCAGAGAGAAATCATAAATAAAAATCCCAACCGGTGTAGCCGGGATTTGAACCCACAACCTCTCTGTCTCAAGGCTGGCGTCTTGCCTCGAGACCAACCAATCCCCAAATGTTTCCCAAATAAGTTTTTTATATTTGTTGTTACCAACTGTATGACCAGAATAGGAAATTTAAATAAGGGCAAGTAAACTTTATTTACATATGTCTTAATCATCCATTCTATACCTTTTCTAAGCTACCTCCAGCAAATGCTTCACCTAGAGAAGGAGGTACTTTGAAAATTCTCTGAGAATTAGTTCAGAATCTCATGGGCATTTCCTAGTTGATCCAGCTGTTGCAAATAAAATGGACACCTGCAGAGTTATATTCTATTACTGTATGTATAAAGTACTTCATACTGCTTCTTTTATCTTATTACAATAATACAAATGGGAATTTAACATTTAATTGTTATATCATAAATAATGTGTGCTTATGGTGTATTGAGCTACATCATTTATGGGCAGTCTCTCTGTTATTAACACATTCTTATTATAGAAGATTTTGAAATGTAACATATGTTGCTTAATATTTGTGTATTGTTTTTCTTTCAGAATGACTGTTTATCACTTTTTCAACAGATATTTTTTAACAGAGCAGGTATGAACAAGCACCACTAATTTACTATCTCTTATCTTACTACAATTTTTTTGTAAAAGTCTTATTATTCTATGTTATAACTTCATCATGATGATCTGTGCTATGTCCATTTAGTAATTCATTTCTACTTGACCATTGCATATTAGTTCTGATGCAATATTTGCTTTTCAAGAATCGTGAAAAGTTACAGTTGTTATTATAAACTTCACAAAAACTGTCTCTCTTATAGTCCGTTCATAAATTTATAATCACACCTTAATTAGCTTTGCGTCATAACCGCTTGTTATTTTGGTTTCAAATTTTGCATGCGATCTTAGAATATTGATGACGCAAAGATTTTGGTATTTTTTATTCCACAAACACAACAGATTTTGCACATCAGCGAATTCCTTTGATCTTTTATGATGATATCACACAAGTTGATTCAAATTTAGAGTTTACAGTAATCGTGTTAAATTTTCCAGGTTACTGCAATTTTTGTCAGAGGCATATCTACATAGTGCTTAATTGTGGGTGTTGTTCGTTATGTGTATTTGCAAACATGAATTCAATTGGTTACAATTAGTCTTGTCCTTCGGTCACCATTAGACCCCAGGACGTCCTAACTGCAGCTGGAATTGAATTCATCTTAATTTTAATCATTCCGAATTTGACGATTCCAAGAGGTTGATAATCATTACTGGCTGGACAAATAGTAATCCATCTCGTTTCCAGTACTTATCTTCCACCCGCAGCACATGTTCAACACACTTCTTCCAGAACGGAATGTCTATTTTTGAGAGAGACTCGCGTGTCAGAACTTCAACATTACACATTTTAAACGTCCTGTTCTGTTCTGCAACTTGTCCTTTGACGTGAGCCCAGACAAGTTCGATTTGATTAAGGTGCGCATGATATGCAGGGAGTCGAAGAGAGGTGTGGCCGTATTTCTCAATGATTTTGTCAAAATGGTACACCTTTTTCTTATTCGTATTCTTCACAAGTTGTAACAATTCGGGTTTTAAATATGTGTTGTCAAATTTGACATTTTCATTCACAAGCCATGTCCTAATTTGCTCTTTTGTATTTGATGCAGTAGGCACTTTGTCTTCTTCTGATACGACATTGTGGTATGATGCATTATCCATGACTATGCATGAAGGTCTCTCCAGGATTGGTAAAAGATCGTTCTCCAACCAGTGTCTGAAAATGTTTCCATTCATTTCAGTATGGTAGTCCCTACCGTCGGTACTTTTTGATTGGAAAATCAAAAGCTGTCGACTTTCCTTTTCCTTCCTTGATTGACATGAGTGCACTCTGAATCTTGTTTAATCCAACGAGAAAATGACGATTTATTAAGACCAAGCGCGAGTTGTGTTCGTCTCTCTGGGTCATGAATATCACAATATAAATGCCCCATCTTGGATTCCCTAAGGAAGTGCTGATATAGTAAAACAGTAACCTTTTGCATAGTTATAAATTTGCATTTCAAACTCATTGTAATTTAGATATAAATGTTGGTATTTAAAGTCAACAAATTGTCTACTGAGTTTTCACAAAATTAATAAAGATACGCCTTCCCTTTGGTAATTAATGCCAAGTGTGTGGTGCGTCATGTAGTTCAATAACAATTAAGTTTTGTGCACAGGATTTTCCTGAAGTTAATGTTTATGCAGTAGCCAAACTATTTTACGTGAACGACAGCACCAAATTAATGTATATATCCTAAAATGGTGTCAAATTCGAATAGGGTGAATTTAATATAGCCTAAAGAAGAAAACTTTTAAACTAGATCAAATTTCTCAGAGCAAAAAATATTCCTATAACGTCATCAATATTCTAAGATTGCATGCAAAAATTGAAACCAAAATAACAAGCGGTTAGGACGCAACGCTAATTCATGTGTGATTATGAATTTCTAAACGGACTATAGTTCCTGTGTAATTTTTGTTTTCTGTTTCAAAGATTTAATCCATTTCATACTATAAACTTACTGTCTTTAAAAAAAAAGGTGTGTCAGATTTATAAATGGTGAAAGACAAAAGATAGTATCTGTTAATGAATCTCCATATGGATGTTTACCAATCATGAATATAAACCCTTTATTCCAGAACCATGAAGCTTTATTCTATGTCTTTTTATTCAGTACCATGAAGCTATACTATGTCTTTTTACTGTCATAATTATTTATACTGGATTAAATTATTAGACTTCATTCATTATTTATTGTTGATGCATTACACAGTTTTTTTTTTTTTTTAAATCTCTTCTCTTTCAGCAACCAATGGTACAAAGTCTACCTATTCAGACTCCAGTGATAATAGTGATGATGATGACGATACTGATGATTCAGATGATGATCGACTTACTGACAACATTCTAAATACAAAAGGTTTTTTTGTAGATTATTTGCAACATTAATTATAGGTGGAGATATTATTTTCTTTAACCCTAGATTATGATACTGTAATCAAAATTGCAGCATCAAAATACAGATTCCTCAGAATTTGATATTTTTACGTGTTCAAACATTACTCCCTTCCATGTACTTTCCTAATTACCACTTTTGGTGGTCATCCCTGTGGATTTAATTTGTTTCCATTGTTGGAATTTACAAAATTGTATTATTTTTTCTTTTTGACATTGTTTAATGCGAAATGCCAAGAAATTAGGTTTTTTTTTTTTTTTTTTTTTTTTTTTTTTTTTTTTTTTTTTGCTGTGACCAGGAAAATTTCCTAGGTTGTTGGCAGACATCAAACAACACTTTGTGACTTGGGAAACACAGCGAATTATTCCATACAGTCGCCAAACATACTGACAGACTTAAGGTGACCGTACAGATAGACATTGTAACATATCCTGTCTTTGAAACTCAGGTCATAAATCAACTAGAGCCAGGAATTTCGAGTCCCCCATATTTTGCCTAGTGGGAACAAATGGAACTGTGTAAAAAGTTCAGAGAAATTACTTTTTTTTAAAGCACCTAAATGTTACTTTTAAGTGGTAGTAATATTTGCTACGCTGTTGTTGTAGTGTTAGGGTAGGGAGAGTTACAGATATGCATCGTAATGTAGGGTTAAATTGAAATATTTGTTTCATGTTATTTACCATTAACACATCATTCTGATGACTTGTTGGTGTGTGAATAAAAAATATGTATACAAAACTTTTCTAAAGTGAGAATAAAAACATGTTTATAAATTTGCGTTGAAAATATATCTTTGTTTTTAAATATTCTTTTCCTTTACATTCACCCAATGACTAAAGAAATATGTAAATTTATTCGTCATCCTCCCTTAAAGAGATTAAGTGAGTGTAGGTAGATATGTTGTGGTTTGCAGTAGACCTGTGATATTTGCACCTTTTGGCCCAACACTTCAGACTTTAGTATGGTGTTTTTGAGTTCTGGGTTGCCTTCCCTCTTGATCCCAACTCACTTGGCTAGACTAGATTGGTTAGTCTGTTTGTATAAGTTTCAGAGCATGCATGCCCTCAAAATAACAACTCTGCAGGTTGATTCCTCAGCTATACTTGTAACAGCACCAACTACTTCTTAACTTCCTCATCATCATCATCAAATCTCTTCTTGTGGCTAGCATCCTTTAGAGGGCTGAAGAGAAAGTAGTCAGAAGGTGCAAGATGACTAAGAACTGTAGGGAAAGACAATCCTTTGAAGTTTCGTGAGCTCTCAAGTGTGTGGATTTACCTGCGTCCCTCTCGTTGTCATGGAGGGGCCCACCCTGCACAAACTTTTGAATAACCTAACTGGTGGATAATTGTGCAACACTACCCACAGAGATGTCAACTAGAGTAGCAAGTTCTTTGTTG
Source organism: Megaustenia siamemsis (assembly GCA_032433765.1). NCBI lineage: Eukaryota > Metazoa > Mollusca > Gastropoda > Stylommatophora > Ariophantidae > Megaustenia > Megaustenia siamemsis. Next base: position 51,696,242 of record JAVIAB010000092.1, read on the forward strand.
TAATTCACTGATTATCTCTGATATGGGTTTTGGCATGTTGCAGATTTTCTGGTGTTACTTCAGTCTGTGGCCACCTTGAGCTTGATTACTTAGGCTGCTTTGACATTCCTGTGTTGATGAAAACTGGTAACTACTACTATACAAAGCAAACAAAAAGGATATATTGCCAAGATGGAGCGATTACAACACAGCAATGTATGAAGATACTTTAAAAAACTCATATGTTAATAGAAAGTGAAGAAAAAGAAGCAGAGCCTATGCTAGAAGGTGAAGTTCGTTCAAAATAAAAAATCTGAAGAGAGTGAAGTCATCAGGAAGTGATATTTCAGCTGAATTCATACAAACTGGAGGGGAAGGCAGCTTTCGTATTAACCATGCACTGTGTGTGAAAGTCTGGAAAATGCAGACTGGCGAAACGATCAGTATACATCACCTTTTCAAAGAAAGGAAATCTGAAGCTGTGTTTCAACTACAGAACTATTGTCTTAATAAGCCATGTCAAAAAATTACTCTCACGGATCATCATGAATAGGATAGCAAGAAAGTTAGAACAAGAACTTCATATAGCTCAAGCAGGTTTCAGACATAACTTTGAAAGAGGTACCCTGGACTACATCTTTAACATGAGAAACATCCTTGAGAAGTGTAGTGAATACAACATAGAACTGCATACATGCTTCATAAATTATACAGCAAGGCTGTTGGCTGTGTATATCAGAAGATGTGTGAGTTGTACTGGTAACCCCCGCCCCGTCACACCAAGTGGCGTATAGGGAATATGGTATTAGTGACCATAATTTTTACAGACCTTCGGCACATGATTTTTGGGGTAATGTGGTTGGTATTACGCCCGTGCCGCTTTACTTTCCCAGAAAAAAATCTGGTACCCATTAAAGGCTGGGTGAACCAGAAGCCGTCAGTTGGAATCGAACCCTACCTCTTGTCCCTTGTAGTCTAGTTCACTAACCACTGAGCTATCGCGGCTCCTGAGTTGTACTGGTGGTTGGAAAAAAAACACCTCTGTGGACGACGCAGCTGCTGGCAGAAATGGGTAACAGGGTAGTACTCTGGGAATATGAGGAATGCCGCCTTGCATCATGAGCTTCGATGCTTGAAGCGACACTGTCCAGAAGTCCCTGAACACTTCTGGATATGCAGTCGATCACATATGGGTGAAAACTCTCATGCTAAGACACCAATTCCAGTCTCATACTTTACCATCACATTTACCTTAATATCAGAAACTGTGGAACATCTTGAAAGTTATGGGCTTTATAATACGCTTAATACAACTTATCGAATCACTGTATCATGAAAGCAAACAGAAATCACAATAGGGGAAAAACATAAAATCGGTTTGAATTTTAAAAAGCGGTGAGGCAGAGATGTATCCTCTCTCCATACATGTTCAACATCTATGGTGAGAACATCATGAGAAATGTCAGAAATGAAGACAAATTTGTGAAGTTCGACCCTTTCACAATAAAAGGCAACATAATTCCGGAACTCTGATACGCTGACAACACAATCCTCCTCTTAAACAGTGCAGAAGAATTAAATGAGTGCATTAAAAAACACAGTGAAGAGCAAAAGCTCTATCTAAACATACATAAAACTAAGATAATGTCCATTGACAAAATAAATAGTCAACCTAAAATCATCATCATTTGTGAAGAACATGATATTGTCCCATAATATTAATATCTGGGATCTGTAGTAACTAACAAAGGAGACTGCTAGAAAGAGATAAAAAGAAGTAGCAATAACAACACAAAAATTAAATGACATGAAGGACGTGTGGAACAATACCAGCAAGGCAATACAATTAAAATTACTAAGAACATGTATCTTTCCGATTGCAACATACGGTTATGAATCATGGACAATTTCGCAAACAGCAGGGTAGAAAATTGATTCATTCAAAACAAAATGCTACAGAAAAATTCTTAAGATACTTTAGATAATGAAAAAGAGCAATGAAGACATACTATCAGATTAAAACATGAAAAAGAAAGACTTATAATACCATTCTATAGAGGACATTATTTACTATGGCCACATCAAAAGTCACAGTAGACTTGAAAGAACAATAACATGGTTCCTGGGTGATGCATGAGGGGCAGACAAGAAGAAGGTGGTTTCAAGACAACTAGAAGACCTTGAACATGACAACAGAAGTTGGAGATCTGCCTAGAGACATAGATTCTTTCAGATGAGCTGTAGTGAATGCAATGTTCTGCAAAGGACATGACCTGATGATGATGATGTCACTACCATCTACCAGATGAAAATACATGAAATTATTTGGGAAGGGTAAACAAAATTAATTTGATTAAATGATGATTGTGTTTGTAAACATGCAGGTAATTTTTAATAATCCTTTGTACTTGTGCATCTTTTTCAGAGTCTATCTCATCCTCAAAAAGATCAGAGGTAAGATGGTCTATATATTTGCAGAAAAATTATTTAATAAAACACTGCATCAAGGGTTATAATTGTGGCTGTTTGCTTTTAAACTTTATTCTTCTTTGCTAAAATTATTAGCATAATTTTTTAAAATTATTTTGCTGCATGTATACTTTTGATTGCACACAAAATATTGTTTACATATTCAGAGCCTTAGTTATTGAATTATTCTTTTAAAATAAGTACTTTAAAAGTTCATATGTACAGTTGTGATTGTTATCATAAATAGTTGTTGAAAATCAGGCATGAATAAATAATTATCAATTTGATGAAATTAGTTGTAATTTTATAAATTAGTTGTAATTTTATTCATTATCTAATCATAAAGTAGAAATTTTTGGTCCAGTATTATTTAGTAAATTTTAATTTAAGTAAAAGCATCAGCGACTTTAATGAGCCAGATGCTTCAGCATTTATCATTTAATATTCAAATTTGGTTTTTTGTTATAGAATGGCTCAAAGGAATTAACAGAAGATGAAAAAGAACGTCGTAGAGTGGAAAAAAGAAGAGCAAAGAAAAAAGTGAGTTATAATACCATTTTGGGTGTAAAATATTTTTTGATGCAGTTTGAAGGTTCGATATTTGAAAGAGATTGATATATTTGCTGTATTAATTTTTCGAAAGAGAATGAAAGCTGACACATTTTTTTAGCTTGAATGGTAACACTATGATGTGATAACACTAATCATGTTGGAATCTAAAGAATGATTTTATTCACATTGACGCTGGTATATTTACATTTTTTGATAGTTTGATTCTTACCATTTCACTGTTTAACTGGTTCCATGTGTCTTGAGATTTTAGATAGATAATTTCTGTGAAAAAATTTTTCTGTCCGTATGCATAACTAAACAAATGGGGAAGAAAATAATAAAAACACTTAGAGACTGTGAAAGTGTACTTGCATTCTTTGAATGGAACTTGAATTGCACACAGTGATAATTAGTTGTTTTCATTTTAATTTGCCTTTGGTGAATGTAAATTTTTGCATTTGAAACATAGTTTTAGGGTGTTCGTCAAAGCAAAAGAATTACCAAACATAGGTAAACTGCTACCACGTTCACTATGGTGCTTTTACCAATTGTCTGAATGAAATATGAGCATCTTTTTGTATGTGATGAATTACTTTACTCTTATTGTACCAGCTCAAAATTCACCTTTTTTTTTTTTAAACACAGCCTTGTTTAAGCAAAAAGAAAACAGGGCTGGACATTAGTGCATATCATATCATAAACATTTGTTAATATCAAAGATTATTATGATGTATTATATATAACAATTAAATGAACTTTTTGTAAAAAGTCTGTACAAATATATTTTTACAAGCAAAGTACAAAAATTATTTGATAAACTAAAGAACAAAAATTAAAACTGAAAAAAAAAAAAAAAAAAAAAAAAACTGCATTTGAAAAAAATATTTTTTCACAGGAATTTGCATGTCAATAACACCTAAAACATTCATACATTTTCCTCTGTGAGCCACTCAAGTTTAAATTTCAATGTCCAAGGGATCAGTAATTACATATTTTTTTATGAAGCTTGTTGTTATTTTCCAAAATAATATTGCTCAAGGAGACACATTCGGGTGAGTGCGGTAAAATCAAATTTATTATGAAACAGAGATATTTGCTAAGACAATAGAGCATGAAAATTGAATCTCATCAGGCTTGGATGGTCTAGACGCCTCATGACAGGAAGGTCTTGAGTTTGAACATAACCACAGGTGGTGGAAATTTTTCATTTCATAGCTGTGGTTTCTTCATGGATCTACCCTCCACTGGTCTGTGGGTAATGAGATCCAATTCTTAGTCATCTAGGATAACAGTGAAAATAGGAAACCATATGCACTCACATCGTTAAAAGAAACCCTGATAGTTAACAAATAAAAAAGAGTATCCCAAAGGTGCAGACATCGTGGCTTATCAGAAACTAACAACACATCTCATTCATGCCCACTTAGGGACTGAGTGCCAAGAAGAGAAATTCATCATTTTGCTGACATAAATGATCAAGTCTTCCCATAACTATCAATCTCTACATTTGTTTATTAGTTCCAATTGCTCTCTTCTTATTTTATAGCCAGAAAATTATATTTCCTCTTGATGTCTGAAAATTATAATTAGACATATTAAATCATGTAGGAACATCCACAAAAATAAGGTGCACAATTTTAGCATATTTTAGTGTCTTCATCATCATCATCATCAAGTACCAGGCCTGCTGGTGTATGTGATCATGTCTCTCCTCAACTTTCGATCTCAACAGTTATTTATCATTTCTGTTGTTGACCTTCTGCCAAGCCATTCTCTTAAGCCTTCTAGTATTTTTTCTCTTTGCTTCCCTCTATCTCTTTGTCCCTCAATTTTTCCAGCTGTTACAATATATTCCAGTTGTTCTCTTCTCATTACATGGCCAAAAAATGATGATTGTTTCTTCCTAATGTTGGAAATTAGCTCTCTTTTTGCTTTGACCTCTTTCAGAATATTTTTGTAGTTGTAGTTCTGAACTGTCTCCAGGTCTATTCCTTCAATTTTGATATCCACTTGTGGGTTTTGAGTATTTTCTTTGTTTATGATCATACTTTTAGTCTTTTTGATATTCATATCTAGTCCATATTTTGTGCTTGTCATGTTTATTTCATTAAGTAATTGTTGTAGATCTTTATGATTTTCTGCTAGTAGTACAGTATCATCAGCATATCTTAGGTTATTGATTATCTTTCCATTAATTAGTAGGCCTGGCATCTTTGTGATGTTTTTAAAGATTTGCTCAGTGTATAGATTGAACAAGCTTGGTGATAGGATGTATCCCTGTCTTACTTCACTTTTTATATCAATGGGTGTAGAGTTCTCTTTGTTATATTTTATTATTGCTGTTTGCTCCCAGTATAGATTACATATTAGTCATATGTCCATGTCCTCTAGATATATCTCTTTTAGGCATTATATAAGTTGTTTGTGGTGTACTCTATCAAAAGCTTTGGTGTAGTCTATGAAGCAGGCATATATTGGTTTGTTTATACTTATGTGTACTTTTCGACTAGTGTTCTCATGCAGAATATGGCTTCTTTTGTCCCACTATTTTTCCTAAATCCAAATTGCTGCTCATCTAATTCAGTATTAATTTTAGTCTGAATCCTTCCTTGTATAGCTTTTAGCAAGATTTTTGTAACATGGCTCATTAGGCTTATTGTTTTTAAGTCACTGCATTCAACTGCACCATTCTTTTTAGGCAATGCAATGAAAGTTGATGTTTTTAGTTCATTTGGTATGTATCCTGTGTGATATATGTCATTACATATGTCTGTAATCACTTCAATGCCAAAATTCCTCTAGTGTCTGTATTATCTCTATCTGTGTGCTGTCAGGTCCTGCTACTATTTCCTTTTTCATTGTTTTTATAGCTTTTTCCACCTCAGATTTTAAGATTTTATAGCTTGATGTACATTTTATGATTGGTTTCTTGTCCCTTTGATCTTGAAATAGTTCTGTTATATATTCCTGCCATCTATCTATTATATCTTTATTGTCTGTTAGCATTGTCTGCAATGCATCCACCATCTGTGGCTTTTTTATTTTTATTAGTCATTCTCTTTATTTCTATGTGCAATCCTCTCAAGTTTTGTTTTCTTTCCATAGTTTCTTTTTCTATAAATTTTTGGCTGAGCCAGTCTTCTTTTGCATTTTTGCACATTTTGCGTATTTCATTATCTATTCTATTGTATTGGGCAGTGTTCGTCACTTGTCTCCTTTCTTCCATTTTTTTCTAAGATGTTGTCAGTTATCCATTTTTGTTTTTTGTTCTTTTCTTTTTTGGGTAAGGTGTCGCTGGTTTCTTGTATGCTTTTCTTTATGCATTGCCATTTGGTTGTGACTTTTTCATCAGGATTTTCTCTTCTGTATTGCTCAATTCCTTCTTCTAGCAACTTCTGATATGTGTTCTTTACTTGTATTGTATAAGGTATCTTTAATATCTTTTTGATTTAAATCCACTATATCTAATGGTATTGATGAATTAGACTTTTGCTTGTTTCTCTTTAGTTTGATTTTCATTTTAATCATTACAGGATTGTGATCTGAATTAATATCTGCTCCTGGATAGATTTTGGCTTTCTTGACGTTGTTATGGAATCTTTCTTTTATCATTATGTAATCTTTTTGATTCCTCTTCTTGTCTCCAGGGCTTTTCCATGTGTATAGTTTCCTTTTCTCTTGTTCAAAGAAGGTGTTACATATTATCAGCCTGTTTTCTTCACAGAATTGTATTAATCTTTCTCCTCTGTCATTTCTTTTTCCTAAACCATGATTTCCTATAATGGTCTTATATTTACCTTTTCCCACTTTAGCGTTCATGTCACCAATTACAATCAAGATGTCAGAAGATTGCACTTGCTTCATAACTTTATTTAGGTCTTCATTGTATGCCTCTATTTGTTCATCTATGTAGTCTTGAGTATGTGTGTATGTCTGTATTATTGCTATGTCGAATGGTTTTGCTTTCATCTTGAGTAGTATAATCCTATCATTGTATGTCCTGTGGGTACTTGTATATTTTTGTAGCTCTCTTTTTATTAGTATTCCTACCCCTCTTTGATGTTCTGTTGTGTTTTCTGAGTATCTTCTTCTTCTACCTTTTTAGCTCCCGGTGGAGCCAAGGTCTTCAACAAACACTTTCCAAGTCGTTCTGTTTTTTGCCATTCTTTTAAGATCATTCCATGTCTTCCCCATCATCTTCATCTCTGCTTCTATCTGTCATCTCCAAGAATTCCTTGGTCCTGGTAGACAAAGGATGAGTTGGCAACCCGGACTCCTTGTGGCTTTCTCCGGCTTGCGTCATATGTCTCTTAGACAGAGAGCCCTTCTCTTTCCTGGATGGCGGATTAACTTTTTCTCTCTTTGACTTGTCCATGTTTGTGAAGTTTTTTTGGCTTATTTTTTTTACAGTATGGGATAGCCAGTCCCATGCCCAACCCTCATTTCTCGCCTCTTACAAACATGCCTGGTAGGGTACAGCGCCACTATTCATTACTCCTCTTTCGGGCCCAGGTAGCGCACAGGCGTTTTCTGAGTATATAAATGTATATTTTTTATCCTCTATGTACCCACATTCTTTCCATCTTGTCTCTGATATGCCTAAAATATCTATGTTTGTCCATTCTGCTTCTTGAATCGAATCAGATTTTCCACTTTCCCTTCTTGATATAAAGTCCTAACATTCCATGTACTTATTTTAAGATCTTTCCTCCAACATAAGTTTGAATTCCTCTCCATGACTTCCTCAGGACTAGTGCGTGATGAGGCTCCAATCTCTTTCATGGTGGTCAGCACATTCATCTTTCATGTCCTGAACATGCCTCTTGTGTACCACACACTTTGCTGTTTTTGCTTTCTGGGCTGTTGGTTATTGCTGACTCTTCCCATCTACTGTCACAGACTTTGTACAATTTGGAATGGATATTTCCGTCTGCCTGGCGCGACAGTGAAAAACAATGACCTATGGTGATAGGTCTATCTTGAATGAAAAGAAGATAAATATCAACTTAACAACGAGAATTTCCACCATCAACCAGCCCGTCAGAAGTTAAACAACCACAACAGGCATGAATAGAACATTAAATCCAAGAAGCACACCGCGTGTAACCGCTGTATTTCGAAACAACACACGCTGTAACGGAAAACATTATCCACACACGGACGCCATCTTGAATAATGCCCAATATTATGCACCGAGGTGATGTCTTTTTCTTTCTTGTTACCATTACCTCTGTCTTTTTGCTATTAAGACTGAGTCCTTTATTTTTGCTTTCTTTCACTATAATGTCTAACATTTCTTGTAATTCATTTTCACTCTTAGCGATTAAGACTGTATCATCAGCATACCTTAGATTATTTATATTGTGATCTCCGATTGTTATTCCAGGCATGCCCCTTATGGGTCTTCAAATAATCTCACTATACATATTAAACAATTCAGGTGACAGCACACAACCTTGCTTAACAACACCCTGTTTTATTTATTGAAACATTCCCAATTGGTTTCCAGTTCTTATGGCCGCTGTTTGTTACCAGAACATGTTCTTTATTATTCTTAGATCTTTGCTGTCTACGTTTATGCTTTCTAAAATTTTGATTATTTCTTGATGCTTTACTTTGTCAAATGCTTTAGTATAATCTATGAAACATAGGTATAGATCTGTTTTAACCTCTATGGCTCTTTCTACTAAAGATCTTATGATGTATATGGCATTGCTCATTCCATTACCTCTTACAAAACCACACTGTTCATCACTAATTTCTGGATTGATTTTGTTTCGCACTCTTCGCATGATGATTAGTGTCAGGTCTGGTAATTTTACCTGCTACTGTATGCAGTAAACAGTACAACCTGCGGCTGCCCTGCTGCCTTGCAGGTAAGCTTGGAAGAGTAAAAGGCTAAGGGAGGGTACCCCGAAGTAAAACAACCCCACTGCCTTGTGGGTGAGACTTTTTAGTCAAAGGCTAGCAGAGCCAACCATAAACAAACTGACGGAAGGCAACAGAAAACCACAGTCGTAACTTCTTTGTGCAACCATGAATGATGGAGATAGACACACATATGAATATTGTGAGTGGTCACAAGTAAAGCTGGACTTAAAAAAAAAAACATAAAATTGTATTACCCAGGTAAAAGGGGAACTGGTTGGTCTCGGGACAAGATGACAGCCTTGAGACAGAGAGGTTGTGAGTTTAAATCCCTACTGCACAAGTTGGAGTTTTTATTTGTGATTTCTCTCTGCGCAACCACCCCTGATCTCAGCAGCGAGGCCAGGCTTGAAATAGAAACGTAAATTACTCACCAATGAAAAAAATGATGAGTACCTCTGAAAGCGGAGTTATCTGCCTGTGCTACAAGAGACCCCTGTGTACATGGCTGCCAGGGAAAAACAGATTAACATGTAAAAGTTAAGTTGGGACTCGTCAGAGGTGAAAGCTGGTGAATGTAAAAAAAAATAATATTTCAACCTATGAAGATAATGAAGGCTTGTGGTTGAAGTTTTATATTTTGTTCTGTTTCCCTATGTGTTTAGCCGCCCACTACTTTACTTTTATTTTATCATTTTTTAATTACTTATTGGTCACAACAGATTGAAATATCGCTTACTCCACATGTTCAAAATTGTTGAATCTGATGAATGCATTTGTGACACCTTTTTTTTTTTTTTTTTTTTTTTATTTTTTCGCGTTCGCCAACTTTCACCTCTGGTGAAGTCCCTAGAGACCTCTAGGAATTCAATTTTGCCTGTTAATCTGTTTTTCCCTGTCAGCTGTGTGCACAGGGGTCCCTCTCCATACAGGCAGATAACGCAGTCTTTGGAGGCACTCATATTTGTTTCCGTCGATGAGTAATTGATGTTTCAAGCCGTCCTCACTACTGAGACCAGGAAAGGTTGCCACAGAGAGAAATCACTAATTAAAAAATCTCAACTGGTGCATCTGGGATTTGAACTCACAACCTCTCTTGTCTTGAGAGTAGCGTCTTGCCTCGAGACCAACTGGTCCCCCTGTGGCACCATTTCTGAGACCATCTACTACAAACTTGTCCAACACACAGTAATGAAAGAAGTAACATGTGACAGCAGCGCCTGGTTTCTTGACGTGTAAAGTTGTACAGAGATGTTGGTAATCTTGAGCTGACTGCTGACTATCGTTAGAATCATCAATGTGAACGTCTTAGGGTGAAAAAGTGAACAAAAAATTTAGATGACCATTCATTGAAAATTTATATCCAATACGTACACAGTGAAAGATATTCATATTAATTAGAGTCATGCAAAATATTCAAAGTAAGCAAACAGTAATTAGATTGAAATGATTCAGTTTATATTATATATAGTTAAAAGATCAAGAATTTTTTGTGATATACATGTCTGATGGGTATGTAAAATATTAACTTCACTGTCCAGTATTGTCATATAATATTGTGTATGACAGATATGTGATATCATTAAATTGTATTTGTTGCCATTTTAAATAATAAATTAAAAAAAAGTTTGTTGAATTATATAATAAAAAATGTTTTATTGATTAATCTGAGGTTGCAGTAGCTATTGGTTTTCTTTCCTGTTACATTTGTGTCTTGATAATTTGTTTCCTTTCTTGCTTATATAGAGACAGAGGGAGAGAAAGCGACTAGAAAAGGAACAAAAGTCTGTAAGTATTATCCTGTTTTAGATTAATAGGTTTATCTTAGTAAACAGTAAGTTTATTTCATATACATTTTTTAAAAAGACATTTCTATAATTTTAGTAACACTTAATTATTGTACAAGTTTATTCTCACTTCTATTTTTTGCTTGTATCCTCAGTAAGGGTTCACAACCCCTTATTTAATTTAGAGAATAACAATATTATTCAAGCAACATTTTGATGTTAAGATGTGCTGTTTTTTTTTTTTTTGACAGAATGGTTCCAGCAAAGTTAAAAAAGATAAAAAAGGGTCATCTGGTCAAGAAAAGTCTATTTTAACACAGTGAGTCTCTTAATAATTATGTTTGTGTGTATATAGTCTGACCTGACAATAGATAATCAATTGTTCTCAACTGACATGCTGTTATACTTACTTTTGACACAACTTTTGTAACATTTTTAAGTAGAGTTTGGCTTTCTAAGGTATCATTATCATCATCAAGTACCGGGCCTACTGGCGTAGGTGATCATGTCTCTCCACAACTTTCGATTTCAGCAGCTATTTATCATTTCTGTTGTTGACCTTCTGCCAAGCCAGTCTCTTAAGCTGTCTGTTATTTTTTCTCTTTGCTTCCCACTATCTCTTCGTCCCTCAATTTTTCCAGTTGTTACAATATATTCAAGTTGTTCTCTTCTCGTTACATGGCCAAAAAATGATGATTGTTTCTTCCTAATATTGGAAATTAGCTCTCTTTTTTGCTTTGACCTTTCTCAGAACATATTCATTACTCTTCTTAGCTGTCCATGGTACTCTCAACATTCTTCTGTAAAACCACATTTCTACAGACTCCAGTGATTTTCTTGTCTGTTTTCCTATTGACCATGATTCGCATCCATATGTTAAGACTGGCTCTACGTAACATTTAAGAACTCTTTTTCTTTTCTAAGGTATATGTTGATGTTTTTGTTTATAATATTGTTCAAGATTTCTAATGCAATTCAATTTCAGGTGTCTTAATGATAATGAATGGTTTTTAAGTAAGCATTTTTATTCACATCTTGTAACTTTGGAAGATATATACTTAAATACATTTTTATGTGATATTTGTTACTCTAATAATTACCTTATTTATTAGCATGTATAAGATGATAAATTGTGTATTTCTGGTATTACAGTATATAATTATAATCATATGTGCTGAAATAATTTTTTTTTAACCAAGTGTTCCTGAGAAGAATCATTTTTAATAATGTGTGTCTTGAACATAGTCAAGCTCAAAACCAATGGTGTAAATTGTTTACAAAATACTTCTCATATTTTAATGTATTTTTAAAATGGAAAATGAGATCAATAATTTTCTTTAATTCATAATTGAATGTCATGTTGTATTGAAGAGAAGTTGATAGTATTCAGTCTTTGCATGCAGATCTTAAATTAAGAAGTTTTATTTTTTTTGTGTTCACAGAGATTCTTCAGTGGAAGATGATACAGTAAGTGTTTGATAATGTAATTGTTATTAGACACTTTATTTGTGCTTGTTGCTATTAAATTATATATAAAAATCTTACTCCATAATTTGTGTTCTTTAGTGTGAGTTTTGGTGCTGTTTTAGATATGATTATCAATTAAATATAAGTTCATCTTATTTTATTTTATATTATGGAGTTGGAGACAGTTGTGGTGTTAATGTATCTCCTGAGATAATTAGGTTTTTGTAATAAACAACCATATTTTTTTAAAAATTCAATTTAATGAGACAAAATAATATAGCATGTTTTTAGAGACATTCAAGGTACAAACAATTAGCATCTAAGCAAATTTCTGAAGTTTAAAACATTTTAGACAGTCAACAGAAAAGTAGAAATTGTTTAACCACAACGGTTTGAGATCTATTGTATTTTTCGCTTGTTTTAATAATAATAAGAAAAATGTCAGATCATTTGATTCTGCTATTCCGTAAAAAGGTAATGAGGAAGGTTGTACTAAGACAAGCAACTTTATTATGAAAAATAAATTGTTAAAAAATTGATACATTTCAAAGTATGTACAACCATATGTCAGTGAAAGACATTCAAATTTGTTTTTGAATAATTCCTGCACTGTAATTTGCTCAAGGACACCTTTCTGTGGAAAAAAATTGGGTCACTGCATCCTATAAAGCATTTTGTAATAGGAAATACAGAAGACTGGCCAACAGTCTCTTGGAAACCACTACCATAATAGCTTTGGCAAAGGTTTTCTGCAAGGTCATCAAACAATACAACACCAGAGTTATTGGTCGCTACAGTTTGAGGGATACACTTCGGATTGGAATTGAGCACTTATGGACTGTTCGATGTAAATGGGATATCCTGTCGACTAATTTAAACTTCCTTCAAGGATGCTTACAGAAGTAGTGAATCTAAATTTCTATCGGAGTTGAATTGGACAATTGGTGTCAGTTATATATTTTGGTGTTGTACTATTCAATTTTTCATGCTATTCTGTGATCAGTTTGTGATCTCTTGTATTCTTTACAGTCATTTGATCCAACGTCAGCATTTTTCACTAAAGTTGTAAGTAAGAAGAAAAAGAATGGCCCAGGGGATGACCTGCCTCAATTGGGACGAAAAGAAAAAACTGTAGACAAAAAGAGTGATGATGAGGTAGGGTTCTTATTTTTAGCATGTATTTTTTTTTTAAATTATATGTTTGTTATTAATTGTTTACCACCAACTACTCGTTGTACATATCCATTTTGTATCAATTTAGACACCTTTTTGAGTAAGCCATGGTTGTGAATAGAGACAGAAACACACTTCTTTAATGTTTTATTTTTCATCATTTCATTTTAGATGGAGGAAATTATAGATCCTAAAGTACTTCGAAGTCGACAATTAGCAAGTAAGTCAGAAACAAGTAACCATGTATAACAACATAGTTTGCATGTGTTTAATATTGAGAGAAAAATGTGACAGGTTTTGTGTGTCCATGTGTGATCAAAGAGTATCTAGTTTAGCAGCAAAATTTAGCACATAGCTAGATTCTGCTAGGCATAGACTGATACTGATGTAAGTGACATTTGCCATGTCTCTTCACCTACAGGTTCATGTAAAAACACTGTAATATATTTCTCTATACTTAGTGAAAGATTCAAAGTCACCTAATTAATATATAGGACATAATTGCATAGGACTTAGACAAATTTATAAGTTGTATAAATGTTTTTTTTTAAAGATCGATTTGCATATGATATGCATCTCAAACTTGTTCTAATACTGTTCTCATTTTGCTGGAAAAAAGTCTGTTCTTTAGCTGCTCATGACCTGCTTGAGTCGGTTAAAGACACTTTCTTAGTTTTTTATTGTTTTCTAAGCGTATACAATGACAGCTGGTCATCTGTCTATTGCAAAACTGTCCACAGTGTCATAGTCAAAGAGATAACATTTGTATCATCCATATCCTTGCATAACAAGCTTTATGGTGATGTTAGGAACCATGAGTTGACTGTCTAGTTCAGAATCATCTGTATGATTTTCTTCTAAGAGCGCAATAATGAAGAAAATTCTTCATCAGACCAGATAATATACATAGAACATAACTGCTAATATTTGATGCATATAATGCAATCACAAAGAGGTGGTTTTGTATGAAAGTGCCTAATGGGAGCTTTACCATTTGTGGCATCATAAGGATGAAAAGAACGAAAGTTGATAAAAATGGTATGGTTGCATTTTATTTTCATCCTCATCAATAGCTTTGTAGCAGCTTCACATTTTTAATGCCTATGTCCCTTTGTGGCCTCATAAAATTTTCTTGCTAATCACCATATTTGACAGGTGCAACAACCAATCTGCTTGCCAGGCTCATTCCTTGTGACACGTTTCTCATTCCATAAATCCTTATACAGTTTGGACAGACATATGTTTCATGTTGCCGTGGTGATACAATAATAATATGATGAGACAGTTTTTTTTTTTTCAGTGTATGACCTCAAAGTATTCTTCAATCAGTGGAAACATCACTATGTTGTGATGGTTTCTAAAAGGGATGACTTCGAAGGCAATAAACTTACAAATCTATATTATTTTATATTAAAAAATATAAATTGAGTCCCAAGACTGAGACTTTTTAAAATCACAGCCTGTAGTTTATATTAAGAAATTTCTGTGTCTTTGCATCGGATGTATTATTATTGCTTTCGATTACTATTTTCTTGTCTTTTTTTTTTTTTTTTCTAAAATAATGTTGCTTCCTGATATAAAAGTTTGTTAAATATTGAAACATAAAACTTGTATATTCTTATAAAATATTTGTTTTATTCATTTTGTAAAAACAATTCAGCATCTCATAAAATATTCATCATGGTGTAGACCTTTTGACTCTTTTTTTTATAAATACATTTGCATTCCTTTATACATTCTATAAATTGTATGTTCTTTTATTCATATGATAGCCTTAAGGATTTATCAGAGAGTGTTTGCATTACATAAATGAACTGACTAACTAACCAAAGTTTGTCATTGTTGATTAGTCATAAAAGGAACAGTTTACATTATTACCCACAGTTCGAGGAAATGAGATGGCACAAGTTGAGCAGTACACTGCTGCTATACAACTATTCACAGAGGCAATTAGTTTAGATCCAACAGATTTTAGGTAACATTTGTCTTCATTTTTTTTTTAAATCTTCGTTATGTACCTTGCATTATAGCACAAAATTCTTTTTTTTTTTCAAAATATTCAGTCTTCTTATGCATTTTGTATCCAGTCATTCATATTGCCAAATTTTACAAAATACTTCCAAAAAGGGCAAGAAACAAACAATTTTGTGTTATATATTTCTGTAACAAACATGATTGCCATTCTGATTTATTGCATTTAATGTCAACCTCTTTCATGCCTTTCTGAACACTCTGATGCTGTTTTTAATTGATCATATAAATGCATATTTGCAGAATAAATGAATATTTTTGGTTATACTTGGTCATATAAGGTATACAATAAAACTTTCATTTAGATGGCCCTTTATTAACCCTAGATTATGATGTCAATCTGACAAACATTAGGAGCTTTAAAAAATAGTGGTTTCTTTGAACTTTTTGACACACAGCTGTGTGTTAACACTAGGACAGACACAGAGAACTCAGATTTCCTGCCTCAGGATGATTTATGACCTGAATTTGACCTTAGGGGTCAGACGTGTTACAATGTCTATTGCTATGGATGATGTAAGTCCATCAGTAAGTTCAGCTACCTCATAGCATTAGTCACTGAGTTTCCCGAGTTACAAAGGGTTGTTTAATGTTGAGACCATTGATCAAAGAAATTTCCCTGGTTACAGCAGTTTCTTGAAAGTGGCAAATAGTAAAAATGGAAACAAATCAAACACTCAGGGGTCACTGGAAGTGGTAATTAGGAAGATACATGGAGGGGGGAGGGGATTTTTGAACATGGCGAAATGTAAAATTTTTTAGATTTTGTGTTTTGATGCTGTAATTTTTCTACAGTATTGTAATCTATGGTGAAAAATTTGTCTTTGTAATTTTATTGCTAAGAAACACATGTCTATATTTGAGCAGGCAACATAATTTAAAATAAATATTTAGGTGGAGAATTAAAGGCCACTTTTAATTGATTTACCGTAAGTCAAATTATTGTTTAAAGTTCAAATAAAAAGAGACATTTGGCCTAAACATCGCACTGAAGCAGCAGAGCACAGGGGTAACAGTACTGTCAAGAAAGTTTGTTCTGAAGTAACACCTCAAATAGGAATACTAGTGCAAGTGACTTCCCTGAGTGTCTGCAATTAGCGACTTCACTGTTTGAAGTGGAGACAGTGCATTCAATCACTTTTGGTGGGAAAGTAATTGCAGACACTCAGGGAGAATAAATGTGTCCAAAAATTCAAAAAAAGTTAAAAGTCAGAGAGATGTGCTGCCTCATAAATTGTTCGCTGACAAAGACAGGAAAGCAGACACCAATGCAAAAGATGTAGACCTCTTGGTAGATAATTTAATGTCATTTTTAAAAGCAAATGAGTAATTAATTTATGTTATATTTCAGCCTGAGCCGCGATAGCTCAGTGGTTAGTGAACTGAACTACAAAGGACAAGGGGTAGGGTTCGATCCCAACCGACGGCTTCCGGGTTCACCCAGCCTTATATGGGTACCGGATTTTTTTCTGGGAAAGTAAAGCGGCACAGGCGTAATACTGACCACATTACCCCAAAAAATCATGTGCAGAAGGTCTGTAAAATTTAGGGTCACTAATACCATATTCCCTATACGCCGCCACTTGGACGGGAGTACTTTACTTACTTTACTTTACTTTTAGCCTATTTTTCATTTTTTAGGTCAAAATGCAAACATATTTTGATGATTTTTAGGTCATATTTGACATCTTTTAATTCATAAAAATCCAAGCCCTAGTCCTTATTGTTCACATCTAGCAGATTTAATTCAAATGTAATCAAGCATCATTTAAAAAAATTGTTTTGTCTGTTTTTGTTTTTGTTGCTGTTGATATATTTAGAATTAATAGTAAAAATGATTGTTACAAACATGATGCTTAACCCTACATTGCGATTTCATTATAAAAATTAATGTCTCAAAATACAAATTCTTGAAATTGTACAGTTTGCTGTGGGCAAACACCCCCCCCCCCCCAAAACCACCACCACCCCACCCCTTCCTATACCTTCCTAATTCCCTAATTCCTACTTTCAATGGTCCCCAGAGTGTTGGATTCATCTCCTTTGATGTTGGATTTTTTTCAAGTGCGCCATAAAAAGCTTGACAATATCATAGGAAGGGGCTGTTTCCTTTTTTTTAAAGAAATTTTGTCAATTTCCAATAAATTCCTTTTAATTGATGCTGTGAGTTACAAGAGGACTCCAGGACCTAAATCTTTGTTTTCACCTTCTCTAATTTATTCATTTTGATTACAGTGATATTCGAAAGCTCTGCTGTTTATTGATATTTTTTTTAAGAAGAAAATGTTAATATTGTGCATGCTTTTGAAAGAAAGGGGTTTATTTTTTTAAGCAAGTTATATGTAGTGTAAATATATACCTGTGTTGTAAAATACATATAGCACAAAAAATAAAATGTCACGAAGAATATGTAGCACAGCACCAGCAAGGCAGTAACATTAAAATGACTAAGCTCATGTATCTTCCTGATAGAAATATATGGTTGTGAAATATGGACTATCTCACAAACTGCAAGGAAGAAAATTGATTCATTCGAAAAAAAATGCTACAGAAAAATCCTACAGATGCCTAGGATAATAAAAAGGAGCAATGTAGGCATACTAAAAGATTTAAACATTAAAAAGAACTGGCTTGTAAGCACCATTCTAAGGAGAAATTAAAATACAAATAGTCACGTCAAAAGACAGTGGGCTGGAAAGAATAATGGAAGGCATGGTTCCTAGGCAATGCATGAGGGGCAGACCAAGAAGAAGGTGGTTTCAAGACATCAAGACCTTGAACATGACAACAGAGAATGTGGATGATCTGGCTAGAGAGAGATTTTTCAGATGGACTGTGGTGAATGCAATGTTCTGCAAAGGACATGTGACCTGATGATGATATTGTAATATTTATATTTGTATATAACAGTATAATGAACTATTTTGTTAACAACTTAGTGCACCTGTTTTCATTTGCAGATTTTTCGGGAATCGATCTTATTGCTTTGATAGAATAGAACAGTATGACAAGTAAGTATAGTTGAAGAATATATTATGATATATTAATGATGTAATGTTATTTTGTAAGAGTAACAATTTAGTAAAATAGAAGAAAGTAATTAATTATATGATAAAATCTACTTAGTTTTTGCTAATTCAAAGTATACAATTTTGTATTCAATTATTCTTTTATATACAAATTCTGATATAATTGCAACTGCTTCTTTAACACTTTAACATACAGTGATGATTTTAGTCTGGTGACTTTGTTTCTGTTTTTTTTTATAGAGCACTGAGAGACGCAGAAAAGGCAATTAAATTGGATAAAGATTGGCCTAAAGGATATTTTAGAAAAGGCAGAGCTTTAGCAGGTCTAAAGGTAAGTGTTGGTTTATTCTCAGCAGTTTAGGTCATTAGTTTTGTCTTCAAAGCTATATTTCTATGGTGTGTTTTTATTCTTCAAAAATTTCTGGTTGCTTATAGACAAAACTGTAGAGCTCAATAGTTTCTTCCTTCATTTGTATTCATTTTTATTCATAATTCTTGTTAGAACACTTGTTTTGTCCCTGCATCTTTTATCAGTCTTTTAGTTTATCTGTTATCTTGTAACTCTTACCTAAATACCAGAGTTGACTTCATTGAACTTCCATTATAGTCATTATTTCTATAAAGATGGATGTCCATTATGTTCTGTTACTTCATCATGTGCCATTATGAATAAGAGATATTTTTTTTTATAAACAGTATCTTTCCTTTGCCTTTTTCAACTTTTTTGGGAATCAATAATATAACAATATTTTTTGTCACTAGGTTTTCAATCCTTAAATTTATACCCAATACATTTTACCAGTTTCTTACAAATACATCATTGTCATCTATGGTCATTTGATGCAACTTTCTTGCAATATTTAATAATTTAATTTCTTAGTTGTTGTGTCAGTCACTTTTTTAAAAAAAAAGTGATGAGAAAAGATACGGGTTTACTGAACTAGTAGTTAGTTAACATTACACATCTCATTGGAAGTACTCCATTGCTATTTAAAGGTACCAACCTACTCTAGACTACATATTATTTTCAGGTTGATGTGTATATTAAAAGTTCTGTATATTAAACAAATTTACAGGGAGACTGATTCAACAATTCATAGAAACGTATATTTCTTTCAAAATATAATCAGTTCCAATTTATTAATGAAAATTAGGACAGATTTAGTTAAATGAACTCTCATAAAGAGGGGCTAATAAATGTATGCATTAAAGCAAAATTACTAGATTTTGTATGTACATGAAAGAATAATAATTGGTTTTATGTGCAGTGGTAAGTTATGTTTAACATCTTTATTCACATTAGGTGTTCATAGTGGTCTCCATTAGGATTCAGACATTTCTGATTCAGCAAGCTATTGCACAAACAAAACTGACTAGTGTCCACAGTGATTGCTCAACAAGACATTTCAATTTGTTCCTGTATTGCAGCAAGTAAAGCTGGTTTTATGTGGTACACCACACCCCTTACAGCTCCCAATAAATTGGATTCTTGGGGTGTTAAATCAGGGGAGGGTGGATGGAATCCTCCACATTTATACTTTCCAATGTGCTCTCTTAAGAGTGCAATATATGCTTGATCTGTTAACTCCTGTTTCACATGCACATTATTGTTCATATGACTTCTGTGGTGTCCATGTGAACTGTTGCAGCATCATATCCAAGGAAGCAGGACTTGATGCAAGATGTTCCAGATCTTTGCCTGTACACATCACACATAGTGCCATAGATATCAAACTTATCACAAATGATTGTTTTTGATGTTGGTGATTTTGTTCTAAACTCTTATTTGTCATTGTCATTGTACTTCACACACATTCTCAAATTTCCAAAACCACTTTATAATGATATTGCTTTGTTTGAAAGGTAAATATCCGTCTGCCATTTTGTCTGACTCTCTTGATGGTTTTAGACATCATACGTCTACTGATAACTTTAGAGAAAGCAATATATCTATTGACTGACTTCATAATTCTACTGAATTTTAATGCAGGAAATTGATAAACACTGCTGCAGTATGTATTCTGCATACGTTTTTTTTTTTTTACCCCAATTTATATGAAATACTCTAGAAGATTGGCGGTTCAAATCCCATTCAGGGTCAGAAGTTTTTCCTGTCACGGATGAAATAAAAACTCAGGCCAAAACATCTCATGGCAACTGCTCAGGACAAGTGACTTTTAATCTCCAGTCCAATTCCCCCCCCCCTCCCCCACAGCAGATCTCAGTAATGAGATAATGCGGTAAATATAGTATATTTATATATACAAAGGTAGAGGATGATTTTGGCCTATTGTGTTTATTTTTGGTCAGATCCATTATCTTTCTCCTAACTTTCACAGTTATGTGTGTATGAATGTTTTGTCACTAGTTTATTTCAAGCTGCGATTTCTTTGCCTTTCAACCAGATATATCTATCTTCTGCTTGCATAGATTTATAATTTAACAATTTTATTCTGGGCAGTGACAATTTTTTTACCTACTCTTTTTTCATTTTAACTGGCAAGGGTTTTTCAACATGTGCAGTGTGCACAAGGAACTCCTGTTTTATGGCATTATTTTGAGAGGACTAGAGATCAGACCTCATTACCCAGAGACCGGAGAAGGGTAAAGCCACAAAGAAACCATGGGTACAAAGGAAAAATTTCAACTACTTGGAACAGGATTTGAACCCAATATCTTCCTGTCCAGAGATCAATATCTTACCTCTAGGCCACACAGTTTCACCTCGAGGCTCTCAGATGCATTATGATCACTCATATCAGTAAAAGGGGG
The DNA here is from genome assembly GCA_032433765.1 of Megaustenia siamemsis. Classification (NCBI taxonomy): domain Eukaryota; kingdom Metazoa; phylum Mollusca; class Gastropoda; order Stylommatophora; family Ariophantidae; genus Megaustenia; species Megaustenia siamemsis. Next base: position 51,717,369 of record JAVIAB010000092.1, read on the forward strand.
GAAAAAACATGATGCATCCTTATTTGATGTTTGTATTTCAGATGTATGCTGATGCAGAAAAAGCCTTTTTGCAAGTGTTAAAATTAGATAAAAATTGCGATGATGCTGTAAATGAACTTTTACGAGTGAGAACTCATCAATTAATGGTAAGTGCAACAATTATTTATCAGTTTTTGTTCATAAAATGACATCTAGCTCTTTTGATAATTAGACAGCATGATAAAGATATATTTAAATGATGATCACACTATCTTTTCCTCGTAGGGATAGTCATAAAACTATGCAGGGCTGCAATAAAATGGAGAATAGGGAGACAAAAGTAGAGAGTGAGATAAAGAAAATTATGGTATGTCTTTATGGTACATACAAAATTTTGTGTTGTTTTCCTCTATCATAAGGTTGAACCTTGTTTGTACCAATCATTTATTCTTTCCTCTTATTTATTCTCTCAATTTTTTCCTAGCCTGACTTACACACCATTTTTAATTATATTTTAAAAATAATATTTCTTTCAGTGTTGTTTACTATAAAGATGGGTAATTGACATATAATTTAATTGTAAAGTACTATGAACCGAGAATTAGATAGAACAGTCATAAATGTGACGGTGTTTATATGTATTTAGGAGAGAAAAGTCTTAGACTAGAGGCTTGGTAGTAAAGGTTGGTTGTAAAAATAAATAAGGTTTCAGAATACTACAGTAAGCTAGATGATATTGATTTGCATGTAGTTGCTTGGTAACTATTAAGATGTACATGGACAGTGCCTCAATATAAGCAAACAATTTTCAAACCCTCAATTTTGTTTATTTTTTTGTATTTTTACAACTTATATTTATTATCTTTTTTTTTAAAGTAAACTTTCTCTACTTACCTTTTCTTTAAGTGTACATACAAGTTTTGTTACAGGATATGGGTTTCTCAAGTTCACAATCAGAAGCAGCTATAAAAAAACATGAATCTGTACAAGCAGCTATGGACTCACTTCTTGCTGGTGTAGGTAAGCAATATTCTTCAGTTTATGTGTCAGTACAGTTGTAGTACTCAGAGTGTAGATTATATTGAAAGTGACAGTACAGACTTTAATTAGTTGATACTTGTGCAGATTAGAGGGCTGAGTTAGTATGATAGTATCAGTAATGTTGTAACTCATGGGAAGAGTTAAACAGACCCCCCAACATTTTTTAAGTAAGTAAACAAGAATATAATTATGATGCTTAGGACATACATTCAGGAAAACCATTACAAGATAAATATTGTGGATAAATCTCTGGACTTTATAGTGAATAGAAATGATGGAAGTTAAGAAAATGCATGAAGAGGATAATTGAAAACAACAGGTATTAGACAAGGAGAACATGTTTAGAAGTTGTCAGATGAATACAAAAAGAAATTAAAAATTTGTGATGGTGGTGATCATGATAATGGTGGTGAGATTTTTTTTTCGATAATGATGATAATAGCTTAATTTGTTTAATTTACTGTTTATTGCTCATATAGTTTGAGTTTGGTGTCCAATCACTCCTATTATTAACTCAAATTCGGTGAAGTTAATCAGTGTTACTGAAGCATAAATCTCTTTTCTACTATCTACAATTAATGTGACTTCCAGGTGACAGTACTTTGAATGATCTGCATATATCAGATGATGAAGACAGTGGTTTTAGTGTACTTAGGTCGAATGCTGTACCTTCAACTATGTCACATAATGCAGATGCTAAAATGGAGTATGTATCAATTTTCCTCTGTTATTATATTACTTTTCACACACACATATAATTACTCTTCACACACACATATACGAGTAGTGTTGATACTGGGAAAAAAAATATAGATCTAATTAAAAAGTTACAGTAAGATATTTTAAAAGTACACATAAAATAATCTTTTTGAGTATAAAAGTAACATTGATGTTAAATATAGTGGTAAGCAAACCATGATAAGATTATTCAAAGTAATGATTTCATTTGTTAGTAACTGGTAAATGGATGTGCTGGCTTGACAATAATACATGGGTTCAAACACAGCTTGATGCTTTCCAATTGACCCAGTTGAAAAAAAGATTGGGTAACTGGCTCTCTGAAATGAGGAAAAGTAATGACAAGTGAGTATGATCACTTTCATCTCACCTTCAAAAGCTGTGGGCTGTTGCAGTGAAATTGTATATCTCTTTCCCCTATGACTTGATATATGTTATACTTCTGTTTATCTATTGACCTTTCGAGCCATAGCTGGCTCATAGGGCATAGACCCAGATACTCTTTCTCTTATCTAAATTTTTATTCTAGCAGTTTTCAATCCTTGTAAAGATCTTTTATCAAATCTTGCCATTTGTCTCTGTTCTGTGCAAACATCTCATTGAGGGAGCCGATTCCTGCTGCTCTTGCCTCTCTCATCAATGTTCTTCTCAGTGTCTCTTTGGGTCAGCCTCTTTTCCTCTTACCTGTTGTTTCCCACATGAGGGCTTGCTTTGTTATTCGGTTATTATCTCTCCTCATCACATGTCCAACATATGACCATCATTTTTTCTTGATTACTGAAGATATTAGTGGTTGATTGGCGATTTCTCTAATTTCCTCGTTTGTTTTGAATTCATTCCACGCTATACCAAGTATTTTCCTTAAAACATTTATTTTCGAATGCGTTCAACTTTGTTTCTATGTCTCTTGTTGTTTTCCAGCTCTCCCATGCATATGTAAGGGTTGAGTGTATGTTTGATTTGAATAGTCTAAGTTTTGTGTTTGTGCTGATGAACTTTGATTTCCACAACTTTTCAAGGCTTCTGAAAGACATTGCTGCTTTAGCCATTCTGATTCTAATTTCTTTACTCGTATCCCCTTCTCGATCAATGTGACTTCCAAGATAGATAAAATAGATGGTTTGTTTTCCATGTATATTCTGTCATCTGTTGGAATTAAGCTTTTCATGACTTAAGTCTTTTCATGATTGATCTCAAGCCCAATTTTGCTGGCTATTGATGATAGTTCATTTGTGTTTTTCTGCATCGTTTTTATCTGACTGCTGACGAGGACTATGTCATCAGCAAAGTCGAGGTCCTCCAACCAAATGGTCTGCTTGTATCCATCCAATGCCTTTGTTACCAGTGCAGCATTTCTTCATTATGAAGTCCATAACAATTCCAAATAACAAGGGCGATAAAATACATCCTTGGCTAACCCCAGTTTCTGTTGGGAAACATTTGCTCAGTCCTTCCTCTGTTCGAACTGCACATGTATCCATCATACATGTCTTTAATAATATTTATGATTTTTTATGGTAAGCCATATTGCTTCAGAATTTTCCACAGAGAATCTCTATGAATGCTGTTGAATGCTATTTTGAAGTCAATGAAGTTAAATACAAAAGGATTTTACTTTTCAATGTGTTCCTCCAATATAAGTCGTAGAGTAAATATGTGGCCATAGCAGCTTCTCCCTTTTCTAAACCCAGCCTGTTCTTCACGCATTAATGTATCTATTGAATTCTTTATTCTATTCATGATGATTTTGCAGAATAACTTTGAGGCAACTGACAAAAGTGTCACTCCTCTCCAATTTTTACAATTTCTGAGATTGCCCTTTTTTGGGATCTTAACAATGATTCATTTTTTCCACTTATGAGGCACCTTCTCTGCTTTCCAAATGATGTTGAACATTTTCTGGAGGTGTATTAAATTATGGCTATCAATTGCCTTGAGGATCTCAACTGTTAACTTATCCTTGCCAGCAGCCTTGTTGTTATCCATATGTTTTAAGGATTAAATTAGCAGTAGATGTTATACTTACTTGATATATATACTTTCCCCTGTGACTTGTATATGATATAGAACATTACTTTAATTGGTAAATAGAAGAGAGAGAGAAAAATGCATATTACCTGCACTGTAGACGTGAACTAGCTACATTATTCAAATAAGCTATACTTCTTCAACGTTCATTCCCTAAGGGGTGTGAATGCACCTTTCTGCCTGACACATCCATCTTTGATAATGGTAAACTTGCATAACAATTATGCCCAGGCAGTGAGGATTTCGGCCTACTATTTTTTTACTTTTAACATGCACATGGGGTCACCTGTTTTTGCCATTATTCAAGAGGGCTAGACATCAGATCTCACTACCCAGAGACAGGGCTGAGGATAAAACTGTGGATTAGGAGAGAAAAATCCCCAACGTTAGCAGTTTTTGACCTTGAGATCTTTTTGTCTAGAGGCAGACATTTTGCCTCTAGACCATCCAGTCCGCTGAAATAAGTTATAAATGTCAGACTCTGCCAGGACCATAACTGATTGTATGGTTGTAACAATTCAACACTCCTAGTACAGGAATATGGTGTAATTTTTATACTGATAAAATTATTGCCATACAATTGTTATGTTACCCCTAGATTACGATACCTATCTGTCAGCGATGTTGTCATTGTACTGTCGTAAAAATTACTACAACTTATATGTTACATTTTTATTCAGAAAATAGTATATTCTTTGAACTTTTGCTACAGAACTGTATGTTTAACCAAGTAGACACATAGGAAGTGGATGCTGTAATAATTTCCTGGGTTAGATTAGGTTGACCGGAAGTGTTAAATTGTCTATTCATACTACCACCATAGGTCCATCAATCTAGCCGTATGTTCGACTCCCTTTAAGCATCGTTTGATGGCTATCCCATGTTTTACAAAAGTTTGTTTGATGTCTCATTGATGGTCGAGAAAATTTCTCGTCATGAGGGGAACAAAATCTATTTCTTGAAAATTGGCAAAATTTATTTAAAAAAAAACAGCCTCCTTTCTATGATACCATCGTAATTTTTACTATGCACTTGAAAAAAAAAATCTGACATCAAAGGAAACAAATCCAACACTCAGAGTTTACCAGAAGTAGTAATTAGGAAGGTGTAGGGGGAGGGGGAATGTTTGTCCACAGCAAACTGTCGCATTTCAACAATTTGTATTCTGAGGCGGTAATTTTTACAACAGAATTGTAATATAAGGTTAAAACAGAATATGTTCGAAGTACTAATGTAAGACAAACTCTAAGATCTGACTCTACAATTTCTAAAGAACCACCATAAACATAATCAAGTTGGTGCCTTAAATTATTAAAAAAAAAATAAGAATGAATTTAGAGTGAATTTATAAAGATGTGCCTTTCATTATGCTTTAAATACTTTTTTTTTTTTACCCTTAATAATAAACAAACTCTAGTTAGAGAATAAACTCTAGTTAACATTTTTTTGAGCAGTTAAACTCTAGATTATGATACCTATCTGTGACTCACTTTTTTATAATACCATTGTAAAATTTACCACCACTTAATTTAAGACTTTAATTCCTAATTTAACATTAGGAGCTCTAATGTTAATTTAACATTAGGAGCTCTGAATTTTAGACACAACTGTGTGTTTACACTAGGAGAAACTCAAGGGCTCAGATTTCCTGTCTCAGGTTGATTTTTGAACTGAATTTGACTGCTTGGACCGGGGGTGTTGCAATGTCTATTGATACGGATGCCATAACTCGGTCAGTACGTTCGATGACCTCATAGCGTTATTCGCTGCCTATCCTTAGTTACAAAGGGTTGTTTGATGTCAACTGTCCACTGAGGAAATTTCATTGATTACAGAGGAGAAAAAAAAAGGAAAAAGCTACCAATATCTTCAAAATTTGGAATTTTTTTCCCGCATTATATGATATCGTATCTCACAAATTGGGGAGGGGAGGGGGGATCCAACATCAAAGAAAACAAATCCAACACTTAGGGGTCACAAGAAGTAGTAATTAGGATAGCATATGGAAAAGAGAAATGTTTGACCACTTTAAATTATCAAATTTGGAAGAAATTATATATTGATGGGGTAATTTAAACGATGGATTCATAATCTAGGGTTAAGAGAGCAAAACACTTGCAAAATTCATTATTTCCCTTTTTTACAAACAAATCAGTTTTTGAAATTTGTAATATTCAATTTCCTTCTCATGTGTAGAAATAATTTGCAAAAAGATTGTTATATTTTAGCATTAAATAAGCTGAAAAATTAGTTTTGAAACATCTTACTTTCTTATAAATTGCTTATATTTTTTTTTTAACAGTATGTCTAAAAATTTTATTTTGTTGGACAACATTTATTCTTCAAATCTCAGTAGCCAACAAACGATCTCATCTACAATTAGGAAGAGAAATTAGACATGATTATGGTTAGTTGAAGGCCCCAGTATCACAGCAAATGAATTAAAATCCATAATTGCTCAACCACTCGTGCAAATGAAAACATCAGAATTAAAACTCATCTCATTGAAGGAGCCAAAAAAAGAAACAGATGGAAATATGTTGGCTAGTGCTGAGAAAGACAAAAGAATTCCAAAACAGCCTCTTCAATGGGAAACATTCGGATAAAAAAAAAATAGGAAGACCTAGAGAGACACTGAAAGGAACAATTTTAAGAGAAGCACAGTTGGCAGGCATAGACTCATTAGATAAGATCAAACACCTCACCCAGAATAGAGGTGGGTGGTGAAAAAAACACTTGATGTCTAATGGCGAAGGGAGTATCAAGCATCTCATTTTCTTAAAAAATACAATAAAAGTTGCAAGTTTTACGTGCCTGCCTCCTTGAAAACCTAATATAAAATAATATTTTACATTTCTGAGCCTATTATGTTCTAAACATTAATATGTTTTTGATGGCTTTTACTTGTTTGCGGAACAGTGCTCACTGTAGTATTGTTTATGTAGCGTATAAATTATCTGTTATTATATATAACTAAAAAGTCTACATGATTTATAATTTCTATGTAGCCCAACAAATCCTGAGGGCTTAACAGCATTGTGGGTTGGAAATGTTTTACCTACAGTCACAGAAAAAAGACTGAGTCAGTTATTTTCAAAGTAAGTCATTATTTGTTGTGTATGTCAAACATTTCTGTAGATACTCATACATGATACATATTTTAGGAGCCATGATTCAGTCTTTAAGCTGTTTGTGCATTGTTCGTGTAGTCTTGACTGTTCTCTATTATGGTTGTTTCAGCCTGCCTTTCTTTTACTTCCATCTGGAGTCCACTGCATGGCAGTACTTGTGATGGTTTCTGAATCTCTCCTGATCACTTGACCAATCCTGTTCAACAATTTTTCTGACATCATTGCTTGCATTTGCACAACTTTTTTATTTAGCAATTTTTAGTTGCTTATTTTGTTTGGTCAAAATATTCCACACATTTTGTTGATAAATTTTGTATGAAATGGTAAAAGTCTTGATGTATCCTTTTCTGTTATTCTCCAGCAAAAGATCTGTTCAAAAGCATTGAATGTATGCAGCTCGTGTATATTTTCAATTAGATTTTTTTTCTTGTTCTGGGTTGATCTCCAAATGTTTTAGATTGGTGAAGCCATTCTTGTACATGTGTCTTTTTGTTAATTTTGTTCATCTCTCCCATCTGATGTTATAGTACTTAACTAAATATATGAAAGTGTTCACTACTGCAAGCTGTAGTATATCTATTTTATCAGTATTAAGTTCCTTAATTTTGTAAACTCCAGAATTGTTTTGTTGGTTTCGGTGGAGTTATTTATCTCAGAATTGTGGACATGTCACCAAATGAAAACTTATTTGTTTTATTTTTTTCTACATGAAGCTTATCATATTATATATCAAATTGATGAGGAAATATTGTACGGCATGGAAAGTACATTTTCAAAACCCAAGTAGATATTTATAAAATGGAGAATGAGAATAATGAAAACTTAAAAAATGAAAATTTTACTCACTACATTATAATTTCAGATAACATTGCAGCAAAGTCAAGTCTAAACTCCATAACTGATTTTTTTTTCCTTCAAAGAATATCCTGTTATGTCTTTGGTAGTTGAATGGTGCCACAAAACTAGGGCATTAAATGAAATGAATTTATGACTAATGGTGAAATAAGAGAAATGGCCATGCAACCATTTATCTCATCTACTATTATGAAAAGAAGATGAACATATGTCTGGCATATATTTGGAAGAAATGACCAGAGAATTACTAAGCCTGCTCTCAAATGGGAAACATGAGGTCAGATGAAAAGAGGATGATCTTGAGAAACACTTAAAAGAACTTTAACAAAAGAGGCAAGGTTGACAGGCATAGATTCACTCTCTATAATCAAACGGAATACTCTACAAGCCCTATATGTCATCAGTTGGCACTGGAAGGATCAAGAATCATGTTAAATATCCCATTCACGATGAACAAAACTTTCCTTTTTTTCAGTTCTTTCATAGCTTTGTATATTGTTACTTTTTCTCAAGTGTCTGCATTATTTGTTTGTGCGTATTCTCAGGAATATTTGGTTGGATTGTTAAGGTTTCTTAATGAACATTGTATGGAATATGGTATCTATCTATTGACCTTTCGAGCCATGGTCGGCCCGTAGGGCATAGATCCAGATACTCTTTCTCTTATCTAAGTTTTTATTCTAACAGTTTTAAATCATTCTAAAGATATTTTATCAAATCTCACCATTTGTCTCTGTTCTGTGCAAGCAACTCTATCTCATTGAGGGAGCCAATTCCTGCTGCTCTAGCCTCTCTGATCAATGTTCTTCTCAGTGTCTCTCTGGGTCGGCCTCTTTTCCTCTTATCTGTTGTTTCCCATATGAGGGCTTGCTTTGTTATTCGGTTATTATCTCTCCTCCATCACATGTCCAACATATGACCACCGTCTTTTCTTGATTACTGAAGATATTAGTGGTTGATTGGCGATTTCTCTAATTTCTTCATTTGTTTTGAATTCGTTCCACGCTATATCAAGTAATTTCCTTAGACATTTATTTTCAAATGCGTTTAACTTTGTTTGTATGTCTCTTGTTGTTTTCTAACTCTCACATGCATATGTAAGGATAGATAGTATGTTTGATTTGAATAATCTAATATGGTATTAGTAGCCACATTTTTAATTCTTTTTTTGCCATTGACACATTGCTTGATTAAAATAGTCAATGTTACACCAGAGTTATTGCCTTAGGTTATTTATTTAATTATTTTTTTGAATTGCAGATATGGTCAGGTGACAAGTGTACGACCTCTGCATGAAAAATATTGTGCTTTTGTAAACTTTAAAACTAAGGAAGCAGCTGGCAGAGCCATGCATCATCTGCAGGTTGTTGTTGTGTTTTTGTGTCATAATATATTACTGTTATGCTTGTTATTGGATTTATGAAAATAGTTTTCTTCCCTCTGTTATGTTAGCGGTGTAAAGGCTGGAAAAGCATACAAAATAAGATATTGAATTGAGAATTTATATTGTAATCTTTAATGTTTTAATACATTTTTAACATTAATTAACTATAATTAATTATTTATGAAAATGCTTAGTAGTACAAAGACTATGTTTTTTTCTTCTCTTTTTGCATATGCAGAAATATGGACATTAGAAAAGAAAACAGAACAGAAAATTTAAGTCTTTGAAATGTGGATTTATAGAAGAATGGGAAGAATCGGATGGAAAGAAAAGAAAACAAACAAAGTCTTAAAACAACTAAAAATGAAAAGAGAACTACTAAACACAATTCAAACAAGAAACATGAGATTTTTGGGGCATATTAAAAGACACAGCAGCCTAATCTTGGAAGGGAAAATACGAGGTAAAAGAGGCAGAGGCACACAACGATTAACATGGATAAGTCAGCCTATGACAACCTGCACTATCAAAGCAAAAGACAAATTAGAATGACGCTCCATGGTAGTCAATCTTTGATGTGAAGACGACACGCAGTGATGAAGATGTTTAAGCACAGTTTCTTCTGAGAGAAGCTTTGACAAGGATTAGAATTTGTTTTAAATGTGTGTTCTTTTAAGCTTGACTTTATAAATTAAGAGTTCACAACTTTGAATGACTTATCATATCTTGTCTATTTGTGACCCAATAGCATTATGTGATAAGTGAATACTTAATCACTGTTAACACTGTGTAACACTGCTGACAGTTATCTTTTAAAAATAAAAGTAGTCTAATATTAAAACATTATACTTTTTAGTGTAGGTGTTTTTTTCCAACCTCTTCTACTGTTAGGTGTTTTGTACATGTCTTTTGCCAGGCTGATTTTTGTACTCTTTTTTTTTAATAATATTTTACTACATTTTTTTTAATTTTAAAGAATTTTTAAAATAGATTTATAATGTAGTTTGCTGGAAAGAATAATATCAGTTCTGGTGTAATTGAATAAAAAAAAATAATATGAATGTTCTATATTCCAGTAAGAATTTTAGTAATCACAAAACATAACAGATATTTATGTATATACTGACTGATCTTCTCAATTTCATTATTTGTTACAGGGCACAGAAGTTGATGGTCAAAAGCTACTTATAAAATTTCCAGATAACCCATTGACCATGGGTGCAGGTAGTTTTACAATACGAAAAAATATCACCAATGGTGCCACAAAACAAGGGTAAGTTTAAAATGTCCAAACAGTTTTTTTATGAATTTGGAGTTTACAAATTTGGCAATCTGTATTTTTATTTGATTAATCTTTTTTCTTTGTCATGTGAAATCTGCAAGTTTTTATTTGCCTTTTTCACTGCTGTAAGGTTTCATTGGTTAATATAATCAACTTCAGAAGTGCTGACACATGAGTGTTCTGCAAACAGTGAATAATCTTATGCTAGTAGGTTTAATAATTTATTGGTTTTAACATACTTGATCCTTTCTAGAGTTATTCTAACTTATACTACACTTTATTCCATATTTTTTATACTCTCTTGGTTACATATTTATCTGTTCACATCTAATGAGGGACTTCAGCATATTCCTTTTTCCAATAACCAATGTTAACAGTGCTCTGACTATAGAAAGTGTTAGTTTCTTTTTATTTTTTATTTATTTTTTATTTTTTTAGCTCACTGGCAGGCATGTGCTTAGCCAGAATAGGTAGATCAGTTGTTTTCCTAAATATTAAATGTCTTTGTATATTCTATACTTTATTAAATATTAGGAGGCGAAGGAAACACAAAATGAGGGTAGATTGGAATTGATAATGTAGAGAGGCCAACATTATACCATTGCATGGTTCATTAAAAATGTTTAAGTCAGCATGTATTGTAACTGTCAGAAAAATAAACCTAGAGTAGCAGATCCTAGGCATTTAAATAAAGGAGAGCTATTGATTAATTGTTAAGGAAAGGAATGGGCAACAATTGCATATAGACAAGATCTGGTTGCAGAAAGGAAGAGTGATAGTTCTCAACTAGTCTAATGATGACTGTTGCAATGGAAAATCTTCATTGTGAGTTGTGGCATATTCTTTCATTTGTATTGGTTAATTTTGGCTTTCATTCACTGAGTATTGGTAGTACATTTTGCTCATATTGATTAGTGTAAATAGGTTATATTATGGACATTTAGAAAACAAGTGTAACACATACTCTCTCTCTCTCGTATATTAACAAAAATTTGGTTAGGGTATTAAAGGGTAAAGATTCCTGGGTGCTCAACACACATTCTAAAGTACCAAATTCAAATCACACAAGTACCTTGTTCTACCAGAGGACAAAACGAGTTCAAAGTATTGTAGAGTTTTCTACCAGGGGTGAAATAAAAACTTAGAGCCAAACACCCACCTCATGGGTGACCAATGTCACTGTATCCAAAATGACATGACAACAAAACACATAAAGGATTGTCCCCAGTACACAGGCCCGAGGAGGTCAGTGTGGCCCATGCCCACCTCCCTAGAAGAGAAACTCTACTGGACACTCAAATCACTGATGCCTTCATAAGAGAGTCCGGAATCCTAGTCTGAATGAGCCATGATCTCAGAAAAAGAAGACTTCAGCCTCCCCACTATTGTCATGTTTCACCTTCAGCACTTTGAATTTTCTTCACTGTCAGCCCTAATTCATCAATACTCAGACTGTAGTCACACCATAATCATACTTCAATAATTTTATTGTAAAATGTTAGCTATTGCATCATCAATTTTCAGTTGGCTGACTTTGTTTTCACATGCAAAGTGCTACAAAAACCAAATGACATCTTTCTTTGTCTCATTATCATTAACTAACATTTTAATGTTTGTTTTTCTTTGCCTGCTTGCTCAGTCATATAGACCAATCAGATGTCTTTGCCCCATTTACCAGCTTACCCATACTAAATCCTAACACATGTATAGAAATGCACAGCTGAAATGACCACTACTTCCATGAAAGAAACAAATTGTTTAAATGTATTGGTAGATTTCTTTCTTTTTTTTTTTTTTGCCTTTAGACATTTCTTGTCAAAATAGTATGAAAAGTTAGGATTATTTATGTTTCACTATTTGTGTGTAAATCTGTGCTGTGATATTAATACAAATTTGTTTTAACATCTCAGTTATATCAGGTACTGTATTTTATGCTAACTATTGTCAGAAATAAGGAACAGTTTAAGTTCTCATTATACTTTTTATATTAATTACTTTGTATTTTCTTGTCTGTCTATGTTATTAAAGCAGTTTATATCATAACATAGCAGAGTACAGATCTTAAGGAATTTTATATCAGATTGCATAAGAACATTTTTTTCAAATTTAAAATTCTTTCACTATTATACATTTTTATATGACATCTGAAAATACTTAATTAGAAAGTTGTGTAATCTAAATGTAATAAATTATCATTCAATATAAACATATTATTGCATATATACAAATTATAATTAGCTAGTTATCAACAGTGTATTAATTTTAATTACCTTTGATAGTGTCTACATTCTGTAGGTGACTGCTCATTTTCCTTAGTTCAAGTATTTGGAAGATTTCAGTTGTGTGCTATAGTTTATTACATTGTCCATTGAATTAATTAAAATACCCAAATACCAGTAATTAATCACCACCATTATTATTTATCAAAGGCGCACCCACAAGAAAATGGTTTCCTAGTGACCGTATTATAACTGGCGGTCAGGTAAAGACATTTTTTTAAGAATCTTTAAGTGTTGTTCATAATTCTTGTGTTATCACTGAAGGGCTAAATGATAGGCTTCGGTTTCAAAATAAATATAAAGTGCTACACTCATTGTTTCTTGTTTAATTTACCAGGAACTCATTTATTTTTAGATGTGCCTAGAGTAGGGATGCTTGTTGTTCCTTTCGTTTGACATCTGTTTTGCTTGAATAGATTGTCTTTCTTAAGAGAATTTTGTGATGCAGTACTTGACTTGAATCTTTTGCAGACCTTTAGCAACATAAGGTGAACCATTTATTTTTCTTTGTATGTCATTTAGCTCTTTATAATCTTTAAACAAAATAGATGTAGGTGAACCTGTATTTATCAATGAAAAAATAATATAAACAGTTATAACACTATATGTGAGCACATTGTAACAGTAAAATATTTGTGCAAAGATTCACAAGAAGTGTCATTTTTTAAATAGTATTTTAGCTGAAATTCTTAGTTTGGGATTAACTTCTCAAGTTTGGTATCTGAAGTGGTGAAATATGATGTTTTACTAAACAGCTCTATCTCTATCTATGTCTATTATTAAATATGTGAGTTGTAAGTAACTAGCTATTTATTCCCTACAACCTTAGTAGACTTACTGTATTGAAAGTTGTATGAAATTGAACTTAATTTAATTTGTTAAGGGGCTCAGTGTTTGTAATAATATTTATACAACTATTTTTTAATACAGTTTGAGGGAAAAAAAAACATTGGTTGTTTTAGTGTCACAGTTAGTCTTGCACAGTTGAATATATATTTATACAGAAAGTTGATAAGGGCATTACATATGTCAAACCATTATAGTGTCATTAGTTCATTTTAATAAATTTATATCAGCTCACTTTGTAATATTTTTCAGTCTAGCTCATTGTTGCAGCGGTTGTTAGCTCAATTTTAAAACATTTATTTAGCCTCATTTTAACATCCATACTTGTTAATTTAAGCTATATATTTGTCTGCTCATTTTAATGTTTACGTTTACTCATTTTAAAAGTGAACATCATATGGGATATCCTTTTACTATGATAACACTTTTAATATTCACTCATTTTTAACATAATCCATGTTGGTAAAATATGTTTCACCCATGGCAATTCACCTTCAAAGCATTCTTATTATATTAGCTCATTAAAATTAGTGATACTGTGTTGCTATTCATATAAAATACATGCAATTTTAAGTATAAAAATTAACACAAACAGCATATTTTATTGTTTAAGATAACAATACAATTGTTTTATATGCTAAATGGAATAGTACAAGCATGTAGACCACATCACTTCATGTTTGAAGCTTTTTTGTAGTGCCAGACACAAATCAATGCACACAGCATGGCAGTGTTGTTTTTCAGTACATAGGATACTTTATCAGTCTCAATATTTATGCGTTTAATGTTATCATCTATGGGATGAAAGATACAGTGGGATCAGTGAAAACACAAATTATACACTCACACTGCTATAGGTAAAAGTATATTTTTGCATGAAGTAAAATATTTTTTTCCCCACAAACACAGACTTTCCTGATTAATATTCACTGTGCACTAATTTTAATGATTACATTTTTATATGAATAAAAAAACTTTATGTTAACTTTATACTAGGCATTTTCACTGCAAGATCAAAAACAATGCCTTTAAGTATTTATTTTTGTTTACAAAAACCCATCTTATTTTTCATTTGCTTTGATGTTTAGATTAATAGCCTTTGGTGTGACCCTTTCCTCTCCCTCCTTAATAAGTCCTAACACTATTGCTGTTGTCCGCAATGTATGTGTTGTAACAGCTTCTTTCTGTGTAGACATCCACCTGTCATTGTTGTCAATTTTGAGAGCTGTATTCCAATTCATTTGGTAATATTATTCACAGTAACTTTGAGTGAATGAGGTGTTCGATAGAAGCGTCCTCTTAAATGCATTTAGAAGCTAAAGGAAAATAGCCTTACAACTACATTAACCTTCAATATAAGAGCTTTGAGGGCATCTTCCATATTTACTTAACCTAAATCTAACCTCAATGCCCATGAGTACCAGTTGTGCAAACATCCTTATAAGATTGCAAAACAATATCCACCCACAACACCATGATAGTGCCAGATGTATAAATCCCTATAAGATTGCAAAACAATATCCACCCACAACACCATGATAGTGCCAGATGTATAAATCCCTATAAGATTTCAGAACAATATCCGACCACAACACCATGATAGTGCCAAATGTACAAATCCTTATAAGATTGCAGAACTAAATCCCAATACTCCAAGAATACCATTTGTATGCACATCTTTACAAAATTGTTGATTGCCACTTTTTGGGTCCTCAGCACTTTATAATTAAAAAGTTACCTATTTCCATAGAGCCAAGTAGATGGAGCCCCAATAGCAACTAAAATAAATTTTGGGTCCTCAGTACTTGATAATTAAAAAGTTACCTATTTCCATAGAGCCAAGTAGATGGAGCCCCCCAATATCAAGTAAAACAAACACTTGCACATACCAAAGTTTGGCATTAGGTCACAGAGAGAGAAACCCACTAAATGCAAGATTGGTAACCAATAATTCTTGGATAGAAAAGTGAAGAACATGATTTATATAAAGACTTTTGAGCCACAGAAGTTAAATAAGTGAATTCAGAAACTCTAATTAACCATATTAATCCCAATTTAACACAACGAGTTGATGAATAGAGCATGGCTACATCATAGTTATTCCAGGTACTGCATATAACAATGCTGAAATAGGTATGTGGTTATGGCATTTACAATTTAGTGGGTTATTTTTTGCTTGTCTTCTTTTTCTTCTGTATTCAATTGACTTCCTATTTAGATTATGTTAAATGGATGCAAATGTGTTGTTGTTTATGGCAAGCTGTGTTATCTGCACCATTTAGCCCAACACGTCCAACTTCATTATGATTGGTTGCCTTTCCACTTTAATCTCTACTTGCTGAGCCAGACTGAACATTCTGATTCCAAGCCCACCGTGGAAGGTAGAGTGGGATCTTGATCAGTTCAAAGTTTACTGTTCAGGATGCAAACAGTCAGCTGTGAGTTGTTGACTACTTTCAGTCAGGATGCTATAGATCTTATGCAGGTTGTAACTTACCTGATGGAGAATAGAATAGAAGAGGTAGAACCTTTACCTAGTTTACTGCACGCCATCCACCAGGTGAAGACAGTATGTTGGTGTCACCTCTCGATGCATTACCTGACTTAATGTGGACAAATGCACACAAGAAAATTATCTTGCAACATGGAATCGCAATGTCTGCAGTCCTCTCTCAAATACAGAATGGACCCTGAGAGGACTCTGAAATTTGTCCTGGTAATAAAAAAAACCTGGCATGATTAAAAAATACTGAATGCTAAGAACTTGTCTGTGTGTGTTATAAGCACAAATGATTGAGATTATAACATTCTTCTGAGAGTGATGGTTTATTGTAAGATATGAAATGAATATATATATATATATATATATATACATACACACACACACACACACATATGCATACACATACAGTGGCTTTATTGCAAACATGTATAAGGTATATCAGCATGTGTGGCAGAATTAAATAAAGCAACTCTTATGAAGCAAGTACTCACCAGCCGCTGATGCTGTCCTAGAAAAATGATTTTAGCTGCTCAATGAACCATTTTGTCACCAAGACCATGCCATCTTCAGCGAATCAATAACCCTTAGATATTTTTTAAGGGTCAGAACAAATGAAAGTCACATGTTGACAGATTGGGACTGTAGGTTGCTGTTACAGAACCTCCCACTGTTTCCTTGCTAACAATTCCTACACAATGTTTGCGATATATGGACGTGCATTGTTGTGCAATAGAATCACACCACGCAAAAGAATGCCAGATCTCTTATTCTTGATGGCTGCATGTTTAGTGTGTCTTTGTAGCGAATGGCATTGATGTTCACACCAGGCTCTTTAAATTCTGCCAGTAGAAGCCCTTATTGATTAAAAAATTCTGTCAGCATAACCTTATATCGGAAACCTGTGACTTGATTTTTTGGGGGGTTTTGGTGATCCGGGATATTTCAATCACATGCTCGCTGTTATATTGCACAGCTCAAAGACCATGACTCAGTACCTGCCACTATGCTCAACAAAAGTGCATCATGGACTTGTTGTAAACAACCTTCTGATAATTCAGTTTATATTTAATCACCATTTGAACTGTTCCAAGCGACACCAGTAATTCCTCTGCTAGTGAATGTAAGCTCCAATGATGTATTACTGTATCAGTCTCAGTGATAGCTTCGTTTGTTACAACAATATGTTCCTGACCTGGCCGCAGATCTTTTGTTAACTCACGCCTTTCTTGAAACATTCATGCCTAGTCCTTCCCTGAAGTGTAGACACACTTTTGTTACCATACACAGCTTGCATTTGGTGATGAATTGTTAACCAGTCAACATCCTTTGACTGTTAGGAACTGAGTGCCAGCCATTTTTCCAATGGTCTGCAGCAAAACCAATGAATACTATGTAGAAAATGAACACATACATATTTGCACATTGGTGAGTGCTTATTACATCAGATGTGACATCATTATGTCTCCTCTTGATGCAGCTCATGCAGGTTTCATTTGAACATGTTTCATTTATATGTGTGTGTGTGTATATATATATATATATAAATAAGTATTCTGGTGATTGATCACCAAATAAGGATATAATTAGTATGAGTTGATTAAAAGAACTCTGTACATATCACGTCTCATTAAGATAAAACAGATATTCCTAGTTGCATTAATCATATATAATTGCACAATATTTTTTCTATGATCATTGATAAATCACTGGTAATTACACTGAATTAAGTCACACCAAGCTATTTCATCTGTATTTGTTGAAACTCCCATTAATTGTACTGAATTTTTATTTATGCCTGTTATCAGATGGACATAATTTTCTTATTAATTCTTCATCTATTCATTAGATAGCAATGGTTTGGTTATCAATTCTCTCTTTTCACTTTGTAAAAATTATTTTAATATTTAATTTGGTCTATTCTATTTCTTGTGTAATTTACTCTATTTCTATTTTGATGTGCTTTTATGTAGTATACATTTTTCAGTGGATACATCTTAAATAATATATTTTGAATTCTTTCCAGGAAGTTAGCATGTATTTGAAAAGCACATATTCAACAATATTGATTTCAGTTAACTGTTTGTGAACATTTCCTCTTCATACATTTCAGGCATAGCAATTTACAAGACTGATTATTGCTCAGATTTGATTGATTCTGTTAAAGCATGTACTTTGCATTTAAAAGTGTTATTTTTTCATTGCTCTTATATTTTGTGTAGATTTTTTTTCATTATCAAAGGCTTCAACTCATATCAGTGTTTTTCATGATTATTTTATCTTCCATTCTTTAAAATGTTCACATTATTGCCACACTTTCTTAGCATAAACCATTGCATATTCATTGTCTGATTTATCTATTGCCCTTCGAAAACTGAAAACTGAGAGCATAATTCTAGACACTTCATGCCCGACAATATTGTACAGGATTTCATCACACATCCCTGTTTGTGCAAGTCTCTCAACCTCAATAAGGGATGCGATGCTTGCTGTTGTTGCTTCTAGTCTCAGTGTTCTTTTTAGTGTTTCTTTTGGTCATCCTCTTTTTCTTTTATTAATCTCAGGTTCCCTTTTGAGGGCTTGGTACACGCTTGATTTTCTTTACTATAATTGAAGATTATCATAAATTAAACTTCCTAAAGATGCCTGTTAACTTACCTTCTAACCTTCTTCTGTATAGGGATGTTGTTGGATTGTCCATTGTATCTTTATTTTGGTTATCATTTCAATACTTTTTTGTCTATTGCCACTTGTGTTTTGACCCTCCTCATTTTCTCTACACTATACTTTTCCTACAATATAAATTAGAATCAGAATAGCTAAAGCAGCAATGTCTTTCAGAAGCCTTGAAAAGTTATGGAAATCAAAACTCATCAGCACAAACACAAAACTTAGACTATTCAAATCAAATGTACTATCAACACTTACGTATGCGCATGAAAGCTGGAAAACAACAAGAGACATAGAAACAAAGTTGAATGCATTCGAAAATAAATGTCTAAGGAAAATATTTAGTATAGCGTGGAAAAAAATTCAAAACAAATGAAGAAATAAGAGAAATCGCCAATTAACCACTAATATCTTCAGTAAAAAAGAAAAGACGATGGTCATATGTTGGACATGTGATGAGAAGCGATAATAACCGAATAGCAAAGCAAGCCCTCATGTGGGAAACAACAGGTAAGAGGAAGGGAGGAAGAGCCAGAGAATTACTGAGAAGAACATTGATGAGAGAGGCAGGAGCAGCAGGAATCAGCTCCCTCAATGAGATAGAGCTGCTTGCACAGAGCAGAGACAAATGGCGAGATTTTATAGGATGTCTTTGGAGGAATTGAAAACTGTTAGAACAAAAATTTAGATAAGAGGAGGAGTATCTTGGTCTACGCCCTATGGGCTGGCTATGGCTTGAAAGGTCAATAGATAGATAGATAGATAGATAGATAGACAGACAGACATATAGATAGATAGATAGATTCTCTTAGCTCTATTGTTCATTATTTCCATAAGATACTGTATTCAGCCACACTGAATTATTGTCTTTTATTATTTCCAGTGTAAAATTAACGCACCACATGATGAATTTGCATTTATGAAATGTAGCTTCTGTCTGGTTCACTATTTTTCTATTTTAGAAACATCTTTAATTTGATATTTTCACAAAGTTTCTAATTTAAAAGACTTTTGTCTCATTTATTGCAATAAATGTTTTAGCATTTCAATTTTCTGAAACTCACTTTGTATTTTTGCTTTCAAATCTAAGTATTCTATTTGTCAAGACAGTATTATCCAGTTACTATCACTATTGTAATTTTTTTAGCTTCATCAATTTTAATTCATTATTGACTTATTGACCACATATATTCTTTACATATATTTCTTGATATCAGCATGTGTTACTGTACAGATAAAATGTGCTAGTCAGCATTGTTCACATTTACCTTGATATCTCTTCTAATTCTCATCTAATTTAGATTTCTTCTTATTTTTTCTGGGAAATAGAACTTTCGGCTGTTACCAGTGTGTGACATATATATATATATCATCATCATCAAGTACCGGGCCTACTGGCGTAGGTGATCATGTCACTCCACAACTTTCGATCTCGGCAGCAATTTATCATTTCTGTTGTTGACCTTCTGCCAAGCCATTCTCTTAAGCTGTCTGTTATTTTTTTCTCTTTGTTTCCCTCTATCTCTTCGTCCCTCAATTTTCCACTTGTTACGATATATTCCAGTTGTTCTCTTCTCATTACATGGCCAAAAAATGATGATTGAAACAATCATCATTTTATTGGAAATTAGCTCTCTCTTTGCTTTGACCTCTCTCAGAACATCTTCATTACTCTTCTTAGCTGCCCATGGTAATTTCAACATTCTTCTGTAAAACCACATTTCTCCAGTGATTTTCTTGTCTATTGTCCATGATTCGCATACATTTGTTAAGATTGGCTCTACATGACATTTAAGAACTCTTTTTCTTGTTTCTGTTGTAAAAAATGGATTGCATAGTATCTTCCTCATTTTTTGGAAAGCTGCTTTTGCCTGAGCCATTCTGCATCTCATCTCTTTTGTACATCTTCTGTCTGAGGTTAACAAGGTTCTCAAATATTTAAATTCATTTACCTGTTTTAATATTGTTCCACTTGTCTTTATTTTGCACTGAGGTGATGTCTTTTTCTTTGTTGTTACCATTACCTCTGTCTTTTTGCTATTAAGGCTGAGTCCTTTATTTTTGCTTTCTTTCACTATAATTTCCAACATTTCTTGTAACTCATTTTCATTCTTAGCGATTAATATTGTATCATCAGCATACCTTAGATTATTCTTATTATATTATATATATATATATAGTTGGAAAGAATTATGGTGACAGTGTGTAGTATATCTTCTCATTACTCACATGACTGTAGCAGCAGGTGATATGACGTGCACGGCTGTAATGTAGCACGTTCAACTGTAAAAACAAAATAATGGAGGTGTGGCTGTTGTTTGATTAGCATGAGAAATTTTGAAGCGGTTTTTTCAGATTTGAGAGTGTTAAGTTCAATGACCGTGGAAGAGTGAGTTCAAAACAGAACCACCAATATGCCTGGCAGTTTCATAGATTCATGATAAGTTCAAAACGCATACCATGTGTGATGTGCACAAGGGAAAATCTGACAAACCATGTACAGCAACAAGTTCAGCTCCCTTGGCTGTAATTTTGCAACAGTTGACATGCTCACTACAGAAGTCTACCGCATAATGTGCACATGTGACCTGAGTTAGCTGTTTAAACGTACGGCACATTCTTAAAGCAGCTTGTACCACGTGTTTCAAACTTTTAGGGATTGCATGAAATAGATGGGCATGTTTGAGGTTCTGTTCCAAACTCACGCTTCCATTGTTGATGTACTTGACCAACATTTTCAAATTGGAACTACCACTTTAAAATGGTTTTCCGCTCATCAAAGGACATCTGTACCATTTTATTCTACAGTTGTACACGTCATATTCTTGCTGTTACAGTCTTGCGAATAATGACAACTTTTAAGAAAACAAACTACACCACATTGTTGCCATAATTCGATCCAACTTTTAAAAAAAGAAAAAAAAAGTATGTATTGATATCTGTTAAAGTTATACATTTTTTGGTGAACTCTCTCTCTCTCTCTCTCTCTTTTTATATATATATATATATATATCTATCTATCTATCTATCTATTGACCTTTCGAGCCGTAACCGGCCCATAGGGCGTAGACCAAGATACACCTTCTCCTATATGAATTTTTGTTCTAGCAGTTTTCTTTTAAAGATATTTTATCAAATCTCGCCATCTGTCTCTGTTCTGTGCAAGCAGTTCTATCTCATTGAGGGAGCCGATTCCTGCTGCTCTTGCCTCTCTCATCAATGTTCTTCTCAGTGTCTCCCTGGGTCTTCCTCTTTTTCTTTTACCTGTTGTTTCCCATATGAGGGCTTGCTTTGCTATTCGATTATTATATCTTCTCATCACAAGTCCAACGTATGACCATCGTCTTTTCTTTATTACTGAAGATATTAGTGGTTGATTGGCGATTTCTCTAATTTCCTCGTTTGTTTTGAATTCGTTCCATTCTATACCAAGTATTTTCCTTAGACATTTATTTTCGAATGCGTTCAACTTTGTTTCTATATCTCTTGTTGTTTTCCAGCTTTCACACGCATACGTAAGGGTTGATAGTACATTTGATTTGAATAGCCTAAGTTTTGTGTTTGTGCTAATGAGTTTTGATTTCCACAACTTTTCAAGGCTTCTGAAAGACATTGCTGCTTTAGCCAGTCTGATTCTAATTTCTTTGCTCGTATCCCCTTCTTGATCAATGTGACTTCCAAGATATATATATATATATATATATATATATATATATATATATATATATATATATATATATATATATATATATATATATATATATATATATAACAGTAGCTTTCATATCTTAATGCTAATGAAAACACACATGATGAATATAGTTATGCTTTATATCAGCATAATCAGTATTTTATTACAAATATAATAATTTTTTTCTGCATGATTATTAACATTTCAAAATACACAATTAATATTATGACCTTTTTGGAGGTTTCACATTGTTTGGTGTTGCAACAATGAGCTACACTACAATACATTTTTCAATTAAAATTTTGTTTTCTCTTTGACAGAGTACGTAACATCCCTAAGCAAACAGGTCCAGTCAATGGTGATGAGTGCTATTTCTGGAGAACTACTGGCTGTACATTTGGTAGCGATTGTAAATGGCAACATTATCCAAAAAGTAAAGGAATTGACAGAAAACCATGGCAGAAATTACAGAAAATTTAATATAACATATTATTAAACTGTGAATATAAATCATATGCATCTAATTTAATTGTAATTTGCTGACAATTGTTAATTTGAAGTATTATAATAATGACATAGCAATTATTTGTAAGTGGCATACATTTATCACTAATTAAGCTAAAGTCATTTGGATTTTTAAATTAGGCAAAAATTACTCTCGATAAAAATGTAAAAACAACCCATATGCATAGATGTATATGTATGTTTATATATATCTTGTACAATTTACTTACAATGCTGGTTGTTTCATTGTGATTGTTCTTTTAAGTAATAGTATTTTACTAGATACATCTTTTTGACTGGCTACAAATTCAATAAGCCAACAGTTGCCAGGAAGTTTCAGCTGTAATTCAGAGCAACAAGTTTTGTTTGTAACATCTTTGTCAAAATTTTAAAAAATTTGGTTAACATATGTACTTCTTTGGCTTTATAAGGAAAAACAACTATATATAGTCAAATATAAATATATTTTTATGAGTTGTGTATTTCTGAATTTATGTTCTTTTGTTTGATCGGCTGAATAATATTTATCTTCCAGGTCATATACTGCAGATATTTGAAATAGCATTTTCTTGAAATAGCTATTTATCTCTTTCTTCACATTTTGTAGATTTGTTTTCATAGAAGTATTTTTTCCCCGTTTTATTTGTTGTAGACGGTTATATTTATGGTAATAGGAGATATACAAAGTGTTTATGGATATACTGATCTATAGTTTTGAAAACATAATTTTTTGGTATTGCAATAATAAGGTATGTGTCCAAGTTAACTCATTTTTCCAAATGCCATGTTAGTCAGAAAAGAATTGCATCTTTCAGCAATTTCCTGCTCCTCTTGTTTATCAATTCTATCACTTTCCTGTCCCTCTTGTTTATCCATTCTATCTGCTTAGTTAAATTGTGTAGCTTTGTTTCTTTTTGTTATAAATTTAAAAAAAAAATTCTTTCCTACTAATTTTTCAGATGGTAATGATGTATTCAGCAAATAATTAGGTGACTTCTATTTTGGATGCACAATGTTTGTTTTTGCTCTTTAAAACATCCAATTTAGTTTTTCTTAGCTGATCAAGGTGCTGTTGACAATTCTTAGATTAAAGCAGATTGCTATGTTATCTGGCTTCATATAACTTAAGCTTGAAACTATTTTTATTGTTGCATTGACAATGTTCAGCAATAGAATACTCTTAGTTTAACCTTTTTTCCGTACCAAGGAAAAATTGCGGTGGTGCCAAAGAAAAATGACTGATAGGAAAATGAAAGCAGTGTCTCATGAGAAATCATCTAAGTTTGATTAATATTGGAAAATACTGAATGTATTATTCATGAAATAAAAGAAGATTGAAATGACAGTACTCCTGTAGTAAAAAAAAAAATGCATTAAAATAACTTAATAAATATAATAATTATAAAATAAGAGGGTTATAGGGAAAAAGTTGCGATACAAAAATAAATTTCCACTTACCAAAAATTCTTCATGTTGAAAAAATCCATTATTATTAGAATCAATGAATAATAGTACACACACACACACATCATTTTTATTCACAAATATCACAACAATAGCTCCAATGAACCGATATGTTATGTCTATACCATTATGTTTTGCCAAGGGCCATGATTCGGTGGTTACAAAATAATTATGTTTTGGTTGTCAGGTGCCTACATGTGTTTGTAAGCTTTCACTTCTTTTCCATTGTCCTTTTGAGCCAAAGATACCACATAAGGCAGAAATTCTGGACTCTCTGACAATCTTTGTTATCAAACATCAGACCTTGCTTAGGGCCCACATTGTATTTCTCCCCCCCTTCCGGCCCGCCCACACGCACACACACACACACATACAACTGTTGGGGACACTTGTTTGTGCACTAGTTAAATTTATTCAGTGGTACAGAAAGTATTTACCTTAGGCATTTGTTATCAAATGCATCCAATTTATTTTCTATTTCTTTAGTTGTTTTCCAGCTCTCACAGCATAAGTGAGATGGATAATACATTTGATTTCACATTCCTGTGCCTTTTTGTGCGTAGTAATTGGATTTCCATATTTTACCAAAGTTTGTGAAAATCATTGTCCTTGCTATTATTATTCTAATTTCTTTCTTGGAGTCTCTTCCTTGATCTATGTAGCTTTCAAGATATACAAAGTAATCTACTTCTTCCATATTTTTTCCTTCTGGGTATATTTTTCTTCTCATTGAATTTTATTTCTGAACTTTACCATAGCTAAACTATCAGAACTTTGTACTAGTATTGCTGTCAAATGATTTTACAAATGGAATCATTTTCTAAGATCTTTTAAAATAATCAGTCATGTTTTGCAAATGTTCTTATTTAAAAAAAAAAAAACTAAGAACTTTTTGACATAACCCTTACTGAACACATACAAAAATAATTAACAAAAGTATTGGTTTTTTTTAAATAACAATTGTTTTCTAGAAGCACTGAGTAATCAAAATAACATTTAACCCTTCATAGTTTCCACTTAAAACTTTGGAATAAACAGATAGTGAAATAAATACTGTGGAGATCGAGTGACTATCGGAAGTACTGGAAAGAAAATTCTGGCGATGTATTGCACATTGGTACAGAAAAAAGTTAAAATACATTGCAATGTTATCTACTTTCATATAACTTTAGCCTGAAACTATTATTGTTACATTGAAAACGTTTAACAATAGAATATTCTTAGTTTAACCCCAGATTATGATACACATATGCGGTTAACATTTTCACAATACTATCGTAAAAATGACTACCTTTTTAATTGTTACATTTGGAGGTAGGAAAATAAGATTTTCTTTTAACTTTGGCTACTGGCTACACAACTGTATGTTTACCCCAGGAAAAGAGACATGAGAATAGGATGCTGTAATAGTTTCCTAGGTTGAATTAGATTTATGGCCTGAAATTCGAACACACGTGCCGTGGCTACAAGAGGTGTTACATTGTCTATTCACATGGCCACCATAAGTCTATCAACCCAGCAACATGTTCAGTTCCCTCAAAGTGCTGTTCGCTGTCTAATCCCATGTTATGAAGGTTTATTTAATGTCTTGCTAATAGCCAAGGAGATTTCCCCCATCATAAGAAAAAAAAATGAGTTTCTTGAAAATTTGTAAAATTTAATTTAAAAAAACTGCCCCTTTTCTACTATATTGTTGTACTTTTTACCATGCACTTAAAAAAAAAGAAAAGAAAATCAAAGGAAACATATCCAACACTCAGGGTCACTGGAGTGTGTGTGTGGTGTAGGGGGGTGTTGTTCACCCACAGCAGGATGTCAAATTTCAAGAATTTGTATTTTGAGGTGATAATTTTTACGAAGGTATCATAATGTAGGATTAACCCTAGATTACAGCACCTTCGTAAAATTTATAAACTCAAAATAGAAATTCAACGATTTGCCACAGGCTTACATTCCAAATTATTCAGGCCATAAATTTAACGCAACTCAGAAAAGTATTACAACATCCAACTCCTGTGTCTCTATCCTTATATAAAACACACAACAGTGTAGCAAAAGTTCAACTATTTTTCGAACTCTAAATGTAACATTTAGTGTTCATAATTTTTCTGAAGGTGTCAAAACATGGCTTGCGAATAAGTGCCATAATTAAGGGTTAAAGCTGTTATCTATATTTCTATAATATTTGGCTTAAAACTATCTTTATTGTCACATTCAAAAGATTAAGTTAATTGATGATGCAGTTCACATTTTGTTAACTTATTGTGTTCACAATTTTTAGCTGCATTTCCCTTCTGATATTGTTAGTTAGCCAAAGTATTCTGATTCAGTGAATAAACGTGTCCACTGTGCTTTCATGTTGCATTCATAATGATTTTTGTGAAAGAAATAAAAATCATTTATTCTTTTGACACTTTCTATCAGTATAAGACCATCATTTCCCACTTTTTTTGGTTTCTTTTTAGTCTATCACAACTACAAATACCCTTGTGTGCAAATATCATCAGATGATATTTATATTTTTTTTTAAAGTCTTTTACAAAAAGTTCTCTTTATTTTCTTGCTGCATATATAACAGACCACTTTTAGATTGTAGCAATGCACCTGTTACTTTTAAATAATAATGGAAAAACATTCAAGCTCTAACTAGGAACAAAATAACATTGAACTGTAAATAATTTTGAATAAGCGCATAAAGTATGTGAACTGGACTACAAAGGACAAAAGGTCGGGTTCAATCCTGATTGGCGGCTTCTGGGTTCACCTATCCTTAAATGGGTACCAGATTTTTTCTGGTTAAGTAAAGCGGCACAGGTGTAATACCGACCCCAAAAATCGTGTGTCGAAGATCTAAAAAATTATGGTCATTAACACCATATTCGTTATACGCCACTTGGCGTAATGGGGCTCTTTACCTTTTTTTTTACTTACATAAAGTATGGTTTATCCTTGTTTTATTGTGGCTACTATTTTGAACCACATGTTAATGTTTACTGAAATTATATATAAAATTGTTCCAGTCACAAAGTCTTGATGCCTACGGTAACTCTCAATTGTCAAGTTCATATGAATACTCTTATAGCTAAAATAATTCTAATTTGGCATTCACATTAATGGAGCAGGTCACACTGCAGATATCAATATGAGATTGAGGAAAAAATATAGGTTTTTGCAATATCGGTTTTCTTTTATTCACAGCAATCACTATTTCAATTTTGTGATAACAAATAATGTACCACAAGGCCACATTCCATATAGCATACTGTTAACTTTTCAACATTAATATCAGCTACCATTGATAAGAAATGTTTTATTTGATGTGGCATTTTTGCTTTCAAACAAAAGATAAATAAATAAAAACACATATAGTATATGGTAGAATGCAGTTTATTATTACCACATTTATGTATCTTTCATAGTTACTTCACACTAGTTCTCTTTTAATTAAATTACATATTGACACATATTTTTTTTCAGACCTCTGAAACGAAGACTGATAAGAACTGTGTATACAGTTTAGTTAGTACTTACCAAAATTTGCCATTTGTCAGTTTTTTGTTTTTTTTTGTGAATCATGATCTATATTATTTTCAAAAGCAAATACATTTTGTCAGCACTTGTTTGATGTTGTACAATTAGATTTATTTTCTTTAACATTTTAAAAACATGGTTTCAGAGAATTTAGTGTTTTATCATTGATGTTGATTATGTGTCTGCATAATTTATAATAATTTTTAGCCATATTTCATTTCACTGCCTTCAAGAGTTTAGTTTTAATATTTAATTGAGAAATATTTTCAACTTTTATTACCAATATTTCTTTAACTTCTTATTCTGACCTATTGGTATAATGTGTGTTGTTTGAATTTGACAGAATTTAAGCTAACCATTAAAGTAGTTCATTTTGAATGCAAAGCATAAGAAATAAGTTTTTGTTTACTACTTTTCATTAGAGCAGATGTAGTTGTAGCAATATTGGTTTTGTTGCTTACCACCCTAAAGTACAAGTTAAAAACAAGTTCTCAGTATCTTACTACAATGCCTTCAGTAAACTTAGCTTCTTGTTCGGCACACAAATTGTTGGTTGCTTTGTGAACAATAAGATCCATCTTAAGAAAGATACTGTTCTTTTGCAGAGAATTTTTGGGTCTCATCAATTGCATCTCTTAATGTAGAAAATGTGCTCTGAGAAATTTGTTCCAAGGTGGTTTAGCACCACATATGGTATTTATTCATAAGAAACCAATAACAAAATAATGCTCAAAAAGAAGTCTTTTGTATTTGTTTTTTTCTCTTAATAATTTTCTGTTGTTTTTTTTTCATCCATTGAATCTCATTCACTCTGTGAAACTTTTATTATAATAGTAAAGTTCAGGAGTCTGTCACATTGTCCAAAGCAGAATAAATCTCATGCCTAAAGATCTTTAAAGGACTATTATGTTTTAAGTTGTATTACTTAGAGTAGAACCATGCAGCCTTTAACAGAACATGAACAGGGGATGGAAACACATGCTTTGAGTGGCAGCAAATAACTTTAAAAATGACAAACAAACTAATGGTCTGCCTAACAGAAAATAATAATAATTCTTACGGACATTTATATTTCAATAAATTTTGTGAATAAATAATGTCAGCCATCATTTGTATTTGAAGACAAAGCAAGACTACAAACAATATTTCTTTATAGTTAATTCAGTAGTTAGTCAATTTTCAGTTAGGTCCCAAGCTAAAGTAAGTGAGTTGTGGTTTCTCATCTGAAATGTTTATAAAAATGTAATTAATGCATGATGACAAATTTCAAACAAGAGCAGTTTTTAAAAAAAGAGCATATTTATTATAAATGTTGCTAAAACATTATGAGAGAGATAAATTTGGATTTAAACATAGAATCCTACACTATATATTGAAACAAGAGTATGACTAGTTACTGCTCGCTGTGCTTACCCTTCCTTATTTACAAATGTTGCTTTAATAATCTTAACTATACAAAATATACTTAGCTCTTGAAAATTATTACAGAGTCAGTGGGAGGAAAAAAGAATATCGAATCTAAATAAGT
Source organism: Megaustenia siamemsis (assembly GCA_032433765.1). Taxonomy (NCBI): domain Eukaryota; kingdom Metazoa; phylum Mollusca; class Gastropoda; order Stylommatophora; family Ariophantidae; genus Megaustenia; species Megaustenia siamemsis. The sequence goes on from JAVIAB010000092.1 coordinate 51,746,820, forward strand.
AAATTTATCATCACCATAGTGAAATAGAAGTAAGCAATTTTTAGAAATGCTTTCCCCCCTAATTATCCTCTTTTATAAAAAAAAATCTAGCACTTTCTATTAATATAAATATAATGTTCATTGCAAATCCTTTTTTTTTTTTAGGTGCTTCATTATATTTTTATGTTGAAGTGCCTTTTCTTAGTTTTAATTGTATATGTAATGTTTCTCTATTGCATTCAGGATGAAGCAACATAATGCCTACACTGTAATTTTTAACAAGCAAAATATAAAATACGATTAAAGTAAGAACATATTCTTTGTTATATTTTTCAGTATAACTTTCTTGTGAGACACTTAAATGTGTTTTTAAAAGTTATACAATATTGAGTGGATAGCATGCTACAGATGATTTTATTTGGCATTGTTCACAGCTGAAATTTCAACGCTGCGGAGCAGCCTTCCACTTGTTTATTCTGTTCTTTAGTATCTTTACCTCACTCTCCTTTTTCTTCTAAAGTTTGATTGATTGCCTGATATTTTAGCATTTCATGTTGTTTTTGTAAAATAAGTTTTATCCTACATGCTACTCTCAACTAACTTTAGTGCTCAATTGTACCTTTGTACCAAAGGTTAGATTGTAAACATATATTCTTTATATTTAGAGCATAGAGATAACGGTAAAGGTAAGGTACGAGACTTGAAGTGGCATCTTAGCACGCGAGTTTTCACCCATATGTGCTCGGCCGCCTATCCAGAAGTGTTTGAAGACTTCTGGATAGTGTCGCTTCAAGCATTGAAACTCATGATGTGAGGCGGCATTCCTCTCCCTTCCAGAGTAATACACTGGTACCCATTTCTGCCAATGGCTGGGTCGACCGGGGCGGGGGGGTCCTAACCATGAGTACAATTCACACTGCTTCCAGTGGGAATCGAACACAAGTTGTCCAAACGTCAGTAACCTAGTCTGGAGGTTTTCTGAACTAGGCTACCAAGGCCCCCAATGTAGTTGGATGGAGTCTTATTGTCTTCAACAGTGCATGGCAAAATATATATTTAAATAATTATTATATTATGTATTATATGTGAAAACCTATCAGTTTATTGCCATTTGCCTTGTGTACCACAGAAGACATCTTCATTTGACTGATAACTATTAACCTACTTTAGTATTGTAAAATGTTTTGTGGTTGTCATTTGTGTGATTCTCTGGTTTTAACTTCTTTAAGATCTGTGCAACTGAATCTCTTGAAGAACTTTAGAAGTATTAACTATGTTGACGGCCATTTTGCTACTAAAATTGTGAAGCCATAAACATTGACAAAGCTAGTCATTCTACAGAAATGGAAAATATGTTATTAAAATTTAGAGCATAGCCTTAATATCTCTAACTTGATTTAACATGGACAGCAACATCAGAAAGTTGTACTCTGGGCAGTCCTGGGAGTGTTCAGTCCATCTTCATCAGTATACGACCAAAGGTATTCATGTTCATTGCTCCTCATGTGTATCTATCTTCAAAGTTTCTTCCAACTCAAAATAATAAACTAATAATAAACAAAAAAAGTAATAATTTCAGATGTTTTTGAATTAATGAGAAAATTCTGTATCATGGATATATAAATAAACCCTAGATTATGACACTTTTGTAAAATTTATGAACTCAAAATACAAATTCTTGGAATTGATCAGCTTGCCACAGCAAACATTTCCACCTTCCTAATTAGGTGACATATAGCTTCTGGTGACCTCTGAGTGTTTGTTTTGTTTCCTTTAATGTTGGATTTTTTTTTTTCAATTACAATGTGCACTTCATAAAAATTACAAAGGTGTCTTAAGAATGGGGCTGTTTTTTAATAAAAATATATTTTTCGCCAATTTTCAATACATTAAAAAAAATAAATAAATTATGACTGGGGAAATTTCTTTCGTTGACTGTGAGAAATCAAACAAACCTTTTTAGCATGGGATAAGCATACGACACTAACAGGAAGCTGAACATACAGCTGAAATGATGGACTGACGGCCAACATGTGAAAAGACAATGTACCCTGGTGCTAACAGCACCATGCGGTCAAATTTTAGGCCATAAATCGATCATAAGCCAGGAAATTATTACCCCATCAGATTCCTGTGTCTCTCCTAGTATAAACACACAGCTGTGTAGCACAAGTTTAAAGAAAATACTATTTTTGGAACTCTAAATGTAACGATTAGTGTTCATAAATTTAACGAAGGTATCATAAAATGATTCACGGATAGATCACACAGTCTAGGGGTAAGGAATGTATGAAACTGAATTAAGTTTTTTTATATGAATAATCAAAAATGTTTTATGCATTATAAGCAAAGAAACATTTTAAATTCCATAATCTTGTGCATGCAAAAAATATTAATGAATATGTAGCCAAAATCTAAAATAAAGTGTTACATTTAAGAATATAATGAATATTGAAGAGCGTTTCTTGAAGTTCTGAATGTTTTGCTCGCAACATGAGAATATTGTTAATAGATTCAACTAATATTTGACTAAATATTTATGTAGTGAGGGAGAATTAAATAAAAATAAAAATAACTAGCCAAAATATAATTTCACAATATATTTCAAGTGTGCTTCAATGTAATAATTACTCCTCCTGATATACTTTTTAAAAAATTCATCCATAGAGATTGTTCCTTTCAGAATTTGAAGTTGGCATAATTCATTTTTGTTTTCATCATTATTGAGTGCCGTCTCCGCATCGAAGGTTGGCTACCATGGAGCGCCATTCCACTCTATGTCTTGCTTTGATGGTGCAGATTGTCATAGGCTGACTTGTCCATCTTTTGATGTTACTCGTCCATGTTAGTCTTGGTCTGCCTCTGCCTCTTTTACCTTGTATTTTCCCTTCCAATATCATTTTTATTAGACTGTTGTGTCTTTTAACATGACCAAAAAATTTCATTTGTCTTGCTCTAATTGTGTTTAGTAGTTCTTTTTTCATTTTTAGTTTGTTTAAAACTTCCTCGTTTGTTTATTTTTGTTTTAACCACATTAAATAGTATTTCAGCAAAGAGAATATAGTATACTTTAGAAAATTTCCATTGCATGATAAAAACTTTAATGATAGTTATAGCATATAATATAGAATCTTTCATAATTTAACAGATTTCTCACTTTTTAAGGAAGTTACTACTATATAGTTATGTACATCTTTCTATAGTTGTGATGATGAAATCATTTAAAGAAATAAAAGGTAAGGGGTTCTTCTATGCCTTAAAGTGCATGGGAAATGTTGGTGCTCACATAACTATTAAGAACTAACTATTAAGAAAGAATGTCATTTTAGAATACTCAGTTTTACTGCAATATCAATGTTATGTGCAACACATTGGTGTTTAAAAGTAGGTGTTATAATGTGACAGCTATCCCTGACAACACTCTTGGTAGAAGTAAATGTTGATTTTATTAATTAAAGAATCAACTGGATTTTTCTATTGCTTTAACATTGTAACTGATGAGAACTAGTCAACACAAAATATTCAAGCTAAAGTTAGTCATATGAGCTTTAAAACTGTCACATATCAATTTTAATTAATAACACTTTTACTGCAAACAAGTTACTGAAATTTAAGTTAGTATTTGTTATAATAGTTTGCACATTTTTTATTATGAACACTTAAGTGACAGCTTAGTTATAAAATTCTTCTTTTCTGTGATCATGGCTAATTCAGACTAGGATTCCGGACTCTGTTTGAAGGCAGTTTCTTTTAAAGTAAAAAAAAAAATACCATGTTAAGTCCTTCTAGAGCACTGTATAGTGTATTATTCAAAACATGAAGTACTGTTAAAAGATTTTAAAAGGTATATGTCAGTTATGCAGATGCACAAGTTGCAGACTGTGATAAACTATATAATGTAATACCTTTCAAAATTTAAACCGTTAGAAAAAACCGAAAGAAACTGTTGGAAAGCATCTGCTTGAAGAAGATGATGCTGATTTGCCTGAATGTGCCAAGATTTTAGATTCTAAGTACTGACTAAGAAAATCCTGATAAGTACCTGACATTTGGCAAAGCTAAGATTAGAAAGCACGCAAATTCCACTTCATTGAAAGAGAAGAGGTTCTTGGTTTTCGTGAATATCTTCAAGAAAATAAATTCCCAGACATACAACTTCCTCTAAAGCACACTTTAGACACAAAAGCATTATCTTCCAGTGAATGTGAAAGGGGTTTCTTAATCTAGATCATCACTGCTTATACGTACAACCTCTGTACTGATGTTCATCAGGATAGTGGATCCTCCTCTCATCAAATTCATTCCTAGCAAATATGTGGATTTATGACTACTCCAAGGTCGTCATTCTGCAGCTGATACTAGAAGCAAGAAGTGATCCAGAGACAATAAGGGTATATTGGAGGAGGATATGTTGAAAAGTGTGGAAGTTGCTGTAAAATCTTCATGGCGAGTAATGGCACTTTTTTCCCATTACAAAAATCCATTGTAATAATATATGTAAAATTTTAATTCAACTCTAGCATTTATGTAGAGATCTGCTCCTAGCTCGTTATTCTGCAGTTGATACCCTAAGCAAGAAGCGATCTAGAGACGACAAGGACATATAAGAAGATATGTTAAAAATGTAAAGTAGATATAATATCTTCAGGGTCAATACGAGTACCTTTTTTTTTCCAGAAAAAAAGCACTGTGAATGACACTTTTTTCTTCAAGACCTGATATATGGAACATTGTGTGAAACATATTAACAACTCACATACTACTGCATACCATTGACACTAAACTCACATACTACTGCATACCATTGACACTAATAGACTGCGGGTTCAGTAACTAACCCTTAGTTTTTTTTTAAAAAAGTTCCTGTCTGGATTATTGTTCTCAGACATAGCATATTAGTATGAAATTTAGTTTCAAATTATGTGTAAAAAAATAAAAAATCAAGATTATTTTCTATTAAATAGGCTGTTAAGTTATTTTTTTTAATCGCTGTCTGTTTCTAATGTTTATAAAAGTAGTGTGGTTTATTTTATATGTATATATATATTACTGTGTTTGAGAGTTCCGTCTGGACCGCCAAACAGCTTGGCATGTATGAAGACATATTAAATCTAAGTGTTTTAATTGTGCATGGTATCATGGTTTCTGGTGTGCCTTTTGACCTGTACCACAAATTCAAATTTCAGTACTTTAGGAAAACCTGTGCTCTCGTTTCCTCCTCTGGTAGGAGGTTGTTTTGACTGCACCTGAACTTCATCTGCTGTCCCATCTGCCTCCTACTATGGTTAAAACCTATCCATCAGCAAGATTACTGGGAGGAACAGGGTTAGCCTTGGGTAGGTGAGGTAGGCTTGGGTAGGTGAGGTAGGGAAATATATTGAGTCTTGTCACTGCCCCATTTGGACTCCAGTTCTTTTATAAAATATACTGTATACAGTATATAATGACCTAACAAAATATGTAAATAATTTCAACATTGTCATGAACAGTTAATAATAATTTTATTAGAAAATTAGACTGGTATGCTATTCATATCAGGAGCAACAGTTTTAACTTTGCAATGAGACTACTGCCAAACATTTTTAAATAGATTAAGACTCATCTATGTTTTTATGAATCAATTTCTTCATGCTGAAGACAGATGTGTTGGGTTTAGATATGATATCGATAATAGACTTAACTAGCAACAAAACACATCTATGCCCAATTAACATCTGTTTAAGGATGATAAACAATGAAGAGGAGTGGTCATCAGGTGAATGCAACGGAGGAGTATAATATATAGATTTATATTTGTATTTTAATTTTTGGCTATTTTACGTATTGCACTAACTAGCTTAGTGGTCTGCATTTTGTACATGTTCTTAAGCAGTACTAAATAAATTGGCTTGAACATAGAACTTAATGAAATGTCTATTGCACTAATAAAATCATAGAAGCTGTTTGACGTGTTCTGTGATCTTTCAGATGGCTGGATTCATCTTCTTCGTCATTAAATTTTAACCACTGGATATTTCTTTATTGAGAAACATTTTTCTTTTTAGCTCATAACATGATGCTTGATTCTGAATTTTGATCCAATGTACTCTATGTTTTTGTTAGCGTCCTGTTCTATGATGTTTTTTCAAAGCTTCATTTGGTCTCTTGGCTATTCTCATTCCTAACACCATCGAGTGGTAATCCAACTCTTTTGCAAAGGTATCCCCTGAGGATAAATTCTTTCCATCTCTACTTTAAGTCTTGATTATCTAGCAATTACTTATTGTTGTATTATTCCTCCAAAAATGAGATAATCTTATACCAAGCATCCACATCTGCTGCATACACACTACATAAAGAATCTGATTGATGGGATCACTGTCAGAGACGGCATGCATTACAAATGTAATTAAATTAAAAGAGCACACATAATAAACTGTATTTTACATAATTTTCCTCATGCATGCCAACATTTTGTTTTTAAATCACTTTTAAATCATTTTATGATAAGCTGCTGAAACCATTATTTTGATTAACTTCTGGGTGTTTTAGTTATGTTTAAATACTATTTTATACATTTGTGAGTTTTATTTTGAAAAGAGAATAGGTCTTTACTCAATGACTGAAAGCATAGTGCTTGCTAGCACTATGCACATTCCTGTCAATTTTTTTTTTTTAGTTAAAACCAATACACCAAACCAGTTAAGAGAAGTCAAACAAGTGCTAAATAAAATCTAACACAAATATATATATATATATATATATATATATATATATATATATATATATATATATATATATATATATATATATATATAATTGAAAAATATAGAATGAATAGTTTACAAAATTTTAATATGAAATACTAACTAATTTTGTATTAATTTCTTAGAGCCAAGAACTGCAAATCTGTGTAAAAAAAGATACAATAACAAACATGCATCATTAAGTTCAAATATTTGTAGCTATTCAAATTGTTGAATGTTTTAGTTTCAGTATGGTGGATATTTTCTGCACAAATGCATTGGAATTTCTTATTTTTTGTGCTTGGTGAAAGCCCTGCAATGTGATATGGTTGGTCTTATACTATTAAGTTTAGTAATAGAAACTTACAAAAGTCAGTTAATGCTTGCATCTTGTGCATAATACATTTATAAATAATGATAAATGTAAAAATCATAAATAATGAAAGATAAAAAGGCTGACAAGTTTTGAACTAGAAAAATGGTGACTTGACTGAAATTGGCTCTGATACAATCCAGTTGTATGAAAACAGAACATTCAATCAAAAATGTCTGTGAATTCATAGAATTACATGCTAAAGTTGTTGTTATTATTAAAAATTATTTTTTAAAAAGACAAAATTGTTCATAATTAACATCACAAAGGCACTACTAGATGATTGTACTGATTACAAAAATAGAAACCAGCTCTACATATATACACACACACACACACAGTATAAATTTCTTATTCCTCTTTTCTTCTGTGTTTGCCTGTCAGCATTAAGCGGAGATTATAGTTTGTGGTTTATTGCCCCTCAGTTGGTGTTTTCTCCTGCTGTTGTTTCCTAGTTTTTCTAATATTCCATCAATCCATATATTTTTTTTTTTAGTGGTAGGCTCTTGGGTCTGGTAGTCAAAACATTTTGTCTATTGTTTATATATTCTATCGCGTGAAATTCCTCTGTCTTTATTTCCAGTTCTTCATCTCTGATATATTTTCTTAGACATCCTGTCATGCGTCTTACACATTTCATTTCGGTAGTGATTCTTTTCTTATTGTTCTTGAATCTAGGGTCCAATATCTGGCATTGATAGCACAATGTTGGAATGAAGATTGTGTTGTTGAGTTCCTTTTTTGCCTCTAGTATTATTTCCTTATTGGTCAGCAGTGGTGACAGTTGTCCAAAGATTTGACAGGCTACAATTTGATTATAAATATAGCTCAGTTTTAGAGCATGGACTGAGTGAAAGATTATAGTGCCATGCATCCTAAACAAAAGACTCAAGATTAATATGCTATTATGTTGTTTCTGCAAAACATGTTTATAACCACACTTCTGTTTACAATATATATATATTTTTTTTAATTGAGGAGATATTCTTAATATATTATTTTGCTTATGATGATTTCACAGATTTGCACATGTTCAATGTGTCTATGTGAAAATATCAGGGAACATCACTATGTATCAGTGTTTATTTAAAAACAAGTTTAATTACCCAGACATTTCTGAATGTCATAGATTGTTGTCTATGCTTTACATTTATTTGATTATGAATTATTTTTTGCTAGAATGTGTCTTAATCTCTGTTACATTTTAGCTTTATGACAGATTATTAGCTTTGAAATTATGACGGCTGTCTTTTGGTATTGGGTGACTATGTATATTTCAATGAATGTATTTCAATAACTGTTCTTGCTTTGATTTTCTGCCGTCTGTTCTTGTACTATACAGTTCTGACTGATAATAAATCTTTTCTTTAACATATATAACTGAATTTGTTTTATTTCAAAGACCTTTCTTTATTTCTAATTGTATCAGTTTTTACCTTTACAGGACTGATTGCTTTACTTGGAATCATTTCAACACATAATTTACACATTTGTACATTAAATTAGTCATTATTTACAATCATTAATTCATATAAAAATGGGCATTACATTTCACATTATCCTGTCAGTAGTATAGAATTAAAACGTCAGCTTTAATCATTAAATATAATACTTGTAAAAGTGTATTAGAAGTGAGATTGGCCTAATGCCACGCAATTATGCCAATGGGAAGTATGTCTATAACTGCGGATTGATATGGCACTCGCCCTGTGATGGACACTCAGGCAGGTGCAGTGCTGGGCCCTCAGCCTCGAAAGGGCCAATATTACTAGATGTCCTTCTCAACTGCCCTGTGCAGTCAGGAAGCGAGAGAATAGAGCTACTGGCCAATCAAAACTAAGATCACTTAAAATGATGCACTGGAATACTGTTAAAGGCATCAACAACAAAAGAGATGGGTACAGTAAAAAAATAAAATTGGAAAATATCTTAAATGAAGAGTAAGTAAGCATCTGCTGTTTACAGGAACCCCATCTAAACAAAGACATAGCCTTGAAGATCAGGGGATACCAGTGTTACTGATCTGACAGAATAGAAAGGTGGAATATTGACACTTGTAGAGAACAACATCAATGCATGTCATCTTGAAGTGTATATGGATGGGACTGAATATCAGATACTGCACCTCAGGACAGAAAATACAGACTTTCATTTTCTCAACTACCACTGTAGAAGCGACCACCCTCTGGCTTTAGACACAGTTTCATTACAAGAAAAAATGATTGTATGTGGAGACTTCAACAGCCATTCACAGAGCTGGGCTATGAACATATGAATAAGATGTGAAGAGCTTGAAAATTGGCAAGACGCAGTAGACTTATACTGGTAAACCAGACAACAGATCCACCAACATTCTATTCCAGATCATGGCATATCGCATCAACACCAGACCTGGATTTAAGTATTACACACATTGTTGGGAAACAACATGGAAGCAGCGACCACCGACCAGTCTTTTCAGTGGTGCAAAATGAAGCTATTAGGGAGAGCAGCACTCTCTTTAGATGGAATTACAAAAATGCATCAACAACACACCAGTGTACTAACTAAATATCTAAATACAGAGACATCAAAATAGTTGATGAGTTCAGTAGACTAATACTGCCTGCTGTCAGTGAAACAATACCTAGATGGGCACCGAAACACTACAAACCATACTGGAGTAATGAACTAGAGCAACTGCACAATGACATGGAAATATCTCGAAAGGAAGCAGAAACTAACCCATGTCAGCAACACACCAATAACTATCAGCATACTAAGGTCACATTTCGAAGGGCTAAACTACAGGCCAGACGGAGAAGCTGGAAAGAGAAAACAAGAGTCCTTGAATCTTGAACGAGACACAAGAAAAGTGTGGAAGTTGTAAAACAGCATAAAGATGAGGGTACAGAAAGAATAGAAACATTATAACAGGTATGCAGGCAGGCAGGAAATCACTTAACAGACTCCTTTGCAAAAGACACAAATATTGAAATTAGCCTAGAGAAACGACAAGAGATTCGCTTAGAGCAACAAAATGCATGACAAGAAAGGATCGTACATGAAGTCATGGAAAAACTCATTACACAAAGAGAGCTAGAGTTGGGAATTAAAAATGAATTAGTCACCAGGCAGTGATGGTGTCCAATGAAATGATTAAGAACTTGGGAACTGCAGCTAAAGCAAAACTACTGCAGATCTACAATATGATACCATCACTAAAGCCATGAAAAGATGGTTCTACGATATGCAGCTATAGACCAATCAGCATTAACAGATGATGGCTTCCGCATGATTTTCGTCTCTGCTTCCATCTGTCTTCCCCAAGAATTCCTTGGTCTTCATCTTTGTCTTTTTCCTTGGGGGTTCCAAAAAAGGGCATGTTGTGTAATACTCTCATTTCCGCAGTGTGTGTCCTATCCAGCGCCATCGTCTTCGTTATATCTCTCTATTCACTGGTGTTTGACTGGTACTTTTCCAAAATTCTGTGTTAGTGACATGGAATGATCTTAAAAGAATTACAAAAAGGAGAACGACTGGAAAGTGTTTGTTGAAGACCTATGCTCCACAGGGAGCTGAAAAGGTAGAAGAAGAAAAAGATCAGCATCAATACAGACAAATACAGTACTACGCTTTTCACTCTCTCCTCAAAACAAAAAGCAGGAGCCATCTACATAAACGAGCCTGTGGAAGAAGGAAGACATACAAGCTACTTATCTCGGAGTTACATTTGATAACAAACTATCTTGGAAACAGCAGATAAATAAGGTAATCCAAAAAGCACGTAGAAAGTTAGCTATTATAAGAAAGCTGTGTGGAACCGGGTTGGGGTGGGGGGGGGGGGGGGTTGTGCACGAGTGGGAAAATACTCAGTAAAGTTTACCAGTAGAGTATAGGCTCACATCTAGAATATGGATCATCAGCATGGTGCTCAGCATCAAACACTACTCTGCAAGAGCTGAATAAAGTACAAAACCAGACACTTAGGGTCATCACGGGAGTAATGAAATCAACACCAATATTGGAGATGGAGAAATTGGGAAGGATACCAGCACTAAGAGAATGGACGGACACAAAGGTGTCGATACAGGCAGAAAAATTGCCCAGCATGCCGAGACATTCAATGAAGGACCGATTCCAAAATCTTGCATTGGGACAGCTTAAGAGAAGCAATTTTATCCACCAAGCCAAGCGTATTAGTAGACAAACACCAGACGTACCAAAAGTTGTTAACCCCCTACTGCCCATACCAGAACATACTCCCTGGACAGAAGAATCAGGATTGTCAATATAAATACAGACAGAAGTGAAAGGAATACTTAACAAAGAGGAACATAATAGTATTGCAGCGTAAAACAATAACTCTCAGTTTCTTGGATGAAGAATACCTACAAGACCTATGGATTGGTATGTACACAGAATTCAGTAAAGAATTGGGGGGGGGCATACATAGAGTACCCAAATAACACTAGGGATATGAATAAAATAGCAGCAGGGAAATATTGTCACAATTATGATGCAGAAATACAAGCAATAAAGTTGGCAATAGAAATACTGCTGAACAGTAATCTTAGCCCACAGCCTGTAGTGTTTTTGACAGATGCAAGTTCAGTACTCCAGGCATTACAATCCAGAAAATTGCCACATCTACAGACCTTATTGGCTGAACTATGCAAGCACCACAGGGTTGTCCTGCAGTGGATCCCATCTCACTGTGGAATACCAGGAAATGAGAAAGCAGATAAGTTAGCAAAGGAAGGTGCAACAGGTACACAACCAGATGCACCAGTTAAATACCATCAGAAGAAATAGATAATCGAATCAATCAGAAGACTACAAGCCCCAAATCATGATGTCTTTCATAATATAAATAGATGGGAATAAGTTATCATTATACGCCTCAGAACAGGGCACAATCGACTCCACAGTCACATTTATACAAAATTCAAGATCGGCATCTCGACAACATGTACATGTTGACAGGTGCCCCAGACTGCTGTACACAACTTCAAGGCTGTACTGAATATAGTAGACTGAGGAAAATCCATTGGCCTATAGATACAACACTACAGACAAAACTATATGGGCCACTGCACGAATTACAAAGGACGATAAAAATGTATACAGGAAACAACATTGTAGATATAGACAATACTTCAGGCGAACCAACGACAGACAGACTGACAGACAGACGGACGGACGGACAGACTTACAGGATAGGTATTATATCTAATTAAATTGATGGGCAGCATATTTGTATATGAGAACGGATGGAGGAAGAAGTTATACACTTCTATCCAATTCATGAAGTGAAGTCGTCATTAAGTTGGTCACAATGACATGAGAGGTTTCAGCAAGAATCAGTCACTTGAAAGTTTCATTTGTTGCGTGAGTATCAATTCTTAGACAAGAATGTAGAAGTCTTGCAGGTGTCATTTTTCCTAGCAACAGTTCTGTCTTTAACTCCATCGTGTGAAGCTCCACCTGGCTCTTAATTCAGGCTGCAGATGCCTATAAGTGAATGCAACCCCTTGCCCTTCTCTCGCGCTCTCTCTCTCTCTCTCTCTCTCTCTCTCTCTGTCTCTCTCTCTCTCTCTCTCTCTCTCTCTCTCTCTCTCTCTCTCTCTCTCTCTCTCTCTCTTTCTCCATTTTTGATAATTTTTTTATTCGTGCCGTGTCTTACCCTGTCACCAAGTCAAAACGTGTCCAGATCGTCATAGAATCGTCTTTGGATTATGTCTCTTCATTGAATCTTAGCTTCGGTGTTACCTGCTGCTGAAGATATTTCTGGGTCTGGGCCTCCCATGTATTCACAATTTCTGTCACCCATTGCTAGGATACTGTGGGAATTTTTCCTAATTGCCTTCGGTTGTTTTCTTTAACCGGTCACATCCATTATGTTTATTTCCTGATTCTTGAATTGGTTGTCACCTTTCAGCAGTGTGCTTCTGTTCTCTTCTTGCCATTTTAAATCCTCCATTGGGGCATAGGTCATAAACAATAATTCTATAGTTGTATGGATGAATAAGAGTCTGTTCTGCAAGGTACATATTTATCATCATCAGCTGAAAGGGTTTTGCGCTGTTTGGACTGCTCGCATGCTATAACAATCAATTCTGCTTAATGTTTTACTAACTATCTAGCTAGTTATCCAGCTGTCTAATTATCTGTTTAACAATATAACTCACTGACTGTCAAACTATCTATATAATTAATTGTTTAGCAATGTAACTCACTGACTGTCAATCTATTTAGCTGTCTAATTATCTGTTTAACAATATAACTCACTGACTGTCAAACTATCTAGTTGTCTAATTAATTGTTTAGCAATGTAACTCACTGACTGTCAATATATTTAGCTGTCTAATTAACTGTTTAACAATATAACTCACTGACTGTCAAACTATTTAGCTGTCTAATTAACTGTTTAACAATATAACTCACTGACTACTGTCTTGAGGACAGTTATCCCATGAGTCACGATAATCTTTAAAAACCGCCCCCAGGAGGGTTTATTCCACGGACCTTGGGGTTGACAGATTACCAATTTTACCAAAGATTACAACACTTATTACCACAAAGAAACACCTTATACAGAGTATATTCATTCCAGCATAACCAGTGCCAAACATGGTCACGACTGACCATAAAAAAGAGCCTACCACCACAGATGAGATGTCTGAGAAAAGCGCTTGGAGTGACCAGAAAGGACAGTCAGAAATGATATAAGAGAAAGAGTTCTCAGTCAAACGATCGTAAGCTACACGCAGAAACTATTAATAAACTCGTTTGTTAATCTAGAAATAATATCATGCGAGTTTTTTTTTTAACCGTACAATACGTATATTAAAATAGAAGGGAGTAAAGCAAAAGGCAGACCCGGGGTAAGCAGGACTGTCAACATCAAAGAAACGCTTCAACAGTATCAATTGATATTTAGTGAAGACGCGAAAAAGGTGAGAACCAGAAATTGTTATCTCCCTCGACATCTGAACGGGTACAAGAGGAAGTAAAGGTAGAGAAAGAAAGAATTAATTAAAATTCCTGCAAATAATGTTAACTTCAAACGACAGATGTACAACAGAGGTGAGATGTAGAAGAGTTTAGGAAACATGCATTTTAAAGAAAGGAAAAATACAGCCCGTCTTGTCAATGGAAATAAAAAGATGAGTTTTTAGGTTTATCTAGAGCTGGCCTTGATATATATAACTTTATATAAGTAACAGCTGGACAATCGGACAACAGAAAAGACAACCGTTGGAGGCCAAATACTGTGTGTTTTTTTTTTTAAATACATAACAACGATGAGAATATCATCGGACAGCTGTAAAAGAGTAATGATGACGTTCTAAAAGTGGCATCGGTAAAGAGAAAGCTTATTTACAATATCAGGAAGATACAATTGTCGCTTTTGTGTGGCTATGTGATGAGAAGATAACAGCAGGAATACATTCTGACAATATGAACAAATGAGATAAGAAGAGAATGTGGAAAACATAGAAAAGATTTAAAAAAAAACAATTTAAGAAATTGGTTTAGCAAAAGGTCAAAAACATAATTGATAAACAACTGTAAAGATAAAAAGCTGTGGAGAAAGAAACATATAAAAAGATAATGATCCATGAATATCTAGACCCTATTTTTAGTGTCAAGCATGGTCCTTAGCTGAGCCGCGATAGCTCAGTGGTTAGTGAACTGGACTACAAAGGACAAGAGATCGGGTTCGATCCTGATCGACGGCTTCTGTGTTCACCCAGCCTTAAATGGGTATCTGATTTTTTTCTGCGAAAATAAAGCGGCACGGGCGTAATACCAACTATATTACCCCAAAAATCATGTTCCGAAGGTATATAAAAATTATGGTCACCAACACCATATTTCCTATACACCACTTGGCGTGACGGGGCTCTTTACTTTACTTCTTGTTATGTTCTTTAGCTAGGGCACAAAAAGAAAAAGTGAAGACATAGTTGAAGAAAACGGTGGGGAATGAGAATGATAATTTATGACAACAGAAACATTTTTGTAAAACTTTATCGTAACATCGAGTCTGAGTTAAGTTCCAAGACATAAGGATTATTTATTTCTATAACAACAAGGATACGGGGTTCAACCATCTTCTTTGAATGAGTAATATTTTTCTAGTAAATAATGACAGCTTGACGTGTCAACACACACAATGTGCTAATGATTCTCTAAAAGTAGGGCTGTGACACCAAATTCACTTTACTCTGTATTCATGGATGAAACGTTTACATTGAAAGAAAAAAAAAACCCATAACATAACCCACCGTATTGGCAGAAAATGAATCGATTTAATGCTTCATCCATTTCGCGAGAATTGTACCTTCTTTTTAATTCACCTTGGAGCATAACTCTTCAACAAACACTTTCCAATTTGTCCTGCTTGATGCCATTATCTTAAAATCGTTTCATATCTTCTCCATATTCTTCCCTTCTTGTTTTCACCTGTCTTCGCAAAATATATTTTGGACTCCCCCCCCCCCCCCCCTTCCCGTCTGCCTGCACAAATTGTGAACTTGTTTATGATTATGTAAGGGAAGAGCTAAGTCAAAGTCATCACGTTTCTTGGTCAATAATCACTGAATTCCAGTTCGATGTTATTCTCATATAATCCAATGTGTAACTAGCGGGGAGAGAACAAAAGATATCATGCGCTTCTGACCTTAATGTCCTTCCAAATGTCTCTGTAAACTCTCATTCGTGTACACAACTACATTTTATTTCTTCATAAACTGCATTTAGCATGTTAATAAACTTTGTAAGTTCATAATGACCCAGCAACTTCCATAACATCCCTTTGTCCAAACTATTGCCTGCCTTTTCATAAGTCACGAATCCGATATAAAGTGGGACTGTGGTTTCAAACCATGTACACTTATTATAAGCAATGTACTTATCTGGTTAGTGTGTGATCTATTTATTTATTTTTCAGAAAACTGCTTGCTCTTCTCCTGGATGTATATATATATATATATATATATATATATATATATATATATATATATATATATATATATATATATATGGCCCTTTTCGTCTTGTCAGACGTTCTAGTGGAGGCTATTGCGTATTTTTTGAGGTATTGTTTTTGCCGAACAGCTTCTCTCGTGGCTAATTCTACCAATGTTTGACAAACACACGCGGTCACATAATGAACAGGTCAGTCTCGCTGATCCACAGGGAAAAAATATATATATATATATATATTTTTAATGGTGTCTTTAGTCTATCAGTATGATGCTCTCTCTCTCTCTCTCTCTTTCTCTCTCTCTCTCTCTCTCTCTCTCTCTCTCTCTCGGCGATCAAGACTCAATCAGAGTATGATTCCAGACTCTCTCATGAAGCCAGCTGTCTGTTTAAGCGAATCGATTGCCCCATATAGTTTTTCTTACAGGGAGGTGGGCGTGGACCACATTGCTCTTCTCATGTCTATGTACTGGGGGCAATCCTGTAGAACATGTTTTGTAGTCATATTGCCCAGTGTACAGTAGCATAGGCTGGCTGTACCTATTTTGAATTTGGTGAACATGTGATTTCTCATTCTATTGTGGCCAGTGCGTAGGCGAAGTATGATGACTTGATCCCTCCTTGATAGTTGGTGATATCCGTCACTCTCGTTATGCTTTGGGTGTTCTCGTTTCCATTTTTCATGGAACTGACCCTTGAGGATGGATTTGGCTTCATCATAACTCTGCTTTGATGGCTCCTGAAGGACTTCCGTCTGGCTCTTGAGTTCTAATCGTTAGAAGTTTGATGGCTTAAATTACTTATTCCTTGCTTGGCTTTACACAATTAACTTGCCACTACTCTACCGTTGGCGGTATGTCTGCAGAAATGTGTGGGTTGTTAAAAGTTAATACAGCAGCAGCAAATTATATATACGGCTTTAGGACTCAAGGAAGGTGGGCAGAATTTATTCTGCAGCAGTACGGGCTAACACTTTCCAGTCGTGCAGATAACTACAGTTTTCTATCCCGTACAAATGTAAATCTCACTGACCATTGCCGCTTTCAATTGCAGTCCTTTCATGAGCTTTTCTGCCGAACTGGTAGTATATAAGAATATGTATGTTGCATGAGGTACTGAGTTAAGTGCTCTGTGCACACCGTAATATGTGCGTTTTATCCGTTTTGATCGTGTTTCGATATTCCGATTGCTTACGATGATTGAAGATATACGTATGACAGGGAACAGATGGCTGTGTTCACTTTCTGTGCGATTTCGTCTTATGTCTTTTGGCGTGTGCTGAGACTGCTATGATGGGGACGACCACTACCTTTCTTTGCTTGGAAGATGAGATAGTAATTCGGATGATTCCACTGGCACGGACGGTTGAGCAATTATGGATTTTAATTCGTTTGCAGTGATACCGGGGCCTTCCATAACCATATGTACGTTCTGGTAATTTTGCCAATTTGTTCATATATTTGGTTCTGATTAATCTCTCATTAGATATATGACTAATATGTAATTTGTACTGGGAGCAAACAGCAATAATAAAATATAACAAGTAGAACTCTACACCCATTGATATAAAAAGAGGAGTAAGACAAGGATGCATCCTATCACCAAGCTTGTTCAATCTATACACTGAGCAAATCTTTAAAAAACATCACAGAGATGTCAGGCCTAAACATTGATGAATCAATTCAGAGGAAGAGGTATGTTTACAAAAACTTAAGATATGCTGATGATACTGTACCAATAGCAGAAAAATCCTAAAGATCTACAACAATTACTTAATGTAATAAACATGACAAGCAAAAAATATGGACAAGATATGAATATCAAAACGATTATGACAGAATCAAGATCTGGAGAGCACGAGCATACCTGAAGATTAGTACAGATAAGGAGCATCCATTGCACTACGTGCTCAACACAAGGACAGGTGCCAAGCTAAAAAGAGGCAAATCATGGGTGGGTCGAGCAGAAGATGACATCAAACAGGTATGTGGGCTTATGTCTGCTTATGCTGTTAGCAGCGTTGGTGAGGAATGGATACTGGTGCCTACGTCATTCAAGGGGACTTTCTCGTGTATTGTCACACTCGACAGGAAAAGTAGGGAACAGAACCCGGTCATGGTTAATGCTGAGGTCAAAGGTCTCAACTGCGATAACACTGATGAGAAAGATGCAGTCATCTATACAGACGGATCTGTAACACGACACCAAAGAAGTGCATGGGCATTTACAGCAGGCTCGGCAGGCAGAATAGTCTACGAAGACAGTGGTGCATACGTCATGACCACGAGTAGCATGACAATAGAGGTGATGGCAGTGACTAAGGCATTCAAATGGTTAGAGTCACAAGACTACACCCACGCATGTATACTGAGTGATTCGATGAGCATGATAAAAAAAGTGGAGGCGGGCTATGTACGCATGCAATGGGTAGAGTCGTTGCATAAATCCAAAATACGTAAGGTCACCTTTGTCTTTGTCCCTGGACATGCGGGAGTACGGGGACATGAAAGAGCGGACAGGTTGGCTAGCTGCGCTGTCGTTGAGGACGGGCAACCAATGGATCGAGCGGACATCATCAATGCCGTCCGAGATGTAGGAAGAGCACAGGACTTCAACAAACAAAGATCCACGTCACTTCTTCTGATGATGGAAATTTGAGTTAATGTGGGCACAGTCAGAAATGAGAAACTTAGTGACCGTATCTCTCTCTCTGCGTTCAGGACTCAATCAGAGTAAGGATTCCAGACTCTCATATGAAGTCAGCTGTCAGGCTAAGTGTGTTGATCGCCTCCACAGACAGAACATCACAATTAGAGTCTGTCAGATCCACTCTGACTGAACACCCGTTAATACGTTACACTGTGTTCTGCGCCAGTGGCCCAGTGTATCCGATTTCAGCCATCATTTCATTCGGGTTTGCTTTCCCTAGCCTTTGATTGTCCCCAATCTTCCTGCAAGGCAGCAGATTGTCTTTTCTGTAGGGGGATTCTGCCCTTAGATGGTAGGCCCTCCCAGGTTTACGAGCACCATCTGCCCGAGTCACTAGAGGTGACTAACACAGACATGCACACACAAAGATGTGAGATGTGACTAACACAGACACGGACACACAAAGATGTGAGATGTGACTAACACAAACATACACACACAAAGATGTGAGATGTGACTAACACAGACATGCACACACAAAGATATGAGATGTGACTAATACAGACATGCACACAGCGATACGAGGCATGACTAACACTGACACACATCAAGATATATGACACATGACTAACATAAACATGCACATAAAGATATGAGATATAACTGACATTGACATGCACACACAAAGATATGACACATGCCTAACATAGACATGCACACAAAGATAAGAGATATGACTAACATAGACATGCACACAAAGATAAGAGATATGACTAACATAGATATGCACACACAAAGATATGAGATGGCACTAACATAGCCATGCACACACAAGGATATGAGATGTGACAAACACAGACATGCACACACAAAGATATGAGATATGACTAACATAAACATGCACACAAAGATATGAGATATCACTAATCCAGACATGCACACACAAAGATATGACTAACACTGGTACACACTAAGATATGAGATATGACTAAACACAGACACACATAAAGATATGAGACATGATTAACAAGGACACACCGAGATATGAGATATGACTAACATGACACACACCAAGATATGAGCCATGGCCAGCACACACAAGCTAAGATATGAGCCATGGCTAGGACAGAAACACAGCAAGATATGAGCCATGGCTTCACCAAAAAACACAAAAAAATGAACCATGTCTAGCACAGAAACACATTAAAGTGCCCATATGCTTGGGCTTGTTGTAGTCGGCAGACTCTTCTGAACGTGGGAATCACAGGTTTCGTTAAACAGTTGTCCGGAGATTTGAGAGTGCAGTCTGACCCATAGAACGTTCTCTTGCATGTACAGATTCCCGATCGACTGTTGACAGGTGTCGTTGAAACAGTTGTCCGGACATTTGAGAGTACATATGATGGCACAGCCATCAGAACATATCTGTTCGCACTGTAGCCCAAAATTACCACCGGGACAAGTGTCATTACAGGTATAGCCAAGATGTTTACATTGTAGGCATTTTCCAGATTTTTCCTCAAATAAAGGACAGACACTGAGACAAGACCCGGAACAGTCGTGTCCATAGATCCCATGTGAACAGTAGCCGTGACAAGTACCGATGATGACATTGCAGCCTTTACTACACCCACTACACACTGCACAAAACGACCAAGAATGCTCGTCCAGACATTAGGTGTCTGTAAATGTTTGCACCTCACATACCGTCAATGCACTGTCGGCCTGCGAAATAGTCGGTGAGAACTCAATCTTAATGTGTGCCATTGACGTTTGTGTTTTGACTACAATAGTGTTCACAGATAAATTAGGATATGATATATCATTAAACTGGAACACTACTCCGCCACTGTCAGAGAAAGCCTTTAGAGTGGCATTCCTTACCCGAATCATATAATAAATAACTCAATAACTCAATCTGCAACATCAAGGCAAGAGCCAGTGAAATGGCGTTCCATGGTAGCCAACCTTCGATGAGGAGACGGCACTCTATGATGATTAATCTCTTTTGTACTGGATCAATATTATTCTCCTCATTCCTTTGTTAATTTGTCAGACACATCAATTCTTGGATATGTTGAATTTATAATTCAATTATTTTTGGAGGTCACTCTACTGCTGAAAACTACCGAACTATCCAAAAACACAAAACAAACCGACCGGAAGCTCGTCAAAGTGAGAACGGACTATTCGTTTTGCACTGGAAACCTAACCGGCAATTTATCGTTAGCAACGCGAATTTGCAAAACATTGCAAGAGGTGCACATTTAATTAGGTACCTTTTTTCAAGGCATATTAATATTTGTAATTAGCTGTTCATATCTTTTAGGATTTTCTGTAATATGCAAATTGATACACTGACAATTATAAAGTTATTACCAAGTCTTAGTCTAGTCTCTCACTCTGTACTAGACTGATATAGGTCGTTTCAAATCTAAATGTTCACGATTAACATGAAATATCTCCTCTTTCCCTGCACTTACAAACTTGATTTTTTGCATCTGGCCTTGTTTTTCCAAGGTCCCACCGATTTCACAAAATTTAATGATGCAGGAAGTATGCTTCATCATGAAGCAGCACTTTCCTTTGATCTCAGTGAATTTACGGATCTTTTTGTTCCTGGAGAAAATAATTTACCGTACATGAATAGAAATCAGCTTCTCGACATAGGCGTCTCTACACAACTTGAAAGTTGGAGGCGTTTATCAACTGTTTACTTTCTACTGTTTACTTTCTTTAAAATACTATGAGAATCACAGAATGTCAATGTTATAGCCTTTACAGACGGTCTAAAACAAATCAGCGTATAAACAGTTCCATTAATGAAAACTATTTAAACAATATACAACAAAGAATACATTTAAAAAATTAATTATCCGTTGCGAGCGATAACGAGCATGACATATCAAGCAAAGTTATTGTTTATGGGTACGCATGTGACTAAAGAGTCCGATGTAAGCACGGGATCCTCTTCACTGTAAAGAGCTACATTGTTCGTTTTATGTCTTTCCATGTGACTTTCATTATTTTACGTAAACAAGACATATGAAAGTGATTTAGTTTCTTTGCATGCCTGCAGTACACATATCAAGAATCTTTACATTTTCAAAACGTTATCAACTTTAGCTAAAGATTGATCATGCGGACATATAAAAACGTCCATTATTATTTCATTTATTCTGAATCAGAGGAATCTAACATATTGATTACTAAGCTGGGCTGAACGAACGATAGTCCATCTGTTTCCCAATAGTCATTTTCTTCTTTTAAGACATGATCTTCACATTTGCACCAAAAATCTTTGTCAATCTGTGATAGAGCAGCATATGTCAGTCCTTTTATATCGCATAGTTTAAAACTTGTATTCTCAGCTGCCACCTGCCCTTTAATTTTTGCCCAAACGAGTTCAATGGGGTTTAATTGTGGATGATAAGGGGGCAGTCTCAAGCACGTATGACCATGCTGTTGAATGATTTTGTCTATTTGGAATACTTTGGTCTTTTGCGATTTCTTAACAAGTGACAGTAATTCAGGTTTCAAAAATCCCTCGTTAAATGGAATTCCTTCCTTTCTTAGCCAAATCTTTATAACATCTTTTGTACTGGTAGATGTAGGAATTTTGTCTTCTTCTGCCACAGCGTTGTGGTACGACGCGTTGTCCATTACCAGACAGGATGGTCTGTCTAGAATTGGAAGAAGAGTATTTTCAATCCACTCTCTAAATATATGGCCATTCATCTCGGTATGATAGTCCCTGTTGTCAGTATAATTAGAGGTGAATATAAGTTCTGCATTTTTCACCAACCCTTCTTTTCGGCTGCCTGCATGTGCCATTATAATACGCTGCCCTTTTCCAGTGGGTACACATCTTTTAATACTTCCATCTGATAACTGCCATTCCTTTGCACTTGTGTGGTGAGAATTTATCCAAGATTCATCGAGAAAAACAATATCATAACCTTGGTTACGCATTTCCCGTACTTCACGTAAATATTTACTCCTCATAGAAACTAAGTGCGGCTTCTCGCAGATGACATTTCTACCACTATCGTACTTTCTAAACGTGAAACCGATGCTTCTAACAGTTCTCCATAATGTTGTTTTCGACACAACAATGTCATTTTCTGCTCTCAGTCGAATTTTCAGTTTTCTTAAAGTCACAGTTTCTTTGGAATCGAACATTTTACAAATTGCTCTTCTAATCACTTCCTTGTCAAAACTATCTACTACTTTCTTTCTTCCTAGCGTCCTAGTCTTGATTGAACTGGACACTCCATTAGCTTTAAGCACTTGTTTGAAAAAGCGTTTGCTTATACCCAATGCGTGAATAGTTCTCTTTTCTGGCTTTGAGATGCTTCGATACAGTTTTCCACGCTTAGCTTCTATGCAAAAATATTTATACACCTTTATTGCCACTGATTGCAATGTAAGGAACTTTACTTTTATACCCATTGACTAACAGATCACAAATTTAACGAAATTGCCCAATAATTAGGATACGCCGTTGCACATAAATCACAACAAATCGACAGGAAATGGGATGCACCGGATATAAAATTATAACTATGACGCGTTTTATGTGTTTTTTAGTGCTTAAAACAGGGAAATTGGCGCGCATTACGTTCAAGATGACAAGTCCGTGGGTGCTCACTCATATGAAGCGGTAATTCCTCCAAATATATGGTTTGACCAAAATGCCTTAAATTTGTATACTTCAAATAAAGAATATTTAAAACTATACGTTTGTTGGTGAGGAAATGAATGTACTTCTTGGGACAAAAAATCACAAGACCATATGCAAAATTTCAACATTATCAATCAATTGGTTGCAGAGATATGGAATTTTAAACACCTTCAAAATATTTTGAAACGACCAATAGTAACTACAGCGCCTCACCGACACTCAAAACAGAAAACACTGAACAGTCACAACTCAGTCAACTGAACTGAACTTACTTGACTTCGGTAAAAGTAGAATTTGTTTGAGAGGACTAAAATCAAACTCTTAGATTGAAGTGATTTATTTTATTTTACTGATTGCTATTTCAATTGATTAATCATCATGCAAATAATCATACGTTACATACATGAATAAATATTATATTATTATTATTTGTCATCATTGTCATTGATCATTATCATCATAATCATCATTGAGTGCCGTCTCCGCATCGAAGGTTAGTTATCAATTTTTTAAAATATTATAATACTTAACTAAACTAATACTATCAGGGAGCGCCATTTCGCTCTGTCGTATGTTTTGACGGTGCTGTCCTAGGGTGACTTGTCCATCTTGTGTTATTCGTCCATGTTAGTGTTAGTCTTAATCTGCATCGTTTACCTTGTAATTCCTTTCCAAGAATAGAAAGATTACTTTTTTTTTAGTAGGCTGCTGTGTCTTTCAACATGCCCCAAAAATATAATATTAAAGGTTTCATCAATTTTCTATTCTGTTTTCTTGTCTATGGTGTCCATAGTTTCTGCAAGACTGCAAGGAAATTTGACAAAGTATAATAACTTTTGTTAATCTTAGTTTTAGCCCTATTGTTATATATTATATGTTTTGATGTTAGTATATTTTTCATGGCATTGAAATTACTTTTTACCATTCCTATTCTTTTGCTTATTTCAGTTTTACATTTTCCATCACTGGTTGTTGTATGTCCAAGGTAGCCTGTAGCTCTGAACTGTCTCCAGTTTTGACTATTATCTTTGTTAATGATCACAGTTGTAGTCTTTTGATTCATATCTAATCTATATTTTTGCTTGTCATGTTTATTTCATTAAGTAATTGTAGTTCTTCAAGATTTTGTGCTAGTAATACAGTATCATCAGCATATTGTTTGGAGATAGGAGTGTCTTATTCCTCTTTTTGTATCAATAGGTGTAGAGTTCTCATTGTTATATTTTATTATTGCTGTTTGTTCCCTGTATAAATTTCATTAGTCGTATGTCTGTGTCATCAAGATCTTTTAGGCTGTCTTTTTGGTGTATTCTGTCAAAAGCTGTGGTGTAGTCTATAAAGCAGACATATATTGGTTTGTTTACTTCTGTGTACTTTTCAATTAATGTCCTCATGCAGAATATGGCTTCTTTTGTCAGACTGTTTTTCCTAAATCCAAATTGTTGTTCTTCTAATTCCATATTGATTTTATTTTGATTTTTTCCCTGTATAACTTTTATCAAGTATATTTTTGTATGGCTCATTAAGCTTATAGTTATAAAAAAATCACTGCATTCAACTACTCCATTCTTTTTAGGCAGTGCAATAAAGGTTGATGTTTTTAGTTCATTTGATATGTCTTCTGTATGGTATATGTTGTTGCATATGTCTGTGATCACTTCAATGCTAAAATCTTCTAGTGCCTTTATCATCTTCATCTGTTTGTTGTCTGGTCTTGCAGCTTTTCCCTTTTTCATTGTTTGAATATATTTTTTCCACTTCAGATTTTAAGATTTTATAGCTTGGCACACATTTTATACTTTTCTCTTCCATCATAAAATAAAGATTTGAGCATAGTGGTAATCACATTACAATTTTTATTATTTTTCTGCTAAATAATCCCTATATTGTCCCTTCCAACTCATCTCATCTAACACCTTGCAGTTTTCCCTGGGACCACATAATTTTAACTGATGGAAACTCCCTTTGATTTGCTAAAATGGTGCCACAAGCTAATGTTTTTCTTTTTAATTCATTTATAAAAAAATGAAAGGAAGTAAATAATTATCTGCTGCTGCTATAGATCTGGAGGATGCATACAACAGGGTACCATTTGAATATCTCATGCATATGCTCCTCAAACTGGCGGTGCACCCCTTCCTCATTAGATGGATCGCCGTGGCACTGTTTCAGAGGAAGGTGATACTCAGATGTGTAAGTTGGTCTTCTGAGCCAACATCCATTTGTCCAGGGCTGCCACAAGGCTCACCATTGTCACCATTTCTATTTAACGTGTACACAATAACGATCATGGAACAACAGCTGGATGGGAGGGGAAGAACTATGACTTTTGCTGATGATATTCTGGTATATCTCCAGGGAAGAGACAGACGGGGAATCGCCTCCACAATGCAAGACGAACTCGATCGCATTTCTTACTGGTGTGGGGTTTCAGGTGCCTTGGTTAATTCTAATAAAGCATCAGTTTCATGGTTCTCCCTTAACAATCATCGTTAATACAACCACACCGGTTAGTACGAATGAGAGCTGATGAGGTGACCAGGGACAAGTTGATGACATACCTCGTAGTTAAGTTTGATTGTAGCCTGTGTTTTCGGGACCACGTCGACCATGTGATAACAAAATCCCGCAAAGGATTAGCCGCCTTGAAGGTCATGGCAGCTGCCAACATCGAGCAGAGGCTACTTACTCTTCTGTTCCAGGGATTAGTCCTCGCACCAATCGAGTATGCCCTGGCAATTCTTACTGTCAGTACGACTCAAATTGATAGGCTGGAGAAAATACAAAATGAAGCCATGCGCATTATCTTGGGATGTACAAGGGACACTCCCTGTGTAGCAATGAGGTATCTTCTTGACTTTCCAACCATGGATGACAGAATCAAGACCTGGAGAGCACGAGCATACCTGAAGATTAGTACAGATAAAGAGCATCCATTGCACCATGAGCTCAACACAGGGAAAGGAGCCAGGCTAAAAAGAGGCAAATCATGGGTGGGCCGAGCAGAAGATGTCATCAAACAGGTCTGTGGGCTTACCAATATCAGCGTTAGTGAGGAGTGGATACTGGTGCCTACGTCTTTCAAGGGGACTTTCTCGTGTATTGTCACACTCGACAGGAAAAGTAGGGAACAGAACCCGGTCATGGTTAATGCTGAGGTCAACGGTCTCATCTGCAATAACACCGATGAGAAAGATGCAATCATCTATACAGATGGATCTGTAAGACAACACCAAAGAAGTGCATGGGCATTTACAGCACACTCGGCAGGCAGAATAGTTTATGAAGACAGTGGTACATACGTCATGACCACGAGTAGCATGACAATGGATGTGATGGCAGTGACCAAGGCATTCAAATGGTTAGAGTCACAAGACTACACCCACGCATGTATACTGAGTGATTCGATGAGCATGATAAAAAAAGTGGAGGCGGGCTTAGTACGCATGCAATGGGTAGAGTCGTTGCATAAATCCAAAATACGTAAGGTCACCTTTGTCTTTGTCCCTGGACATGCGGGAGTACGGGGAAATGAAAGAGCGGACAGGTTGGCTAGCTGCGCTGTCGTTGAGGACAGGCAACCAATGGATCGGGCGGACATCATCAATACCCCCCGAGAAGTGGGAAGGGCACAGGACTTCAACAAACACAGATCCACGTCACTTCTTCTGATGATGGAAATGGGAGTTAATGTGGGCACAGCCAGAAATAAGAAACTTAGTGGCCATGTAAGAAGACTTATCAACCAACCAACATAGAACTGGAGTCGTCAGTCACTGGACACTGCGGGAATTGCTGAGGAGGGAATCTGAGCACCAATGGACATGTTCGGAGTGCAATGATGATGACCCGCAAATAGCTCAATAACTCAATAATTATCTATAATATTTGTTATCTCTGACTGAAGAGGCTTTTACATAATTTTATAACAACGTCAGATCCCAAACCTTGTGTTGAGAAGCTGAATCTTTTCTTGTGTTCAAAGTTTTATATATATATATATATAAAATATTTTTTGCTGCCCTCCTAAATTACGCCTTCGAAAACAGCTCAGGAGATATTTACATTCGCACTAGACCAGATGGCTTACTGTTCAACCTAGCACGACTAAGAGCAAAAACCAAAACAAATGTTGCCCTACTTAAAGAATTTTTATTTGCTGACGATGCAGCCCTAGTCGCTCATAGTGAGGCCACCCTACAGTCGCTGATCAACAACCTGGATAAAGCATGCGACCTTTTTTCACTGTCAATTAATGTTCAGAAGACAGTAATACTAAATCAAGGTGACTTCAAACCTCTATCTATTACTCTAAAAGACTGCCCACTAGAATCAGTACAGAAATTTACATATCTTGGATCCACAGTTACGCAAACCATCTCTCTTGATGAAGAAATAAACTGTCGAATTGGTAAGGCAGCTACGACCTTCGGCAAACTCACAAAAAGGGCATGGAACAACACGAAACTAACTCGAAAGACTAAACTCCTAATATATCAAACATGTGTGCATAGCACACTACTATATGGATCTGAAACCTGGACAACATACTCAAACCAGGAAAAAAGACTAAATGTCTTCCACATGCGATGTTTCCGCAAAATAATGCACATCAAATGGCAAGACAAAATAACCAACTTAACTGTCCTGCAATGTGCTAAGACCCTAACAATCATGTCGATGCTCAGAAGTCGAAGGCTAAGATGGCTGGGGCATGTCCAACGGATGGAAGAAAAACGCATTCCTAGGCAAATACTATATGGTGAGCTAAAACACGGAAAAAGACAAATCGGCAGACCTAAACTATGATATAGAGATATCTGCAAATCATCTCTGAAAGACTTCTCCATCTGTGAAAACGACTGGCAACATCTGGCAAGTGACCGCACATCATGGAGAGCATGTATAAGGAACGGTATAACAACATTTGAGACTGTGCTAAGACAGGACTTAGAAGAGAAGAGACTCATGAAAAGGATGGTAAACCCTGTGGACCAGCGAGCCTGACCTGTTCATTATGTGACCGCGTGTGTTTGTCAAACATTGGTAGAATTAGCCACGAGAGAAGCTGTTCGGCAAAAACAATACCTAAAAAAAATACGCAATAGCCTCCACTAGACCGTCTGACAAGACGAAAAGGGCCATATATACATATATATATATATATATATATATATATATATATCCTGTTACTGTATCTATGAGCTGCTGCTATCCACAATTTCTTTCTACATTTTGTTGGTATATCCTTGATGTACTGTCTAAATGTCCAGGATAAGAGTAAAACTTTTGAGTCACACGAACAGGTGGTTGAATGCTGAAAAAGGATGATCCAAAGAAGACCGTAAGCACCTTCTGCTTGTTTGTGACTTATGCCAATGTGTTTAACTCAAGTAGCTTCAAGCAAAGAAAAATGATGCTAAAGTAATTAGTCAGTCAATTGATTTACACTATGATTTACATTATGTTTTTTTCTCACCAATGAGTCATCTTCTGTCATTTACTTCTATAAGATGCATTTCTTCTGTTTCAAGATGAATTCTTCTCTTGTTAGATTAGCTTTTGTAAATATCTCCCTAGGTTTGCTCTATATTCATCTTTCTGAGATGTCTTGCTGTCAAATAACTTGATCTATGTCCACTTCACTCTAACATTTTACACTTCTTTAACTGTTTAGCTGTCACTATGCTATCTCTGCTTATAATTCTGGCTGTCACTATCAATTATATGATGGTCTGACATTGACTGTCTCTGTCCGGCACCCAAGTCTAATTGTCCCAATGTAGTACATGCAGTTAATTTGTGTTTTTCTGTCCTGACTTGTCAGTAACTTTACAGAAATCCCAGGTCAAAGATGTGGTCACACCGTGTAAATATCCCTTATCCCTCCACCCCCTCTTTATATTCACTGTCTCTCTCTCTCTGAGCTGAGTTGACAGAATGAGAATGCTTCATGCATATGTGGCTAGCCTGTATGGTGACATGTCTTGTACTGCCATCAACAAGTTCAGTTTGTTGTGTACTTTGATGTTGTACTCCATTGTTGAATATAAATGTCTGTAACTTTTGTTTGGTTGTATTATTCAACATCCATGTCACTGAACTATATAATAGATCTGTTTTAACATATAAACTCAAATTGTATTTTTATCAGATTTTGAATTATTTTTTTTATCGAAATTGAATTGAAAATGTTGGTTTGTTGTCTTATATGCAAAATTAAAACATTCCCCCACCCCCTATTAATTTTGTAAAAATGTTGTTATAGTTGCTTGAGACAATCATCTTTTGATTTTACTATGAAACTAGGTCACTGGAGTCTGTAGAAATGTGGTTTTACAGAAGAATGCTGAGAATACCATGGACAGCTAAGAAGAGTAATGAAAATGTTCTGAAAGAGGTCAAAGCAAAAAGATAGCTAATTTCCAAAATTAGGAAGAAACAATCATAATTTTTTAGCCATGTAATGAGAAGAGAACAACTGGAATATATTGTAACAACTGGAAAAATTGAGGAACGAAGAGATAGAGGGAAGCAAAGAGAAAAAATACCAGACAGCTTAAGAGAATGGCTTAGCAGAAGGTCAACAACAGAAATGATACATAACTGTCGAGATCGAAAGTTGTGGAGAGACATGATCACCTACGCCAGCAGGCCTGGTACTTGATGATGATGATGATGATGAAACTAGAATTATT
This sequence comes from Megaustenia siamemsis, assembly GCA_032433765.1. Lineage (NCBI taxonomy): Eukaryota > Metazoa > Mollusca > Gastropoda > Stylommatophora > Ariophantidae > Megaustenia > Megaustenia siamemsis. The sequence goes on from JAVIAB010000092.1 coordinate 51,776,901, forward strand.
ATTGTCTCCTTTGTCTAGCAGTTCTTTAGCAGAGATTTATTTACTTCTAGATGGTTCTTTTTCTTTGCATGGTCTAGTCACATGCTTGTCTAGTTATATCACTTAATCTATATATGAACTTGTGTCCTATCATGACACCATCATGACACTGGAAGCTTTAAACCACCAAACCTCTAACCCCAATTTCTCTAATGTAAGACTTCAATACCTTCATAAATAAGACTTTCCTCCCATCTATCATATAAGAAGAGCATTGGTAATATTTTGTTCATATACTCATTAATAGGAAAAGTTCAGCTCAAGGAGTCGAATTTGGAACATTAATACTGATGGTGTATCCACACATACATATTTTAGGCTTTGCTAGCTATTTCTATTTTATTCCTTTAATTTTCAACTAAATTTGTTGTTTTAGTTCTTTATTTCTGCTCCAGATGTTGTTGTTACTACTAGTCTTATCATACAAAATATATGGCAGAAATACCGGCAATTTATATTATATTTAAAATGTCGTTTGAAAATTGTTATTGATAATTTTTTAAAAACTCTTTAGGCTGATGGCAAAGTTTGAAGATAGCAAATTCACTATCAGTAGCAGTGATCCTCAGTCTCCTTATGGACATACTTCTAAAATCAAGGATGAGACTAATGAATCAAATAATTCATCAGCACAGAAAAAGAATGAAAAACCCAAATCAAAACCAGTGAAGACACAGTCAAATAAGAAATCCTCTGCACAAAGTGTTGCACAAAGTCAAAATTCAAGACGAAGCAACCTTTTAGATAGGCTGCATATGTAAGTACAAGAAATATTTGGTATTGCCACTATAACATTATGGCTGATTTAAAGTTTAGCTTGTAAAAAAAATGGTTATTTTCATGTTGGTGAAATATTTAGTTTTTATTTTTCAATAAGAAATTAAAATTTACCATTTATTTTTGTCATCTAAAGTTTCCATAATTTCCTATAACAGCAGGGGTAAGTAATACAGTGGTTTGTTATATTACTGCTCAAATCATCATCTTTATGGACAAAATTACTAAAGATGCAAATTTTAAACCATTTTGCTTAAAGGAGCTGGTATTTGCTGATGACCATAGCCTAAAGGTGCACAAAATAAGGATATGTTTCAACATATATCAACTGACTCATTATCATCTGCTGAGAGTATAGCTTGAAGATAGCAACATAAAGATAGAAATAATATTCTATCTATCTATCTATCTATCTATCTATTGACCTTTCGAGCCGTAGCCAGCCCATGGGGCGTAGACCAAGATACTCCTTCTCTTATCTGAATTTTTGTTCTAGCAGTTTTCAATTCTTTTAAAGGTATTTTATCAAATCTCGCCATTTGTGAAACAAAAAATAATAAATGAATATTATTATAGAGGGAAACTTCTGAGGCGATTCTTCTCAGTGTCTCTCTGGGCCAGCCTCTTTTCCTTTTACATGAGGGCTTGCTTTGCTATTCGGTTATTATATTTTCTCATCACATGTCCAGCATATGTTTAACGTCTTTTCTTGATTACTGATTATTTTAGTGGTTGATTGGTGATTTTTCTAATATCCTCATTTGTTTTGAATTCGTTCCACGCTACACCAAGTATTTTCCTTAGACATTTATTTTCAAATGTGTTCAACTTTATTTCTACATCTCTTGTTGTTTTCTCTCTCTCGCATGCATATGTAAGGGCTGAAAGTATGTTTGATTTGAATAGTCTATTTTTTTTTTTCTGATAGTTTTTATTTCCACCTTCTCAAAGCTTTTGAAGAACATTGCTGCTTTAGTTATTCTGATTCTAATTTCTGTACTTGTATCCCTTTCCCGATCAGTGTGACTTCCAAGGTAGATAAGTGATCAATCTCTTCCACTGTTTTATTTTCCGTGTATACTCTGTCATCTATTGGAATCAAGCTTTTCATGACCTTTGTCTTTTCATAATTGATCTAAAGCCCAATTTTGCTGGCTATTGATGATTGTTTATTTGTGAAATGATTTAATAGAACTTTTGTTTTAATTGTTTGGAATTGATGAAAACCTCCTTTTGCCACCAATTAGGGGAGCACAGTAATCAACCTTGTTAACAAAATTTGTCAGTGCACTTTGGCAGGAGCTGTGACATGAGTGGAGATGTATGGAGAATTCTTCACTGCAGTGAAACTGAAAGAGAACAGAATCTCTTTTTATGTTTTTAATTTCTCACCTGTAACATAGTATGTGATTTCTCTTTTTGGTTTATACTTATCAGTTCAATGTCATATTTTTTACCTTTTGTCATAATAGGTTGTAGTTATCATTTTCTACATTCTATTTTTCAGTGATGGCTATGTCTATGATAATCATACCCAGGGCTTCTTGAATTTCCTTGGTAGAACAAGCCCAGAATCTAGAAATGTCAAATCAAAAGTGTTTAAAAATCAGGTATTTAAAAAAAACTCTTATAAACTTATAAAACTATTAATGTGTAACAAATCATTAATAATATAATCAGAAAAATATGACACCCTTAAATTGGTGTAAATACTTCATAATGTTTAAATAGTTCTTCATTTATAAAATACTTTATAGAAATCTAATGTTACTTTTGCACCACCACTTTACATTATTTTTTAAATATCAAAGTAAAGACAAAATTCTGGATACTGCAACTGAGGAGTTTCAGATGAACACATGTTTTGCTGTTTGTTTTTATTCTGAAATTTGTATCTTTATTACATGAAAACAGATTTGTTTAGCTCTTAAAATGTTGTTAACTATATAGTATGACAATGAAGAGAGTGTAAGATAGCAGCCACAGTTATTGGAAAAATGTGGAAATATTAAAGCTGATCATCATCATCACTATGTGTCATACAGATTGGCATAGGCGATCATGTCCTTTCACAATTCTTTGTCCTAGGTGCGCATCATATCAATAAAGCAGACTTTGCAAAACTTTTGAGTAATTTGATGGTAAGTTCACTGGAAACAGACTAAAACAAACAGTTGTTGGACCAAAAAATGTCAAAAGAAAGACAACATATTCTTTTTCTATGGTTTAAAGATCTTGATTTAGTGACAGTTTTTAAAATATCTATTTTGCATACATACTATCATTTAATTTACAAAGAATTTGTTTCCTTTGCAAAATGTTTATTATGTATGTCTTTCAGCGTTGTACATAACAAGTATTTGCGTGTGCATTGTTTAATTCAGCTCATGTTGGCTGAGAATATGGATGACATTCCCAAGGGCTTTGCCAAGAACTGGCTTATGGTTGTTTGCCCCGTTGGTTCAAGGTGTTTGGTTGTGGCAAGTATGGTAAGGATTGTTGTGCAGCAGTGATTTAGACAGTATCAAAACCATCTGTATATATTGCTAATATTATTGTTCTGGATATAAAATTGTAAATATGAAGTTTATGTTCTGAAGTTGACTGAAAATTTGTATGTGTATTTATTGGTCACCTAATAATGGACTTCTTTCCTTCAAGAATTTGTACTAAATTAGTAGAAACACACACATGTGTAAGAATTTGTACTAAATTAGTAGAAACACACACATGTATTGTTAGTCGCTACCGGTTGAGGGATATACTTCAGAGAGATCTGTATACTTATGGATTTATCCGATGTGCAATGAAGATGACCTGTTGACTAAACTAAACTACTAAATTAGTGATATAATGCATTCTTGCAGCACATTCATGTTATTTAATTCTTGCTTTATAAGCATACATTTGAAGCACATTGAAGATAAAATTGCTCACTATTTGTATTTGAAGACCTAAAATATAGTATATAAATGTATTAAATTGACTCCTTTGTGGGAGACATTGTTATTGTTATTCCATAATTGTGTGTACATGCATACATATCCGGTTTTTCTCCTAAAGTCTTTTACAATTATGATATTTATGACAGGGTCACACCGGAGCATACTCCAAAACTGGATATCATATTATTAGCCATCCTTCTAATCTTCCAATGGGCAACAAGACAGTCCAGGGTGAGTAATCTGATACAGAACAGCATTATTTTATTGAAAAATACATTTTAAATGTGGTTTTATGTCTTTCTATGTGGTTCTTTTATACTTTTTAAGTTTTTGCCTACATCAGTTTCATTATCTTATTTATTGAGATATTGTATACATCTTTTTGATTATCTTATATGTTGAAACTTTAATGCATATAGAGCATAATTTTCCAGCCATATTCCTATGATGTTAATATCTTCTACCTTTTTAGCTCCCAGTGGAGCATAGGTCTTCAACAAACATTTTCCAAGTCGTTCTGTTTCTTGCCATTCTTTTAAGATCATTCCATGTCTTCCCCATCATCTTCATCTCTGCTTCTATCTGTCTTCTCCAAAAATTCTTTGGTCTTCCTCTTTGTCTTTTCCCCTGGGGATTCCAAAAAAGGGCCTGTTGTGTAATACTCTCAGTTGGCTTCCGTAGTGTGTGTCGTATCCAGCACCATTGTCTTCGCTGTATCTCTTTATCCACTGGTATTTGACTGGTACATTTCCATAATTCTGTTAGTGATTTTGTCCTGCCATTTCCAACCTTTTATTCTGCGTAAGCATCCATTAATGAAAGTCTGTATCTTTGTGATTGTCAATTTTGTTGTTCTCCATGCTTCATAGCCATATAATAGGACCGACTTAACATTTGAGTTGAAAATTTTTATTTTTGTATTTAACCTAATTTCTTTGAATTTCCATATGTTTTTTGAAATTGTGCAATGAAAGCTCCTCTTGCTTTTGATATCCTTATTTTGGTATTATTTTCTGTTCCTCCCTCTTTATCTATATTGCTGCCCAGATATATGTAAAATTGTATGTCTAGTAGAGGTATTTCTCCTAATTTTATTTGGTTATTGCCAACTGTATTAATTCTCATAATGTTGGTCTTATCTCTATTAATCTTCAGTCCTAGCTGTTGTGATCTCCCATCAAGTATGCTCATTTTATCCTGAATCTGTTGATGGCTGTGTGATAGGAGAGCTATGTCATCAGCAAAGTCTAAATCATCAAGTTGTTTGATCAGTGACCACTGGATCCCATTTCTGTTGTTTTGAGTTATTTTCATAATCCAATCTATGGTCAGTAGAAAGATAAATGGAGACGGAAGGCATCCCTGCCTTTCAAATGTTTCTGTAAACTGTCCTTCATGCACCACACTACAATACGTTCCTTCATACATTGTTTTTATCAGGTTAATAAAGTTTATGGGGATTCCGTAATGACTCAGCAACTTCCAAAGCATTCTTCTGTCTAAACTATCAAATGCCTTTTCGTAATCTATGAATCCAATATAAAGTGGGGATTTTAGTTCTAAACTTTGTTCAACTATTATACATAGAGTAGTTATTTGATCAACACATGATCTGTTCTTCCTAAAACCTGCTTGTTCATCTCTCAAATGTTTCTCTATGGCCTCTTTTAGTCTCTCCAGAATGATTCTGCTTAATATTTTTCCTGGCACTGATAGTAGCATAATTCCCCTATAATTTGTGCGCTCCTGTAAACTTCCTCTCTTTAGTAGTTTGATCATATAACCTTCTTTCCAGTCTTTAGGTATTTCTTCCCTCTCCCAAATTGTATCTAGTAGATTATGTAACATCTTGGTAGAGGTGTTAATATCTGCTTTGATGGCTTCCGAAGGAATTTCATCTGGTCCTGTGGCTTTACCATTTTTTAATAGTTTGATGGCTTTCATTATTTCTACTTTACTTGGTTTTCCACAGTTAACGTGTAACTCTTCTTCTGCTGGTAGTATATCTGGAGGATTATTTGAGCCGGGTCTGTTCAAAAGTTCTTCAAAATGCTCTTTCCATCTCTCCATTTGTTCCCTTATATTACTAAGCAGATGTCCATTCTTGTCTTTAATAAAGGCATTGATCTGTTTGTATTTTCCACTTAATTTGTTTGTGCTGTTGTACAGTTCTTTCATATTCCCTTTATTTGCTGCTTCTTCTGCCTCTTTAGCTAGTTCATCTATATATTTCCTCTTATCCCTTTTAATGCATCTTCTCACTTCTTAAATAAATATAGAAGATCATTGGAAACAGGTAAAAGATATATGGAAAGAGACATGTGAAGAAACACTGGGGAAAAGAGAATGCCAGAATAAGGCATGTATGACAGCAGAGACCCTGGATAAAATTAAAGAAAGAAAGAACAAGAAAGCAGACATAAATGAAAGCAAAATGAGAAAAAATAAAGCCAAGACACAGGAATCTTACACAGAGGTGAACAAAGAAGTGACAATATGTTAATATATATAATAAATATTGTCCTTTTTGTTGTTTTGTATACATAATTTTAGTTATCTTATTTGTTGAGGTTTGATATTAATCTTTTCTATTTTCATGAACTATTTGATGTGACTGTTTGCAACATTGTTGGTTTTTATATTTACTTTTGTCTTGATAATTTATCTACTAGTTTTTTTGTCTTGTCAGAGTAAAATGTATTTAATGGCCAGTTTCACTAATGTTAAACTAAAACAATAGTATGTATAGTCTTGTTGGTATCCAGGGTGATTGTGGCTAATTCAGGCACACAACAACCACCATTTTCTAGAGCTTTCGGGATACACAATAGGTTTGTAAGAGTAACATTATTTTGAGTCTTTGATAGAAAAGCATCAGGTGATACAGGACAACTTCTAGTGTTGTTTAATTTTCTAGTTGTAACATATCTCCCTACATCAGATACCTCTTGGGTGTTCTATCTCAATGCTCTATGGAAATTCAATATTCTGTTTTAATGATGGCCTGGAGAATATATCCATAAGTATGGGCATGCATCTGTTCATTGTTAGAGTTATAATGGCATATATAAGACATAACATTTTAGATACCTGAAATCTTAAAAGTCTCTCCTACTCAAGTCTATCTCACCAACATATGGTGCATCCTGTTTATATGTAATCATGCACATAGAATAGTGGGCCAGTATACATACTATCAGCCACAGTATCTCAAAAACAACACTGTAATGGAGAATTCAATGTCATATAATAAGTCACACACAAGTTTTTTCTGAGTGAGCTTATTTCAAGGCTGGATGAATGTATTTTCAAAATTATGAGAGCTCATTTTGTCCTATCACCAACAATTTCAGAAAACATGAAGATGATTAGCGAACCAATCCGTGAGGACTGTCAAACAATCCATCAGCTCTCGCATATGGTTTGAATGAGTTATAGAATCTGTCAGGAAATCCTAACAGAAAGCCTGAACATGCATAGTGTTGCTATGAGGTTTGTCCATTAGCTCTTGACACTTGATCAAAAATGGTGTCTTGGTAAATTCCTTGAGTTTATGAGATAATGACAATAAAATTTTCATCTTTAGGATCATCACGGACAATGAAAGTTGGATTTACAGCTACTATCCAGAGTCAACAAAACCATCAGAGTTAGCAAGAGCATGCAGTCACCAAGACCAAATTTTCAAGTATTTTTGACTGAGTCCAAATCTTGGGGATGAACTTCACAGCAGTGTGATGTATGTTCAGCCATTCTGTTGGGCTCTCCTGACAGACTTCACAACTGGTTCCAACCATGTGAGAAAGCTGATGGATTGTTTCATGACTATCCTCATGGATCAGTTCACACATTTTTGCCATTTGGCTGGTGTCAGGACACCTGTACTGGTCACTTTGAACAGACACAAGACCAGCTTTGAAACATGCTTACCACTCAAAGACCTGTTTGTAACCTAAAAATGTTTGTCAAAGATCTGAAGAAGCATTTTGAGGGTATCTGTAGCAGATTTTTCAAGCTTCATGCAAAATTTGATGCAAACATGTTGCTTAAATTTATCAACCAAGTGATTGCAGAGTGGCCCACACACAAGGTTGGAAAAGGGCATGAAGAAATTGGCCTAGTGTAGACAGCATGATGCTAGTTGACAGACTCTGTTTGCTTGGGAGCATTGACTTTCATATTTAATGTGAATATGTCAAGTGGTTATGTCACAGTAATTAGTAAGGGAACTTTTCATTGTAACTTCTCATACAGCATTTTTATGTATTTGGCTTTGGAAGACTTGAGCTGTTATTTCCACTGGAACCTCTAAACTTGTATGGAGTCATTGTAAATTTGATAAGAATATATGTGCTTCAGTATCTGGCACATTGCAAAATTAATGAAATCTCATGGTCCTCAGTATCTGTCAATGGAAAATCATTTTTTTACTATAAAACATAGGCATTCCATGCATTTTTGTAGACACATTTACTTTTCTATTATGAAGTTTAGAAAGGGCACAGTAATAATAATTATCTAAAATATAAACACCAAAAGAGTTCAACAAATTCTGTTTAAATTGTTACTTGTGATAATTCTTTGTGTAAATCAGTTGTCTCTGTATAGTAAGCTGGTCTTTGTTTTTCACATTTGCTCAACAACCTGTAATCTATTTATTTCAAGTTTACTAATAGCATACAAGAATCTGTTTTTTTTTTCATTCTATTTAGGTTATGGTTCATGTGTGCTGGATTGCATTTACTGCAATGAAACTGAGACATATTTTGTACTTGATATGATGTGCTTTGATGGGCAGTCGTTATATGAATGTGAAGTAAGTGTGTGAAATTACAACATACATAATTTTCACAAGGAAGCACATATGATCCAGCGCAGTTACATACTAAGATATGGTTACCAAAAATATATTTTTGAAAATATCATTCACAAGACTTAAAAAATAGTTATAAAACAAGAAATATGAAAGATGAAATAACCATATATTGATTTGTTAATGTATATTTTAATTTTTTCACAGACCCAGATGCGGTTTAGACAGTTGCAGGAAAGAATTAGAGAGTATGACCTGGGAAGACCTTCTCGCCAAAACCCGGTGAGTTAAAAGTTGATGTAGTCAAAAAATTTTAATCTGAAAAAAAAAAAGAATATATATATTTTTTGGTTAATAGTTTTATCAATTATAAGTTTTATTCATTTAGGTTTTTAGCAAATAATACAAACTCCCACATTTTCCTTCCAGTTCTTAAGCACAAGTTAAGATTGTACAAAAGATATCATAGCATGTATAAATTAAATAGTGAATCAATTCTGATGACCTATTAGGTATGAACTTTACACAATTCCAGTTGAGGGTCATAAACCAGCTCTAATAATAAATTGTAATTTCAGCTGCCATTGTTGACTTATGCTGTAGAAATATTCCACTTTAATCAATTATTAACAGAGTAAGAAACACTGACCTGAGGAAGAAACTCGAAATTGAACCAGCCATCGAATACATAAAGAAACAACAGATAAATTGGTTCGGCCACATAACAAGACAAAAAGAACTAACAATGACTCAAAGAGCCTTAAATAAACGCTACAAAAATGCCAGATTAAGAGGAAGACTGAGAAAGAGATGGATAAAGGGAATACTAGAGTCACTAGGAGGAATAACATCAGAAGAGGCCAAAGGAAAGAGCAAAGAATCGCAGATTGTTTCTCCCCTCGACGCCAAAGGCAGCAGAGGAAGGATAGAAGAAAGAAGAAGAATCAATTATAATTTTTTGGGTGTCTTTCTTATTGTTTATTGGTGTTTTTTTTTTTTTTTTGGGGGGGGGGGGAAATGGAATAGTGTTATTGTAAGTTGTGATATACAGAAATTTTGTATATTACATGACTTTGTTATTTTCATTTATTTCTTTCCCACATGAATAGAACAAGGCATTGCTTGTCATGACATATGGTGTTATTTTATCATTTTACCTTTCCAATAATTTCATTGTTGATCATCTAACTTTTCTCTTCACCAATCATATACAAACAATAGATAGAATATGTAATGAAATTTGTTCAAATTATTCCCAGTATGCTTTTGTTCCACTAAAAACCTTCACACCCACAAAGAGCAACATCTGTGGAGCAGTCAGAACAGCTCCATACATGGTAAGAGATTTAGCCATTGTGAACAAAACACATAATTTTAAGTGCTATATGTTGGTTTATTTGTTTCTATTTATTTGTGTTCAATGTAATAATTTGTAACAATTTTTAAATATAATATAACAAATGAGTGAATATTAAATTATTTATAATTATAATTAGCTGTTTTCTAAGATGAAGATGATGGGGAAGACATGGAATGATCTTAAAAGAATGGCAAAAAACAGAATGACTTGGAAAGTGTTTGTTGAAGACCTAATCTCCACTGGGAGCTAAAAAGGTAGAAGAAGAAGAGTTTTCTAGGTTGTCATAGTTAAAAATATTGCTGGATTAAACTAGGAAATGATCTGCTAATCATTATCAGTTAATTAGTGTTCTGCTGGTGACAAACTTTAAGTTGTAGTTATTCTGATGATATTTTGTAACATAGTGGGAATTCATTTAAGGTTTATATGTCATCTTGTGAGAGTCACTGGAGTAAGACTGTGAGTGAAATACATAGGGTCAGTGAGACTTGTTGAGTGATAATCTGCACATTACTTCATGGATGTGTGTTGAATGTGTAGATTATCTGTAGAAAGATGTAGTACTAGCTCTAAAATAAATAATTTTAGGAACAAATTACTTTTGACATCCAACATATTGGGAAAGTAAGTACAAAAACCACCATGATTCCACTTGTTATAATTTCTTTTTTTGTTTTTGTTTTTTGTTTTAATTCTGCAGATAGATGGATTGTTGTTTTACCATAAGGAAGCTACTTACAACCCTGGCACTACACCCCTTGTATTGTGGCTGACCCTGGATCGCCTACCTACCAAGATGAAAATTGAAATCCCAGAAATGGGTATTGTTACTGCTGTCAGTTACAAGGACCCAGTGGCATTGGCTCTAGCGTATGCACATTTAAACTAAGGTTTAGATAATTGAAAGTTATATGAGTTTCACTACATTCTGTACAATGGTTAGACATTTGACTGACTTTATGTGTATTTTTTTCCCTCAGTCTGTATGTATAAATTACTAAACCATCATCATCATCATCGAGTGCCGTCTCCGCAACGAAGGTTGACTACCATGGATCGCCATTCCACTCTGTTTCTTGCTTTGATCGTGCAGTTTGTCATAGATCGACTTGTCCATCTTTTGATGTTACTCGTCCATGTTAGTCTTGATCTGCCTCTGCCTCTTTTACCTTGTATTTTCCCTTCCAATATTACTTTTAGTTGGCTGTTGTGTCTTTTAACGTGCCCCAACAATTTCATTTGTCTTGTCTTAATTGTATTTAGTAGTTCTCTTTTTATTTTTAGTTGTTTTAAAACTTCATAGTTTGTTTTCTTTTCTTTCCATCCAATTCTACCTATTCTTCTATAAATCCACATTTCAAAGGCTTCAATTTTATGTTCTGTTTTCTTGTCTAATGTCCATGTTTCTGCACCATACAGGAATATTGAGAAGATGTAACATTTTGAAATTTTTAGTTTCAGCCCTGGTGTTATTTGTTTTGTTGTTAGTATATTTTTTATACATTAAAATTACTTGTTGCCATACCTATTCTTTTGTTTTCCGTGTGTAACCGGGGCCTCATTATGAGGGAAGTAAAGAATAGTGACACTGTGACCTTCCAGGCATGTCGTAAGAGGCGACTAAGGAGGTTGATTGATGGCTTGACAAGCTGTCATTGTAAAAAAGTATTGTTATGGAAACAGAGCCATAGATTTTAGAAGCAGCAATCTCTGCAATATGTGCCATTTTGGCATGCAAGGTTTCTGTTTTTGAGATTTTGGTTCTGCCCTCTGTGCCGTCTTCGGCTCGAAAGGACAATAGATAGATAGATTCTTTTGTTTATTTCAATTTTACATTTTCCATCATTGGTTATAGTATGTCCAAGGTAGTTGTAGCTCTGAACTGTCTCCAGACGTATTCCTTCAACTGTGATATTTATTTGTAGGTCTTGAGAATTTTCTTTGTTTCTGATCATAGTTTTAGTCTTTTTGATATTCATATCTATCTATCTATCTATCTATTGACCTTTCGAGCCGTAACCGGCCCATAGGGCGTAGACCAAGATACACCTTCTCCTATATGAATTTTTGTTCTAGCAGTTTTCTTTTAAAGATATTTTATCAAATCTCGCCATCTGTCTCTGTTCTGTGCAAGCAGTTCTATCTCATTGAGGGAGCCGATTCCTGCTGCTCTTGCCTCTCTCATCAATGTTCTTCTCAGTGTCTCCCTGGGTCTTCCTCTTTTTCTTTTACCTGTTGTTTCCCATATGAGGGCTTGCTTTGCTATTCGATTATTATCTCTTCTCATCACATGTCCAACGTATGACCATCGTCTTTTCTTTATTACTGAAGATATTAGTGGTTGATTGGCGATTTCTCTAATTTCCTCGTTTGTTTTGAATTCGTTCCATTCTATACCAAGTATTTTCCTTAGACATTTATTTTCGAATGCGTTCAACTTTTTTTCTATATCTCTTGTTGTTTTCCAGCTTTCACACGCATACGTAAGGGTTGATAGTACATTTGATTTGAATAGCCTAAGTTTTGTGTTTGTGCTAATGAGTTTTGATTTCCACAACTTTTCAAGGCTTCTGAAAGACATTGCTGCTTTAGCCAGTCTGATTCTAATTTCTTTGCTCGTATCCCCTTCTCGATCAATGTGACTTCCAAGATAGATAAAGTGATCGATCTCTTCTACTGGTTTGTTTTCCATGTATATTTTGTCACTTGTTGGAATTAAACTTTTCATGACTTTAGTCTTTTCATGATTGACCTCAAGCCCAATTTTGCTGGCTATTAATGATAGTTCATTTGTGTTTTCCTGCATCGTTTTTATCTGACTGCTGATGAGAACTATGTCATCAGCAAAGTCGAGGTCCTCATTTTATTAGGTTTCCTTACCGGAAACGGAACCCTATTCATATCTAGTCCATATTTTTTGTTTGTGATGTTTATCACATTAAGCAATAGTTGTAGGCCTTTAGGATTTTCTGCTAGTAGAACAGTATCATCAGCATATCTTAGGTTATTGATTATCTTTCCATTAATGTTTAGGCCTGGCATCTCTGAGATGTTTTTAAAGATTTGCTCAGTGTATAAATTGAACAAGCTTGGTGATAGGATGCATCCTTGTCTTACACCTCTTTTTATATCAATGGGTGTAGAGTTCTACTTGTTATATTTTATTATTGCTATTTGCTCCCAAAAAATTACTAAACCAGTAACTAATTCTGTCCATCCTCTTGAAACATATTGTTACAATAGTTCCTTGCCATAAATTTATATTTTGAGCCACTTTTAAAGTTAGATTTTGTTTTTAAATCACTTTTAAATCACCTTGCGAATTTTAAACTGCTATTAAGTATGTTGGAGTAGAAAGAAGGAAAGAATCTTATCAAGTCTTGAGTGTAGCATATTGGAAATATGGTGTTAGTGCACATATTTTTTTACCACCATTACATTTCTTGGGCACTAGTCAGCACAGATCCTGCCTTTCTTTCTCATTAAAAATCTCCTCCTTCAGGCTTAGTGAATGTAGAAGCCATTGAACCACTCTCTTGTCTCAGCAGGCCAGTGCACTAGCCACTGCTCTAACTTAGCTCCTTTAAGTATATTAGAGCTTCAAAATGTATTTTCTTATAGAACAATGTAATCATCATCATCAAGTACTCCACAACTTTCTATCTCGACAGTTAATTATAATTTCCGTTGTTGACCTTTGCCAAGTCATTCTCTTAAGTTGTCTCGTATCTTTTCTCTTAGAAAATTTTCTTCCTAGAACAATGTAAGTGTATATATTTCCTGACATAAAGGCTTATGATTGTTTCATTAGAATGTGTTGTGTCTTTCTTTTGTATTGTACTCTAGTAATTCATATTTCTCAATGCAGCCATGGCGTCAGTCCAGCAATAATCTCACAGGTGTACCCAACAAGTGCTGGTATGCGAGGCCATGTGAGAAATGGAATGGGACAAGGGCGAGATGCTCAGTCTCAAGGCAGACATTTCCGAGAATTTTCAACACTGCATGCCTCACACAGTTACAATCAAGGGCCACAAGGATATTATAGTGGACAGCTACCAAGAAGAGGCTTGGGACCTTTATACCCAAATGATGATTATGGATATTTATCAGGTATATTGAAATCATTAAAAAATCTGAGTGTTTAAAATTTCTGTCAATATAAGTGATAAAAATGGTTCTATACTTCTACATAAAATCAGTCTTAACAAGGAGTTTGGGTATTAATCAATTTGTAAGGTAAAGCAGAGGAACTCAAAGGGAAGCGATTGAAAAGAATTATTTAAAGTTTAGTCATTAGTAAAACTAAAATCAGGACAAGAAAGATTAATATGCAAGGGAAATTTATTGTAAATATAAAAAATAGGACAATTTTATTTTGAGGTTTGTTTTACTAAGAAAAAGATGAAAACGTGATAATAGGTTAAATTCCTGGAAAAAGGTGCAGAGGATGACTTTGAAAGGAAACAATGAGTGGTGAGACATCATAGTATGGATAATATTCGACAACAGAGATAAGAGACTCGATATTGAGAATATCTCTGTGTGCCCACAGCAGCCTTTATGTCACATGGTATGCGATATAATTCATTTTTCCAGTTTTTCTTCTTTTATCCTTCCTCCATTGCCGTTGGTGTCGAGGGGAGATACAATCTGCGATTCTTTGCTCTTCTGTTGGCCTCTTCTGGTGTTATCCCTCCTAGTGACTCTAGTATTTCCTTTATCCATCTCTTCCTCTTAATCTAGCGTTATTTATGGCTCTTTGAGTCATTGTTAGTTCTTTTTGTCTTGTTATGTGGCAGAACCAATTTGTCTGTTGTTTCTTTATGTATTCGATGGCTGGTTCAATTTCGAGTTTCTTCCTCAGGTCAGTGTTTCTTACTCTGTCCCTTAAGCTGTTTCCTGTCATTCTTCGGACCATTTCATTTCAGTGGTCGTTATCTTTGTTATTGTTCTAGAGTCCAGTGTCCAATTCTGGCACTGATAACACAGAGTTGGTAGAAAAATTGATTTGTATGTTGCCCTTTTTGCTTCCGTAGTTATTGCTTTGTTTTTCAATAGTGTTGATACTTGGCCTATAACTTGGCATGCTTTGTTACACCGTAATATCTATCTCTGTCTCTTGGTTATTGTCTTGTGTTAACGTGCTACCCAGATATTTAAAATTGTCTACTTGTCATCGTCGCATTATCTATTAAGATGTTTAGTTTTTCTTTCTTTTCACTATTGCTATTACTTTGGTTTTGTTTATGTTGATCTTCATATTGTATTGTTTACAAGTTTTCTCCACTATTTTGGCTCTGAGCACTTAAGAAACAAGTTTGATAAAGCCAAATCCAGATATAGTAAGATTGTAAACATTAGAAATAATGAAACATTCTATTTTTAGGTATGTTGTGTGAAGAGAAATGTTGTGTGAACAAATATCAATATTCAAATAGTTGGCAGTTAGCTGCATAAGTTGTACTTTATGAGAGTGAGCGTTGTCTTGAAACAGAAAGAATTTGAGTGCATGCTCACTCTTTTTCTGGTTATAGTTTTTCTTAGTTTGGTGAAAAGATCATCATATTATTGTCCATTAACTTTTTTGTCATGATAAGAAATGCGGTGCTGTTCACCGTAGTCAGAAGACCTGTTAAGGAAGCAAATGTTTGTAGCAGGAACTTTATATGTTCCTAGTTTCAATTTTCTTATTACACTTCATTGTAATCATAAAGACTTATGGCCTTACAATTTGCTGAATAGTTGTTTAATGTAATATATTTTGCAGAATGTTGCAAACCTTGAGATATAATTTCAGCCATTGTAATGTTCTCTGTGTACAGAAATGATGATGATGAATTTAAACCTTGGCCACGGCAATCAGGGCCCTTATGGGCAATATGACCACCAGATGGGAACTTCAGGGAGCTCCTTCTACACCAACTACAACAGTAACAACAATGCTTCTAGTTATGGCAGGAGTGATAGTGGCAGAGGAAGATTCAGCCATCAGTCACCCAAAGCAAAATCCTGGACAGAGAAAAAGAAAAGGAAGACACAGGTATGTGAGTGATGCAAGTTTGGATAATCATGGAATTGATATTTAGAAATGTTTTTTTTTATACTGTCTGTCCAGTGATCCTGTGAAGTGTTGTATTTTTCTAACCTAAGTCTGATATGTTGCACTGTATTTTGTTGTTGCTATCTTAACCATTGCAGAATTTCTATATTACTGCCACATCTGTTTTTTGGCCTTTCTCATATCTTGAAGTCATATTATTTATTGCTGTGGCATATTGTGGTAGCTGCAGTTCATGAGCTAACTGTCCCACAATATTTTCTTTCTTTCAATATGTTTGTTGCAAGTTGTAGCTCTCATTTTTTCTAATGATGTCAGTATTTCTAGTTCTGTCTATTATAACATTTATTGTTTTTCTCAAACATCTTACATGACTGTGATTTTCCTCTCTTTACTTCATTAGTTTTACTAATGGTGTTAGTAAAGGGGTGATAAGAGAAATCTTATCATTTATTTTTTGTTGCCATTCAAGAGAGGTATTCAAAAGATAAAAGGCTGCGCCACATCAGTTTTCTCAGCTAATAAAAAACATAGAAGCATGAAATTTAGCACACTTTATATATAGCATGCGTCAATTGTGTGCACCAAATTGCACTGCAATCAGGCAAATAATACGACTGCACTAAACCGTTGAAATGGAGCATGTTAGCAACTTGTGTTATAAACAGCAAATAGTGGTAGAATTTCTCGTTTTAGAGAAGGAAACTGCTGTGAACATTCACAAACATTTACGTGATGTGGATGGAAGTTTTGCATTCAACAGGAACATGTAAGTCGCTGGGTTCAGAGAATAAAAGAATTTGAGAGCAGAGATATGGAGCTTCTAGATCAGCTGTGCTGTGGATGGCCTGCCACAGCCACCAAAACAGATATGTTGAAATGCGCTAATGGGATTATTCTTGCTGATAGGCGCATCACTACTCAACAATTGGCCTTAAAGTTGTCAGTCAGCATTGATAATGTAAATGCAATTATAAAAACTCTCAGATTCTCTAAGGTTTGCACAAGATGGGTTCTAGCAGACCTGATTCTCCATCACGACAATGCATGCCCTCTTACAGGTCTGGCAAAACAGGAAGCAATCACCAGATTGGGTTGGACTGTACTCCTCCATCCACTATACTGTCCTGATTTGGCACTCTCTGATTAACTCTCTTTGATTGATTTAAAGATGCCCTCCATGGAACAAGGTTTGAAATTGATGGAGCGATTCATGCAGCGAAGAAATGACTACACGATTAAAACAAAGACTGGTTCAGGCTAGTAGTACATGCACTTGTTGCGTGTTGGCATAAAGCTATACAAGTGGATGGGGGTTATGTTGAGTGTTACTGATGTTTTCATGACATATACTATGTAAAAAGTTCATACTTCTTGAATTAGTGGGTCCCGTGAAAACCGATGTGGTGCATTACTTTCTGAATGCGGTAAGTTTATATGTGTATTATGGTGTTGGTTTTCTGACATCTAATTTACAATTTTTATTTAATTGTAATTTTTTACAGTCAAATTTTGCAATAACTGTCAGTATATATATTTTTTTTCAATTCATGAAGTCACCAAAAACTAATGAGAAGCAGTCAAACTGGCTGGAACCACATAGTGTAAGTTCATCATTTTTTTTTTAGTTGTACATTTTTGTTTTGTTTTTGTTGTGTTCTAAGTTTTAATAAAGTCACTGTAAATGTACACTGTCCATAATTCTTTGTATGTTTAAAATTCAGACAAAACAAAGTAGACCACATAATAAATACAACCACCATCAGTTAACAGATGGATACATTAATAATCTTTGATTATCTCTTTAATTATTTTAATGGCTCTAAAAAAAATTGCTTGACAAAATCATTTAGGACATATATCAGAGAAAGAGTGTATGTGATGGTGGGCGGCACGTTTATTAGAGAATTTAAAACAAGCTTAGAAAATGTGTCTTCTGCAGCAACTAAAATTATAGTGACTAATCAGACTGTAATATCTTTAAAGTTGCATTATAAAACTTGTGTTGCTTGTCGACTGATGGTTTTGATTAAAATGAATTTTGCTACTCCTGATTTAAATCCAAAAGGGTTACCAAATTCTTTAAAAAATATCTCTAGGTTTTGTCTTAAGTTTTTTAATTGTTTGACATATTTCACTTCTCTGTGGGTTTTGTTTCAAGATTTCTTGCCAAAAGAAGTTTTTGTTCTTTGAGTTTTTCCATAATGTTCATTACTATTCTTTCTTTCATATGCCCAGGCTATGAAGTCCCAATGGATGACAAGCAAGCCAGAAAGTTTGAAAATGATTATCTGACATGTCTGATACCCATGGCCAAGCGAAGAATTATTGTTTCTTTCAATGTATGTTTATGCTTCTGTTGTACTTTTGTGTTTCCAATAAGGCAGTAAGTTAAATACTTCTGTTAGATATTCATCAGTGTGGTAAATAATAGTTCAAAAGCTTAATAATTTCTACACAGTTATGATGCTGTTTGTGGATAATGTGTTTTCATACACTGTTTGTAATTAAATTTAAATTTATGAAGCTCTTGTAATAAAAAGTCTATTATTTTTATTATTATAACAATTGATTAGTTACTGTCGCTTATATTTTTTCTTTGTTTACACTAATTATAGGGCAAGACATGCACCTATAACAAATATGGAAAGTTGGTTGACACTTTCACATCTTCCTTGCCAAGTGGAGCCCCAAACTTAGTTACAGGAGCCAATGGTCAGTTGATTTACTTGCTGTTTGGAAAAAAAAAAGATTATTTTCCCCCATTTCTTGAATAGTTGATGATTTTACCTGTTTTATGTTCATTTTTATTGTCAGCATCTTTGGATTTTTATTTTATAAAATTTTTTTTTTTTTTTTTTTTTTTTTTTGGCAATGTCCTTTCTTTTCCCCCTTCAGATGTTGTGATTTGTGTTGTGTTTTTTTTCCCCTTCAGATGTTTTTTTTCCCCTTCAGATACTTAGGATCAGTTGGCAGTGATAAGGGCTCAAAACCTGAAATATTGGTTAGAATAGTGTAAACTATAGCAGGTCATCCGAAGCTGAAACTTATATGGATAGATGAGACTCTTGGCTTTAAATCCAGATTATGATACCTATCTGTAACTTTCCCAGTTAAGATACCACATTAAAAATTGCTACCATTTAAATGCGACATTAGGTCCTTTAAAAATTGTAATTTCTCTGAACTCTTGACACAGTTGCATGCGTTCACAATAGGCAAAACATGAGGACTTGGATTTCCTTGCTCTGGTTGATTTATAACCTGAGTTTCACCTCATATACCGAACGTGTTACAATGTCTATCAGTGCAGTTGCCGTAATTCTATCAATATGGTCGGTGACCACATAGTGTTATTCGCTGTGTTTCCCAAGTCACAAAGTGTTGTTTGATGTCTGCCGATAACCAGGAAATTTCCCTGGTCACAGCAAAAAAAGGGAAAAACCGGTAATTTCTTGAAAATTGGCTTTTTTTTTTTTTAACATTAAACTGTATCTTACAATCTCAAACAAAAAAAAAAAAAAAAAATTCCAACAGTAATGGAAACAAATTAAACATTCAGGGGTCACCAGAAGTGGTAATTAGGAAGGTACATGGAGGGGGGTAATGTTTGAACACGGGGAAATGTCAAATTTTTAGGAATTTATGTTTTGATGCTATAAATTTTATTATGATATCGTAATGTAGGGTTAATTTTTGGCTGACGCTGACCCTTTTTATAACAATTTTTTTTGTATGCCACCGAAACATGGATCCTTACAGTAGAGCTGCAGAAGAAAATACAAGCTATGGAGATAAATTATTATCTCAAGATTTTGGGCATCTTTTTCTTAGATCTCAAGATTTTGGGCATCTTTTTCTTAGATCGTATTACAAATAAAAATGTTCACAAAAAGGGTACAACAAGCAATTGGACTAACTGATGATCTTTTGACTATTGTGAAGAAGTGCAAACAAAAATGGTTTGGCCATGTGTCTCAATCATCTTGTCTAGCGAAGACCATTCTGCATGAACTGTAAAGGGAGCGAGAAGGAGAGGTAGGTAGAAAAAGAGAGGGGAAGATAACATCAAGAAATGGACATGCCTTGAGTTTGCATAATCCCAAAGAATGATTGAAGATAGAGTGAAATGGTAAAGGATTTAAGGTCTCTTTCGGTTACCCCTGAGTTTTTAATTTGTTTCCATTGCTGTTGGAATTTTATTTTTTTTATTTAAGATCGTGAGATACATCATTAAATATAAAAAAAAATGAATTTTTAAAATGTTTTTTTGTTGTTGTTGCTATGACCAGAGAATTTTCCTGGTCGACAGCATACATCCAACAAGCAAACAACTCTTTGTGACTCTGGAAACAGCGAATAACACAATGCAGTCACCGAACATACTGACAGAATTATGAAGTCTGTCAGTAGTGCTTCAACGGCCCCCAGCGTTTTGGGATGATGATGAAGAAGATTGTTAAATATAGTAGTTGGTTTTCTTCTATATTGGAGATGGAGTATATATACTATATTTTAATAATAGAAAATGATGAATTTTAGAAAAATTTAGGGTGACAGCCTTAAAGAATAGCCAGATAACAGCAGGAGGAGTTATAACAGCTATTAAAGAACTATATGGGCTAAAAGTTAACAGAAACAATTACCCTTTTTGACAACTGTATGCGTTGTATATCATCATCATCATGTACCATACTGGTTGGCACAGGCGATCATGTCCTTCCACAATCTTCTATCTACAGTGCATCGTATCAGTTCTGTTGTTGACTTTTCCATGCCTTGACACCAAGCTATCCAGTATCTTCTCTCTTTGTCATCCGCGATCTCTCTTTCCTTTTATTTGCCAGTTGTAACCAAGTATTCCAACTTTCCTCTTCTCATGAAGTGCCCGAAAAATGTTGATTGCTTCTTTCTGATGTTTTTTAGGAGCTGCCTTTTTGTTGTATATAGGACTACTACTATGTAACACCTGAATATGGTCTTTGCTGTGTATAGTTCATATACCTTACATTTTTGGTACTGCTGAATATAGCAAGGTATCTCTTTAATTTATTTATGGTGTGGATTTGAGAGTTTTAATATACAATTGAGAAGTGTATTGTTCCATTCATAAAATTACAAGGTAACATTTCCTTTTTAATAATAATAATATTGATTGGTGTATACAGATTAAAATTAATAATTCTTCATTTTCCTTATTTGGGACTTGAACTTTAATACAAATAATAATTATTGTTTATCTTAAATATTATATTAAACATGACAGTCATAAAATAATTTGTAGCAACAAAACATGAATTTTTTATATGAATGTTTATTTTTTCAGAACTGGTGATATTGGATAGTATGTGGTGTGGCTCCCTACAGAAGTTTTATGTGTTTGATATGATGCACTGGCGCCAACAGCCATTCTATGATGCTGAGGTTGGTTTGTGTATTTGCTTGTTGTGAAGCCAATCATTTTTTTTCTGTCTTGGAATTTAGCCTATGGAAAATTGTAAATGCTCTAGAGAAATTGTATGTAACATTATGTAATGAGGAGGTTTCCTTGTCCCTTGTCATGCTTGCTGGATATGACCTGTCATTAGTTACCCTTTCCACCACACAAATAACACTACCAGTCAATGAGTTATGTGCTAAATGGCACAATTTATGTTGATTACAGCTCCTGAATAAGTATTTTCCTTCACCACTAGTAACATAGAACAACTATGTGGCACTTAATATTTCTCATGTCTGTAGTTGCAGACCTTACTCTTTTCTAAACAAGGTTGTCATGGTTGTTTCCTTTGTGAGCACACATCATTCATCCCAGTTGACTCACATAGTTAAGGACAGTAACAACAGTGAGGAGATAGAATCGACCACTCTCTCTAAAATGCTGTTTCTTGGCGTTATAGGTTGGTTAATAAACCTCATACTCTGACAGGTGTGCTTGATATTTTGTGAGATTAGCTTATCTAACATGCACAGCAAGTTCCATCCAGGTGAATCAGGAAGTATAAACAAGTGTGTTAATAGCGAGCATTTATTTTCCAGTGCTATATAAAAAATTCTGGAAGAACTACAAACGAAAAAGGAGTAGGCATCATGTTAGATAGAGAAATGAGCAAAACAGTGAAAAGATTTTGGTCAGTATCAGATAGAATTCTGCTAGTAAAATTGAGAGTTAGACTAGTGGATTTCAACATAATTAAAGCTTATGCACCACAAGTAACAGAAAAAAGAAAACCTATTTACACTAACACACCTTTTACAACAAGTTAGAGATGACCATGATACAGTGTAAATCCCATGAAGTAACTATTACATTAAGGGATTCCAATGCAAAGGTAGGAACAGCTAAAGTGCAAAATGTGACTGGAGCATATGGCCTAGGAGAGATGAATGACAGAGAGGATAGATTGATAGACTGAGCAAAGATAGAAGAAATGATTATAGGTAACACCTGGTTCAAGCAACACCCTAGATGGCTATGGACATGGCAAAACCCAGATAACGAAGTACACAATCAAATAAATTTTATACTGGTACAGAGAAGATTCAGGAATAGGCAAACATCTGTTAAAACAAGGCCAGGGGCAGATTGCAATAGTGACCAGGTACTAGTAATTGTAAAAATGAGAATGAAACTGTAGAAGACACAGTAATCCCCAAGAAATATTGAATTAGAACTAGATATGCTTAGAGTAGATAGATAAATTAATGATAAGTACAGTACGATAGCACTAAATATATATAATGCTATTGAGAAAATGCAGAACATCAAGGGAAATGCTCAAACAATCAATTTAGCAAACATCAAAAGAAATAATACCAGTGACTAAAAGAATCAACAAAAAGAAATGAATGACAGAAGAAATACTAGAATAATGGACAAAAGATGAAACATAAGAAAGAAGAACAGACATGCAAAATATTGTACAAAGAGATCCAAAACAAATGCAGAGAAGCAAAGGAAGAATGGTTAAAGCAGAAATGGTGAAGAAATGGAAAAACAACAAAAGAAAGACACAAAATGTTTGGACAATCTGTTAAATGAATTAATAGGAAGAAAAGAAGTCAAAGTTTCAGGATGTGTAAAATCAAAGGAAGGAAATATAATAATGGGACAGGAGAAGATAATGGAAAGATGGACAGAATATATCAGTCAACTCTATGATGATGAAAGACCAGAGCTAAACAATTCAAATAAAGACACAGGACCACCAATAATGCAGGGTGAAGTGGAGGAGGAAACTCAACACATGAAAAGAGACAAAATTCCAGGTCCTGACAATATAACAATGGAAGAGATAGATTAATTAATAGAGCTGGGAGTACAAGTCATAACAAAACTACTCAGTGACATATATAACTGTGGACACATACCCGAAGATCTACTAAAATCTATCTTTGTAGCCATACCTAAAAAGTCAGGAGCCACTGATTGTGAGGACCATCGCACTATTAGTCTCATGAGCCACATGATCAAAATATTACTAAGAATCATCGTGAGACGTGTAAGGAACAAAATGAAACCAGAAATAAGTGAGGAACAATGTTGATTTATAGAAGGAAAGGGCACCAATAATGCAATATACATCTCAAAAACATTGATAGAAAGAGCTATGGAGGTAAAGAAAGATCTATATATGTGCTTTTCTAGAATAACAAAAGCATTTGACAAAGTAAGGCATGTGGAAATAATCAATATTCTGGAGAAATTAAACATTGATGGCATAGATCTGAGAATCACAAAAAACATGTACTAGCAACAAACAGCAGCTATACGAATTAGCAACCATACAGGACAGTTCCACTATATAAAACAAGGAGTCTGACAAGGCTGTGTTCTGTCACCGGATTTGTTTTCACTTTAAAGCGAAAATATTATGAGATCAATAATAGACAAAACAGGAATTGAAGTAAATGGTCACAACATAAACAATTTGCGATATACGGATGACAGTCTTAATAGCAGAGACAGAGAATGCATTACAAGGAATGGAAGACATAATAGTAAAAGAAAGCAACAAGAAAGGTCTCAGTCTGAATATTAAGAAAACAGAAATAACGGACATATCGAAGAAACAATCATCACCGTCATGCAGTATACAAAATAATAGAACAAATATGAAATAAGTGCAACATGTCAAATACTTGAGCACAATAATAACATCAGATGGAATATGCACTAGCAAAATAAAAAGCAGAATAGCTCAGGCCAAAATAGCATTTCAGAAAATGAATAACGTCTTATGCAACAAAACTATGTCAATAGATGTGAGAAAGATAATTTATCGGTGCAATATAGAGCCAATTCTGACCTATGGAAGTGAATTATGGACAGTAAACAAATAAATGAAAAGACATAGATGCCACAGAGATGGAATTTCTCAGAAGAATGTTGAAAGTTTCCTGGAGAGTTATTGAGATATTTTTAGAAAATGTATTTCTTGTATTTTATTTCAGGTGTACAGGTAAATCAAATGTCCATGACATTGCAGAATAAATATTTTGCAAAATTTGTTATGGTAAAATATATATTCTTCATTGAACTGTCTTATTACATTTGACTTTTCTCTGACCTAATCTAATAAAATTTAACAGGTTAAGCTCAGTAATGAAGTTTATTATAATTTTATTTTGTCTCTTTTGGCAGACTTTAGAAAAATAATGTATATTATTTTTTGCAATGCATGTTAATTTTGTACGTTTTATGATTAAAAAAAAAAGTTCTAACAAAGCTAATTAAACTTTTATACTCACTTGAGTCTTGAAGTGTTGAAGAAATAAATAAATACAGCGCAGAGCTCTTTTCAATCTGCTTCATACTTAGTAAATTGTGATTGAAATCTCTTTAATAAATATTTTGGGAGGTGTTCTATTTCCTCTTCTAAGTTTAAAAGTTATCCAATTAATTTTGCAGGCAGAATTTCGCTTTTTTTGGCTGAAGGACAAAGTTGTCAATGTAACCCTGAAACGTTCAAAGAAAGAGGTGAGAAATTTGTTCATATTTATTCCATTATTTGATGATATGTAATAATTTGATTGAGTAAACAGAAAACAACTATGGGAGATACTAATAACATACAGAGTAAACCAACATCCTACCAACGTTATTAAAAGTCTGTACATCAATAGTAACTGCACAGTCAGAACAGCAACAGGCTACACAGACCACTTCAGAGTTAGATCAGGAGTAAGACAGGGGTGTGTACTATCCCCCCTGTTGCTCATTACATACATGAATTATATGTGCAAATTAGCCAACCCATCAACTAGATCAACGAGCTTCTATTTGCAGACAATCAGGCACTAATACATGGAAAAATAGAAGATCTACAAGAACACTTAAATAGACTAACAACTCAGACACAAAATACAACATGAAAATCAACAAAACAGAAGTCATGAATATTGCAAAAGAGAAACAGAACATCAACATAACTATAAATGGCAGTCAACTAAAACAAGTTGAGGAATTTAAATACCTAGGAAGTCTAGTGACATGACAATTCACAAACAGCAGAAATAGACTCAAGATGCAACAAAGCTTGTTAAATCATTGGGCAGCTATCACCACTATTGTCTAAGAAGGAAATAACTCTAGAGACAAAATGGACGCTATACAATACAGTCTTTATTCCAACGTTGTGCAACCAATGCCAGTCCTGGACCCTAGTTGTACGAACAATAAGAAAAATAACCACTACCAAGGTGAAATATGTTAGACAAATGACAGGAAAGAAAGAGCCTGAGAGATGAGATCCAAAATCAGGAACTGAGAAAAAAGCTAGAAATACATATATAATAGGTGCATATGTTATCATTAGAACATTAAAGAATAGTTTGAAACATGTAAAAAAAATATTAATAGTATAACTAACATACATAAAATAATGTTTTTTTAAAATAATAATTCCTCAATTTTGAATTTTTGAACAATCGGCGATGTACTGAGGCCGCGATAAATGAACCGCGAAGTAGCGAGGGATGACTGTATATGTTTGTATGTTTTACTAGAGTGTGTGTGTTTATGTACTTTGAACCAAAAGTCTATTGCTCATCTTGCAATGCAGATTCATTATAATGGATCATTAATTTCTCTCACTGTCTTGCTTATTGGTACAAATACAACAGATGAAAATATGTCATAAGGCACAAAAAAGCACATATTATATGTCAACATTTACTGTTTCCAAAATATTTAGTTTACTGTGGAACTCTTGCCAATGATCTCAAGTGATAGAGAGAGTATTATTAATGCACTGAGCAAAAGTGAGTTTAAGGTAAGTGGTATCTTACTATTAAAAATAATTTTGAATTGATCGATAGTTGTTGATTGTTGACTTTTCTGATTGTAGGAATTACTGCTGAGAAGCCCAGAATTTTATCCCTGTGACCTACCAAACATTTACAAAACTGATAAAAAATATGATAGTATAAAAATCATAACAATACAAACTACCATTAAAGTGCTTCTTATCTGATGTGTTGTAAAGAATCAACTGTCGCAAAAGCTCCAAACTGTCAATGGCAGTAATAAAATAGCTACTTGATTTGTTCTTCCTTTGTCAGTCATTGATATTTTCTGCCCAGTGCCTCTTTGTAATTTCCTATTAATATTGTTATTAGAGTGAGTGCTGTCCCCTCCAGCAATGAAAACCAAGATATTTCTACATTGACTACCTTCTTCATGTTGGTATCACAATGAGACTGTTTTATAACTTTTGTTACAGATTTAAATGACATATCTTTGTTTCAGGTTACATGAAACCTTTACTCCAACTCCAGTTTTGAATAAGCAATGTTCTATATATTCTTTTACTAGTACCTACAAATATCTGGGAGCCGTTGTAGCTGTTCATATTTTATCATGTCTCCACCAATCAGTTGATGTGCAGTTTCTGAAAGTCATCTGGCCTGAAATGTCTACCAACTCCATGGTAGTGCACTGAGTTAAGATCTCTGAGTAATGAGACTACTAATGTACGCTCGCAGAGTACAAAGATGATGGTACTACTTACACAACTATTGAACAAATCTCTTGATGTGTAGCCTATTTTAGTATCAGTATTACTGACCACATTACCTCCAAAATGTGTTGATAGTCAATAAAATCTTTGCACTTACACCATAACACCTTTATGCCACAAAGCATGATGAAGTTTTTTTCTTCCTCTTTAGCAAATTTGATGAGTTGATGTGAAACCTTTACCAAATGAAATGGTTTGAAATCTTTACAAAATCACTTGAGAAAATTTTGATAAATAACTTGCTGTGAAGCTTCTGACAAATCACTCAAGTTGTTTATCATGACATTTTTTATACAGTGATGTTTCTAGCTCCAACCCCTTTCTCATTAGTTACTTGTAAAACACTGAACCTATACATTCTGTCTAGTAGCAAGTCATATAGATAATTTGTTAAATTTGTATATGAAGTCTCAAGGTAACATTGCTAAATTATTTTCTAAATAAGTTTGAAATGTTATGTAGCAGGTAATATAATTTAAAGTGAATTCTGTGCCCAAGGGTTTTGGATTTCCATTCTGTCACTTATCATTTGTTTCAGATTGATGGGCTGCTGTGCTACCAAAAGAGTAGCAAATACATACTAACTCCAAACACACATGCACTGTGGCTAAAGTTAGACATGATGGAAGAACTCCTAGGCTATCCACCACCAGCAGATGTCAGCTATAAGCCTAGCACTGAGAAAGAACGCAAGCAAAGAATGCATTTTGTCAACACTGATGCAGATGGTAAGATTCAAGTGACTAGTGAAGTCTCAAACACTGAGGAGGAAGAGGAGGAAGATGATAGTGCTGAAGGGAAGCAGAATGTTAGAGTTGACAAGATCGTCTTCTAGTCAGTGGTTCATTTCAGCATTTATTTAATATTTCTTTGCTAGATGGCTTTAATCTCTCATGAGAGTGGATTGATAATAGGCACTTTAGCATTTTGGGGCACATTTTTCAGCTACCAAATTCAGTTATAAAATGCTCAGTTTTTATCAGTGTTACAGTAATTTGATACTTGTTCTTCTTTTAATAGTTAAATACATGTCTCTCTTCTGTTAAAATTTTGGAATGTTTGATCCTTCTTCTGTTAGCTATTTCATGTATGATGACTACTCTTTTTGATATATGTTTGATTTAAATAAGAGTTCATATCAAAATGTCTGTTTACTCCAATCTATTTGGCAACCTAACTTAAAGGAAACCTTGAAATATGCTAGATTGTCATACAGATAACAGTAGTAAGGCAAGTTTGCCACTGTGTGGTTTCTGACTTTCTTGAATTATTTTTAAAAAGTCCTTAAACTATTGTATTGAATAGCTGAAGTTCATAATTTATTTTGTGATTATTTGAACTACAATCTCTTTCAATATATTGTTTGGCGATCTCAATGTTTTATTGTTGTTTTTAGATGTGTATTCAACACTAAGTTAGTTTCAAGTTGTTTATAATTTTTTTGGTCCACTTTTTCCTTCCACTTAAACAAATTAACTACAATATTAAACCATGTTCATTGTTGTTTTAAAATAATGGATTAACTTTAATCTGATTGTCTCTGCTTGATAGAGTCTGTGTGTAACATAGATGTGTTCATTATTTTGTACTGGTACGAAAGAGTTAACCTGATGTTGTAATCTGTGTAAAAATGATAAGTCAGCTAAAAGTTTGAAAAGGGAATGGAATTTGTCTTAAAAGTAATTTTTGAAAATTCACAAAACAATTAAACAAATTTAGATGAAGATATATTGAAAACTGTAAAGGGCCATTGTAAAGCTTGTGGAAATGAAAACAAAATTATGGTTAGTACAGTTTTATGATATTGAAAGACAATGCAATGGAAAAACCTACAGGGATGTCTTTTATTCTGTATCATCTTCATGTTAAGGAATATTAGACACCAATGCACAGTGCAGTGTTTTACTGTGTGCAGTGTTTTACTTTATTTTATGTTCTTCAGGAATTTGGAAGATTTTCTCCTTCAGTCCCTTCTCTTTTGCATATTTAAAAACTGCAAGACTAGAAAATATGTTTTCAGTTTTTGTTTTGTTTAAGGGAAACTGACAGCAGTTGTTTTTTTATGCCATCAGTCAATCAAACCCTTTATTGGAGCATAGGCCACAGACTGGGTCTCTCCATCATTTCTATTTTTGTACATTTTCTCGGCAGTCTAGGCTAATGTTCTTGAGGGCATCCATGACTTAATCTTCTCCATGCTGTCCTGCCCTTTTCTTTCCCTGTGCGTTCCAAGACAGTATGTGCCTTGCTATGCTGACATTAGGCATTACTAGTGTGTGTCCATAGTCTATCTCCATTTTAAATTCCTAATCTGATTGTTTGAATTACCTTTGTTTTGTTCTAGATCTGCATTTCTGATCTTGTCATACCATCTGATATTCAGAATTTTCCTCATATAATTGTTTATGCATGTTTGAAATTTTTGTTTATTGTATCATTCAATATCCATGTCTCTGAGTCATATAAGAGGGCGGTTTTTACTTTTGTATTAATTAGTATTATCTTGGAGCTTGTTTTTATGCTTTTTGATGCCCATATTTATTAAGCTGGATAAATGCTGTTCTTGCTTTATTTATTCTCTGCTTAAGTCTCTCTCATCTCTCCCACCTTTGTTGATAATATTGTCTAAATATGTAAAGTGATCAAAGTCTCTCTCATCTCTCCCACCTTTGTTGATAATATTGTCTAAATATGTAAAGTGATCAAAGTCTCTCTCATCTCTCCCACCTTTGTTGATAATATTGTCTAAATATGTAAAGTGATCAAAGTCTCTCTCATCTCTCCCACCTTTGTTGATAATATTGTATAAATATGTAAAGTATTCAACTTCCTCGATTGATGCTCCTTTAATTTCTACTGAGTTGTATTATATGTTGTTACATTTCATAATCATTATCTTTGTTTTATCAAAATTAATCTTTGGTCCCATTTTGGCAAAGTTTATTTTTAGTTCATATAGCTTTTCTTTCATTAGGTTGTGGCTACAACATCATCAGCAAAATCTGAGTCCTCCAGTTGGATTCAGAGTATTCACTGAATTGTATTTCTTTTTTATTTGTCCTGTGTGGTGGTCTTCATAATCCAATCTATTGCCAGAAGAAATTAAATGGGTGACAATAGGCCTTCTTGCTGTCTCCCATCTCTACTTTCAAACATTCTATCAGTGACCCACCATGAACTATCCGTCATATTGTTCTTCATACATGGCTTTTATGAGGTTGATGAATCCTAATGGAGTTCCATAATGCTCAAGCAATCTCTATATATTCTTCATATCACTAATCTTATTGTAGTCAACAAGTGCTATTAGAAGTGAGTAGTTCCTTCTATAGATTGTTATAATATGATTCTCAATGTAGAAGTGTGGTTTGTACCTTTTCTACCTTGTCTGAATTCTGTCTGCCCTTCTCTTAAATTTGTTTCTACTGATGTTTTAATCCCATTTAACACAATTCTAGTGAAGATCTTGCTAGGCACCAAAAGCAGTAAGATACTGTTATTGTTATACCATTCAGATAGGTCTTTTTTCTTTAGAAGTTTGATACAATGTTCTTTTTAATCATCTAGTAACCGCTACTTCCCATTGTTCTTGTTGAACAATGAGAGTGTCTATTGTTGTTTCTGTGTTTACCAATAGTACCTCTGCAGTGATACCATCTGGCTCTGGAGCTTATTCCTTTTCAGTGCTGAGCATGCATCTTTGATTTCTGCCTTGTTTGGGGGTTCTGTGCTGATGTCAAATATTTCTTCTGACTGTGATAAATCCAGTTTTCACAGGTGGTGTACTGTGGAGGATACTCATGATATGTTCCACCCACCTTTTCATCTTTTCTCCTGCTGACATTAGCGTTTTACTATCATTGGTTTTTTATGGACTTTTGTATCCTACATTCTCTTTTTATACCATAAAGCAGTATTATTATTATTATTATTATTATCTGTTTGTTTTATATATTTTTTATTTAAAAAAAAAACATAACAATTCCCACATGAATGGTCTATTACATGCATTCAAATTTTATGAGCAAGCATTGCATTTAATTTTCATAAAACCAGTAATGTTTAGAGTAGTTGGAGTCAAGATTTGCCTATCACAATGCTTTTGTTTAACCCTTGATTACAATTGGGACATAAAAATTACAGTGTTAAAATTCAAATTTAAAAAATCTATTGTTTGCTGCATGCTGATGCTTTTTCCCACTTTGTACCTTCCTAAATGTTCAAGCTAGTCACCCGTGATGTGTCATTGTAACCATATGTGTTTTTGAAATACAGTTGGAGTTGTCGCATAAAAGGAGTAATCAGTAGCAAGTTTTAATATTACAATTTTTTTTTTGTCAGATGACTCTGTCACTTAATGTTTGCTCTGCTGTACTTTTTTTTAATTCTTTCATTTATTGTTTTAAACTGTGTCTAACCAACATGTTATTTCTCCAAAGTTTTGAAAAAAAATGTAAATAACTATTTTTGTCCAAGTTTTACACAGAGTTTTGTAAGTAGTAAATTTTACACCAGTATTGTTCGTATAAGTATGATTTGAAATGAGGTATAGTAATTTAGGGTTAAATCTAATTGGTTTTATTTAGTCTAGTAGTTAGTCTGTGCTTGCTCTTTATTTTGGTAATAATAATTTTTTTTTTACAATAGCATGTCCCAGAACAGATAATGGTGTTGGGATATGATGTCTGAAATTTAGAGATGAAAGGGTCAATTATTTTCTCACTGTTGTTACCTTCCTAAACAATTTAAGTCTCATGCTCAATTAATTATATCTGATTTAGATAGAGTGGGAATGAAGCAATAACTTTTGTTATGTGAAACTAGTATCTATATCACCAGTCTACTACTGACTATTTACTTTCTGTGAGTATATCTCATAAATGAATACTCCCTGTGTATGAATTGTTTAAAGTCATTAAAAGTCATGCTTTTAAATAAGTTATGTGGTTTGTTTGCTTCAGTTTGTGGAACTACTTCTAGTATACAAATGGCATATATGATTAGTTTATATCAAAATACTTTACATAATTTTGTTTGTTTGTTGGATGCAGAAGTTTGAGTGGATTAGACTAGTTATGTGATCTGAAATTTGAATCTGAGCCTGTACACACTGCAGTCTTAATTCTCAGTTCTTCAGTAACCCCAAGCAGACCCCAAAAAGTGGGACAATGCTGTGATGGTTTTTATCTTTTAAAAATGATTTTATGAAACTTGCAAGTTTGTTAGTTTACTTTTATTTTAATGTTTGTGTCTCACAAGACAGTAGTGAACTGGTTAGAGACAAGTAGTTATGTTTCTTCACATCAGCAACACATCTCATGGTTGAGATTTATTGAGATCTCTTGTGAATCTTTGTTCAGCAAGTTCTGGAGTAATATAACAGCTGACAAAACTAATTGGACAAAAGAGGAAAAGATTTCTTTTAAATGTTGTGGCATGAAAGAAAGTCAAAAATAGAATTGTTATAGACACACATTTGTAGATGTTGATGATCTTAGTTTTGCAAACAAAGAAGAAAAAGATACTGTGGCATTTGAATCAGAAATAAGAAAAATGAATGCTGATGATTTATGTTGACAAATTGCTAATCACTTTTTGCACAGAAAAATAATGCTTCTGCACTAGAAAAGCTGTTGAGTTCAAGACTAGTGGAGAAATGACAAAGCATCCAAAAAAATAAACTATAATCAAGAGAAGAAGGTGGTCATATGTTGCCTGTGATAAGAAGAGACAATAAAAGAATCTCAAAGCAGACCCTCAAATGGGAACCAGCAGGTAAAAGAAAAAGAGGCCAACCCAGAGAAACACTAAAAAAAAACCATTGAAGCAAGAGGCAACAACAGCAGGCATCAGCTCACTTGCTGAGATTGAGCAACTAGTCCAGAACAGAGCCATGTGATGAGACACAACACAAGTCCTGTGCAAGGTCTGACAGTTGAAAGATCATTAGACACAGGAGTCTAGATTTTCTGCCCCTATGTGCCATCTTCGGCTCAAAGGACAATAGATAAATAGACTAGACAAGCAGAGTTGTTGGCCTATTGACAATACATTTTATCATGGAAGAAATGGTTTTCTGTTTTCATTTATTGACATTTTATTGTTTATTGGCTTCAGAGAAAGTTGGAAAATTGAGTTATTTGCGGGTCATCATCATTGCACTCCGAACATGTCCATAGGTGCTCAGATCCCCTCCTCAGCAAGTCCTGCAGTGTCCAGCGACTGACGACTCCAGTTCTATGTTGGTTGATGAAACAAGTGACTAAAGAGTCATCGTTTGAATGAGCTCATAATGTATATACTGCTATGTCTACATGTTGTGTCAAGTTATATTTGTTTTCACTGAAGATATTTTATTTTCTGCTTTCCTTGCTTGGCACTAAATACAATGAACTTCATGCACCAATATATATATTTATATATCAAGTAGAACAAGATATTCTAATCTTGTGTTCCCGTGTTCAATTATGTATGTTTTTCTGTTGAAAAATTCAAGTATATTAAATTATTTATATATGTAAGTTGTTTTCCCCGATGTTGAATTAATTCAGCAGAAACAAAGTTGAATGCCTGATTTTTTCCCCTAGAATTTAACTCAATAATTATTTCAATAATAAAACTGGCTGTGGCTGGGTTAACATTCATTAGGTGATGAAGTTGATGTGCACATTTGTATTTGTTACAAGTTCCTAACACTTTCTGTAGTTAATATGATTTGATTGTGGTACGGAAGTTCCACTGCACTGTAAAAGATGACATTTTCTTTTTGCACACAATTCATGTGTATGATGTTTTCATCCTTTCAATCATTTTCTGGTAGTAGATATTTATCACTGGCTCAGAAATGCATTGAGATCTATTGATTTATGGTTCAGTGAGATGAGTTGGGTAATGTCCTAGTTTAGATACATAATTATTTCTGTACAAAAGAGTAACATCCCCTTGAGTAACATTGGATGGACTTTATTTGGCAGTTCTCTAATCTGTCAATAGAAGACCCTTAATCATAGGGTTTGGTTCTAACCCTAGTTGCAAAATTAAAATTAAATGGACAAGAACTAGAAGCAGTTGATACATTCAAATGTATATATATAGTCAATCATTAGTGATGAACATAGAGATAATTTGTAGTATTTGAGAACTACTGTAGTTTTGTTGTGATGTCAACTAAGGGGATATCACTAGTTTTACTGAAATAATTTATGTACCTAAACTCTGAATTTACAAGGTGTTGTACACTTAAACTTAAAGCAACATTTGTCATTAAGCCCACATCATCATAGCATGAGTTATGGTGACTTATTGGACCCGACCAAAATAAGTGTAACTATGATTTACAGTGAGGTGTTTTTAGACAACTGTACCATTATAAAAGTTCTATAGTGGACATAATTGGGAGACTCTTTGTATTTTTAAAATGTCTCAAATTCATGGAATTGTGCACCTCACTAAAAATACTTACCTGTGGACTTGGAATGTTAGGTTTGAAAGGATCTATACAAAATTGTTGCCTGATAGCATCCTGGAGGCTAAACTGAATGAAAGTGGAAACTAGTGCAAAATATCCAAGCCATTATCTGTTGCACAAGTCATATTGTCCCAGTGCATTGTAAGTGGTAGATAGAGTGTAATGAGCAAACCTCAGACTCTAAGGGAGATATTTAGTGATGAGCAAAACTCAGACTCTGTGAGAGATAGACAGTGATGAGCAAAACTCAGACTCTGTGAGAGATAGACAGTGATGAGCAAATCGCAGACTCTAATGGGAGACAGACAGTGATGAGTGAACCTCAGACAGTAGGAGCAAACTCAGACTCTAGAGAACAGACAGTACTGAGCAAACCTGAGAAGACAGACAGTAATGAGCGAACCTGAGACTCTGGAAGACAGAAATGAGACACTATGGAAGACAGACAATAATGAGCAAACCTCAGACTGTGGAAGACAAACAATAATGAGTTAATCTCAGACTCCATGGAAGACAGACAGTAATGAGCTAACCTCAGCCTCTGGAATACAGACAGTAATGAGCTAACCTCGTTCTCTATAGAAGAGAGACAGAAATGAGCTAACCTCGTTCTCTATAGAAGAGAGACAGAAATGAGCTAACCTCGTTCTCTATAGAAGAGAGACAGAAATGAGCTAACCTCGTTCTCTATAGAAGAGAGACACTAATGAGCTAACCTCGTTCTCTATAGAAGAGAGACACTAATGAGCTAACCTCGTTCTCTATAGAAGAGAGACACTAATGAGCTAACCTCGTTCTCTATAGAAGACGGGCATTTATAAGCTAACCTCAGTTTCTATAGAAGAGAGACACTAATGAGCTAACCTCAGTCTCTATAGAAGAGAGACACTAATGAGCTAACCTCGTTCTCTATTGAAGAGAGACACTAATGAGCTAACCTCATTCTCTATAGAAGAGAGACACTAATGAGCTAACCTCGTTCTCTATAGAAGAGAGACACTAATGAGCTAACCTCGTTCTCTATAGAAGACGGGCATTTATAAGCTAACCTCAGTTTCTATAGAAGACAGACAATAATGATCAAACCTCAGACTCTGTAGAAGACAGGTAGTAATAAGCAAATCTCAGACTCTAGAAGGTAGACAGTGATGAGCAAACCATATATTCTGTGTTAAAATAATGGAGAAATGTCTTCTTCCTTTCAGCTCCCAGTGGAGCATAGGTCTTCAGCAAACGCTTTACAAGCCATTGTGTTTTTTGCCATTCTTTTAAGACCATTATATGTCTTCGTAATCTTCGTCATTTTTGCTTCCACCTGTCTTCTCCAAGAATATTTTGTGCTCTTCTTCATTGTTTCTTCCCCTGGGGATTCCAAAAAAAGAGCGTGTTGTGTAATACTCTCTGTTGGCTTCCACCATGTGTGTCCTACCCAGCAGCATCATCTTCATTGTATCTCTTTATCCACTGGTATTTGACTGGTAATTATCCAATGGAGAAAGGTACTTTAGAAAAATTATGAAAAAACAGTATGAGTCATTATGTGTAAACACCTACTAAGTTTGGATGAGTTTAGAGAAGTTTCCTGGGTTTGCTAATGGTACCAGAGCCACAGCAATAAATCTAGAAATGACAGAAGTGTATTTGTTTATGGAGAAGGCTGCTTTCCTCCAGTCTCATCACTAATGTTCTGTAATGGAGACTGTGAACTATTAATAGTCTGTATGTATGTCCCACTATATTACATAAAAATGGAGTGACATGTACCATTGAAAATTATGCATTGATGATCATTTTTCTTATATTGTATTTTCAAGACGTGTATTTTTACAGGATATCTTAAGAATATCCATTTTCTTTCACTAGATATCTAGAACGATAGATAGATTTTTAAACAATATCTTTTTTTAAATGCACAAATGTTGAAAAGTTTTCACCATTTTGTTGAAATACTTTCACCTTTGCTAAAAATATAGATGTCACTTCAGTTTCCCATATCTGAGTACTGTCAAAATTAAACAAATGTCATATTTAATGTGTTGTCTCCTTTAACGTAAGATGTACAAAAATGTTGTCAATTTAAAAATTAGTTTTTGACAGCATGAGTGGAAAAAGTTTGTGAACAAACTGAGAGTTCATTGAATTTCTATCAAAATAGTGACAGATATTAAAGGCCTGTGTAACTGGGTTTGCTTGCAGTATATGTCAGACTAGACACGTATTAGAAGTAAAGATGGAAGTGCACAGTGTTGTTTTCCTTGTAAATCATTCCTTTTTGTGGTTGTTATAGATCTGGTAGTGAGATGAACAGCAGATTATGTTACTCGAAAAGCATGATGGTCAATGTTCTCAATTTTGAAGGACAAGAAATATGGAGATAACTTTGTTTTTTTTTAAGCTCCTGCCAGCACTTTAAGGCAATAATGAATGCTTTCCACAAGCTCACACATTGACTTGGGTTGAGCATAGAGCTTGTAGAGGACAGATCATCTTTTTGAGTGTAAGAAACCATGTGCCAAGGTTTGTAAAGGACATGTCATCTTTTTGAGTGTAAGAAACCATGTGTAAGGGTTTGTAAAGGACATGTCATCTTTTTGAGTGTAAGAAACCATGTGCTAGATCTTGTAAAGGACAGATAATCTTTTTGAGTGTAAGAAACCATGTGTAAGGGTTTGTAAAGGACATGTCATCTTTTTGAGTGTAAGAAACCATGTGCTAGATCTTGTAGAGGATAGATAATCTTGTTGAGGGTAAGAAACCATGTGTAAGGGTTTGTAAAGGACAGATAATCTTTTTGAGTGTAAGAAACCATGTGCCAGGGTTTGCAAAGGACAGATAATCTTTTTGAGTGTAAGAAACCATGTGTAAGGGTTTGTAAAGGACAGATAATCTTTTTGAGTGTAAGAAACCATGTGCCAGGGTTTGTAAAGGACAGATAATCTTTTTGAGTATAAGAAACCATGTGCCAGGGTTTGTAAAGGACAGATAATCTTTTTGAGTGTAAGAAACCATGTGTAAGGGTTTGTAAAGGACAGATAATCTTTTTGAGTGTAAGAAACCATGTGTAAGGGTTTGTAAAGGACAGATAATCTTTTTGAGTGTAAGAAAACATGTGCCAGGGTTTGTAAAGGACAGACAATCTTGTTGAGGGTAAGAAACCATGTGCCAGGGTTTGCAAAGGACAGATAATCTTTTTGAGTGTAAGAAAACATGTGTAAGGGTTTGCAAAGGACAGATAATCATTTTGAGTGTAAGAAAACATGTGTAAGGGTTTGTAAAGGACAGATAATCTTGTTGAGGGTAAGAAACCATGTGCCAGGGTTTGCAAAGGATAGATAATCTTGTTGAGGGTAAGAAACCATGTGTAAGGGTTTGTAAAGGACAGATAATCTTGTTGAGGGTAAGAAACCATGTGCCAGGGTTTGTAAAGGACAGATAATCTTTTTGAGTGTAAGAAACCATGTGTAAGGGTTCGTAAAGGACAGATAATCTTGTTGAGGGTAAGAAACCATGTGCCAGGGTTTGCAAAGGACAGATAATCTTTTTGAGTGTAAGAAACCATGTGTAAGGGTTTGTAAAGGACAGATAATCTTTTTGAGTGTAAGAAAACATGTGTAAGGGTTTGTAAAGGACAGATAATCATTTTGAGTGTAAGAAAACATGTGTAAGGGTTTGTAAAGGACAGATAATCTTGTTGAGGGTAAGAAACCATGTGCCAGGGTTTGCAAAGGATAGATAATCTTGTTGAGGGTAAGAAACCATGTGTAAGGGTTTGTAAAGGACAGATAATCTTGTTGAGGGTAAGAAACCATGTGCCAGGGTTTGCAAAGGACAGATAATCTTTTTGAGTGTAAGAAACCATGTGTAAGGGTTTGTAAAGGACAGATAATCTTTCTGAGTGTAAGAAACCATGTGTAAGGGTTTGTAAAGGACAGATAATCTTTTTGAGTGTAAGAAACCATGTACTAAATCTTTTAGAGGATAGATAATCTTGTTGAGTGTAAGAAACCATGTGCCAGGGTTTGTAGAGGACAGACACTCAGACTGAAACATCAGAGTTGTATTTAATTCTTCTAACATTTTTGGCTATCTGTAATCAGAATAAAAGAGTATTGTCAACAAGTGCTTGTCTTTAACATGTTTGTGCAATGGTTTATTATGATACATCACTTAGCCAAACTGTGTAACAAGTTTTTTAAAATTACAGTCAAGATATTAATATATTTGTACAATGGTTTATTATGGTACATCAGTTAGACAAGCTGTGTAACAAGTTTTTGAAGTTAACTTATTTCTACAATGGCTTAGACAAACCATATAACACATTCGTGTAGAAAGTCAGGAGACATGGATTAGTGGAACATAGAACACTAGAGCCACCAACCCAACATGATAGGTTTGTCAGCGCTGCAGGACAGTATAATAAGACAACACACAAGCCACAAAGATATAAAAAAATAACTACCAATTGAAGAGCTTAAGATTCTTTCAGGTAATAGAACTGTTGAACATTTGTTAACAATTTTAGCTGTTTCAGGTAAGTGCTTGAATCGGGTCTTGATGAAAATGATCACCAATATGTGACATTAGCTGCAACTTGGCCAACCTAATAATGTGTTGTTTCTTATTTTCTGTAGTTGAGTTACATACCTCGTGGGATTCGTTTTTCATTGTCAAAGCTGTAATGTTGACATTGTTCACCCAAAGGTAATAAAGTATTAAGTTATGTTCCAAGCTGACTTTGTATTATTGTGTTCACTCAAAGGTAATAAAGTTATGTTTCACGCTGACTGCGTTACTGTATAGGTAATCATAAATATGAATCAGAGTCTGTTAATGACAACTCATATTGCAGAAAATTGAGTTATTGCTCCTTTTTTGAGTTGATTGTTGATATTTTTTTTAAAAAAGAATCATTCCTCTTCATGTCTGAAAGTGAACGAAGGAATAAAAAAAAAATGTGTGACCCCTTTCTTTGTCTTCTAGAAATAAGCTTGGGAGTGTTTTAAATACGATCTCCTCATATGTTCTCTATCTTGTTGATTCGTTCATAATCTTGCAAGATATATATTGATTTTATAGTTACTGCTCTGGCAGTTTGTTTATATTTTGTATTTGTATCCACTATATACCCAGAGCTAACTGTTGTAACAACTTGCTTGATATAACTATCATGTGCTTATTTTTTATTTCCTTATGATTCACTACACATTCAATAGTAGACAAAAAAGGAATTGAAGTCAACGGTCACGACATAAATAATTTGCGATATGTGGATGACACAGTCTTAACTCTTTCCGTACGTTTCGCCGCACCATGCGCTATCTCGATTTCGGTTATGTACGTTTAGCCGCACAGTGCATCACCCTCAATGTGATTAGTGTTAACTTTCATCAAACCATATTTTATTACATGTCTTGTATCATCTTGGTATTGGTGAAATCTAATTCCTTGTTCAATTATCTAAAGATTCATATATAATATGTTAAGTGGTAGATAAATATAAACATGTAGATTAATATTTTAAAACATGGATAATTTTGTCTCTGAAATCTCTACCGGTAAATTGATAAAAACGTTCCATACTGAAAGAGTTAATAGCAGAGACAGAGAATGAACTACAAGAAATGATAGACATAATAGTAAAAGAAAGCAATAAAAAAGGTCTCAGTCTGAATAGTAAGAAAACAGAAGTAATGGTCATATCAAAGAAACAATCATCACCATCATGCAGCATACAAATAAATAAACAGGACAAATCTGAAACAAGTGCAACGCGTCAAATACTTGGGCACTATAATAATATCAGATGGAAGATGCATCACAGAAATAAAAAGCAGAATAGCTCAGGCCAAAATAGCATTTCAGAAAATGAAAAATATCTTATGCAACAAATCTATGTCAATAGAAGTGAGAAAGAGAGTTCTATATAGAACCAAATCTGACCTATGGAAGCGATTCATGGACAGTAGACAAACAAATGAAAGAACGATTAGAGGCCACAGAGATGGGATTTCTCAGAAGAATGTTGAAAGTTCTCTGAACAGCTAAAAAAGACCAATAAAGAAATTCTCAAAGAGGCCAACACAAAAAGGGAACTTCTAGAGAACATCAGAAAGAAACAATCAACTTTTTTTGGGACACATCGTGGGAAGAGGAAAGTTGGAATACTTGGTTACAACTGGCAAAATAAAAGGAAAGAGAGATCGCGGACGACAAAGAGAGAAAATACTGGATAGCTTGGTGTCATGGCATGGAAAACAGTCAACAACAGAACTGATGCAATGCACTGTAGATAGAAGATTGTGGAGGGACATGATGATGATCACTACACATTTTACTACAGTGGTAGTGTCCAGACAAATGCTTCCGAGATTTGTTTAGTTTAAATTCATAGTTCCAAGACGTTCACATACTTAGGGAGGTCATAGTAGAGCCGGCGACTGACCTGCTGAGTTCAAAGGTCGGGTTCAATACGGCTTCCGGGTTCAGCGCAAAAATTGGTACCAGTGTTTTTTTTTTTCTCTGGGAAAGTAAGACGGCCGGACGTGATACCGACTACATCAGCCAGAAAATACACTGTTGATCATAGAAAAACATGGACACAAGATTTGCTTGCTCGCCTCATGTCTAAAGTAAATAAAGTAAAATTTCCCTCCATGCTTGCTAGGCGAATAAGATGTTAGTGAACACATTTTTCCATGACCACGGCACATTTTTGGGGATGTGTGGTCGGTATCACGCCAGGTCGCTTTTGCTTCCCTGAAAAATCTCTTGATGCTTGTTATTTTTAAAGGAAAAATCAAAAAATAGAAAAAAATGGAATGTTAGAAGCTTCACGTGATTAGTAGACGACACAGATTAAACGACGTTTCGGCCCAATAGGCCTTCAGCAGGAACAAACCAAAAAAAAAAAAACACACACACACATATGTAAGTAAAACTAATAACGAAACATCCAAAACAAAAATAATCGAAATATGTTAAAGAAAATAAAAATGTCTATCCTGTGTGTCAGGCCGAGGTCAAAATGAAAAGGAAATGGTAATCTGAGTGTGGCTGTCGTGAATGTGCAGAAATGTGCGCAAATGCACACAGAACCAGAGGAGTTCACACAGGGGTCAGTGTGCAAACACAAAGGAGAAAGAATAGAACAGTAGACTAACAGGTGCTCAAAAGGCGGTAAGAGTGAGATGTCTGAGAGTGGGGTACAATAAAAACAAACGAGGGGTAAGGAGCACAGAAAAAAGTATAGAGGAGAACACCGAAGTGTCTCATTGGGGACTAGAGGAGGAGAACTATAAATAGCATGGCATAGTAGATAGACCAAAGAACCCAAATATGTGCAGTAGAGAAGGCTATGCAAAAGGGAAGGAGCAACCAAAAGGAAACTATGTGTATGAGTGTGATACATTCATGCCTCGTGGGGTCAGCCCACTTTATTTTTAAAGGGACTTCCGGTTTCAAGATTGCGCGGTCATGTTTGCGTCAACGTTCACTGCTACGTTTTTTGCATGAAAGATGGTTAATTCTATCTTTCAATCCAATGCAGATAAATGTATAGATAGGAAGTTCCACTGTCAGGATCTTCGCCGGCGAAGCGGATTACGTGCATGTGATCTGAAATCATCTACAGTCTACAGTGTGCGCAATTGTGTGTTCTGTGTTGATTGCAAAATACGCCATAATTGGAATATCGGTCAATACGGCAGCAAGGACCATTGAGACATAGTTTGAAAATTGTTCCTTGTTGCAGTTTCCTCATATTCCAAGTCCGGCTTACTGCTGGAGCTACTGAGTTTAGTGCTCTGTGCACACCGTGAGTTGTGTTTTTCATCCGGATTGTGTTTCGATATTCCGATTGCTTACCATGAATGATGATATCGTATGAAGGACAATTCATCTTCGTTTACTTTCAGTGCGGCTACGCCATTACGTCTTTTAACGTGTGCTGTAGCTGTTATGATAGGGACTGCAACTGCCTTTCTTTGTTTGGATCCTTCAATGAGATGAGATGTTAATTCGGATGATTCCACTGGCACGGGCAGTTGAGCAATTATGGATTTTAATTCGATTGCAGTGATACCGGGGCCTTCGACTAACCATAATCATATTTTTAAAGACTGGATGAACCACCGGTGAGGTGGTGGTCCTAAAAATAAATTCCACCACTTCAGGAAGTGAGCTCAGAAAATCATGTCGGAGCGGTGAATTTTGTTAGTGACCTTTGATCAGATGAGTTTGAGTGTTAATTAAACCCCGACGGAAACATAGTTCCCGTGTTTAATCTGAAAAAATCAGTGAGGGGGAAAAGGTGGGGGGGGGGGGGGGACTAGTAGTGACTAGCAAAAGAGCTGACTGTGCACCAATACTCTAGCAAAATATAAAGGAGAAATTTCATGTAATCAATCAATGTAGTCATCAGGAGAGTGGGGTGACCGAGTGGTGAAAAACCGAAGAAAATTTATTGATAAAAAAGAAAAGAAAAAGGTTTCAACAGTTTTACGTAGATGAGAAACAAAACAAAAGTAGAACGACGTTTTAGCCAAGAAGGCTGTCTAATGGAACAACAAACAAAATTTGTATTTCTATGCATCTCTATGCTTTTACCCCTGATGAAGAACCAGTCGTTGTCCAAATCAGGAGGACGAGGATTCGATTGGAGGGTCAAATGCGTTTTTTTTTTCTACTTGGAATGAAATGCAACCTCTGACGTGAACACTTTATGACAATTACATTGGGCACGAGGCTTTTAACTTCAGAAATAGATAAATATAGTTATGACAGTTTAGTTATAGTTGTAATTGTAATTACTCCATCAACCATCGCTTGTACGCTGTGGCGATATCCATGTGTGGTAAGGATGGAGATAAGAGTATCAGTTAACAGTCGCAGTAATATGATCTGTATGTACGAACAAGATCTCCCTGTATAACCAAGAAGGAGATAATAGTATCGATGAAAACTGGAGCAGTAATATGATCCTTAAGTACGGACAACATCTGCCTGTAGGTCAAGATGGAGATAAGAGTATCAGTTAACAGTCGCAGTAATATGATCCGTGTGTACGAACAAGATCTCCCTGTATAACCAAGAACCCTGAAGATGTATAACCCTGTAAAATCAAGAAGGAGATAATAGTATCAATAAACACTGGAGCAGTAATATAATCTATGGTACGGACAAGAACAATATTATCTGCTGTTCTTTTTTGTTGTTGTCATGGACACGTCGTAGATAATTGTTCGGGGAAAAGTTGTTTCTTGCTTCCCGCAGGTTTTACCTTCAGGGAAATGACCTTTTTATACTTTATTTTATGCTCTAACACATGTGTAGAGTTATCCTTCAACTTGCGATGTTTTCTTTCTGTGATTCTGTGAA
The DNA here is from genome assembly GCA_032433765.1 of Megaustenia siamemsis. Taxonomy (NCBI): domain Eukaryota; kingdom Metazoa; phylum Mollusca; class Gastropoda; order Stylommatophora; family Ariophantidae; genus Megaustenia; species Megaustenia siamemsis. The sequence continues at coordinate 51,820,763 of JAVIAB010000092.1, forward strand.
GTTGATCTTCAGTTCCTGTACAGAATGACTGGTGGTTATAAAAGATTGTTACCAAACAAACAATGTTCATCAATATCATCATCATTGAGTGCCGTCTCCGCATCGAAGGTTGGCTACCATGGAGCGCCATTCCACTCTGTTACTTGCTTTGATGGTGCAGATTGTCACAGGATGACTTGTCCATGTTAGTCTTGGTCTGCTTCTGCCTCTTTTATCTTGTATTTTCCCTTCCAATATTACTTTTATTAGACTTGTGTCTTTTAACATGCCCCAAAAATTTCATTTGTCTTGTTCTAATTGTATTTAGTAGTTGTCTTTTTATTTTCAGTTGTTTTAAAACTTCATCGTTTGTTTACTTTTTTTTCCATCCAATTCTACCTATTCTTCTATAAATCCACATTTCAAAGGCTTACATTTTCTGTTCTGTTTTCTTGTCTAATGTCCATGTTTCTGCACCACACAGGAATATTGAGAAGATGTAACATTTTGCTATTCTTGGTTTTAGCCCTGGTGTTATTTGTTTTGATGTTAGTATATTTTTCATGACATTAAAATTACTTTTTGCCATACATATTCTTTTATTTATTTCAGTTGTACATTTTCCATCACTGGTTATAGTGTGTCCCAAGTAGTTGTAGCTCTCAGCTGTCTCCAGATGTATTCCTTCAACTTTGATATTTAATTTAACAAACAATGTTATGAAGAATATAATACAAAGATACCCCCCCCCCCCCAATCATACATTTTCCCCTATTGTTAGTTGATTAATTAAAGAATGATAGGTATATAAATTATGTGATTCCTTATTGTAAGCCACCAGTTTGTTTCATAACAAATTGTAATGTGACAAGACTAAATAAGGTTTTTCTTTTTGCCCTTGGTTGTTTACTAAAAACTAAATCGGTCAGACTCGACTCTTCTCTTCAATCATCCTATCTTGCTGCTCGGTCTGTGATCAATTTTTTTGAGGATGCCGAGAGTGAGAATGATGGAAAAAGCAGGAAAATAGAAAGAGAGAAAAACAAATGGATAGAGAATGAGAGGTAATTTAATGATCGTACTGATGGAAAATATCAGCTATTATTCTTGAAAACGGAAACCAAATTTTGGGATAACTGGCCCCTATACTCCAACACAAAACAATACCACAATACTTCATAAAGAAACAGTTTATACATAGTATATTCGTTCCCACAATGTGCTTTCATTGCCAAGCGTAGTCGGATATGACTAAACATAAGAGGAAGGTTGCCACCATAGAGATTGGATGTCCGAGAAAAGCGCTTGGAGCGACCAGAACACACATAATTTAAAATGTTGTCGTAGAAGTGAGAAGTGAATCATTCCTAAATTACACGCATTGTGTATGATGCAGAAACAAGAAATAAAATGGTTCGTCCATTTAGAAAGTGTGTCGTGCGATTCCTTACCATACAAATTAGATATTAAAGAGGAGAACAAGAGGCGGACCAAAAGTATTACCATAGCCATTGATAAAGGCCTACGTTACGTTTTCAGTTTTGCGAGCAGGGTGATTGTGGGCAGAGTGACGTCAGTCGTTTATACCTCATATAGCTGGTAACGTCACTCTAGTTTGAGGGTTTCTGATTTTATTTTCTGTCCGCGGGCCTTTGTAAATCTATAGATGGCTATGGATGGGCCTGCAACACCATAGAAAAGTTACAACAACGTCAAATGGCAATGGTTGAAACTGTCAGAAGGGAGAGAATCTGAACTTTATGTATCTTCTTCGACACCCGAATGGCTACAAGAAGAAGGATTTTACTGAAAACGCTTTTCATCGTTAGAACTAAAGTGATGGCCAAATTACATAGGACCGCTGTTACAATAAGAGAAAATGGTGCTACAAATATTAGAGGATTAGATAAGTAGACGATTAGAGAAGTACCAACATGAAAGAAGAAATGGAAAAGTAAGTGGGTAGAATGGGGAGGGAATTCACTTGGCAAGAATGTAGATGAAAGTAAAAAAATAAGAGGATCAAGCACGTTTCCAAGATCTTTAAGTGCCAACGAAAATATTCACTTGAAATGTCAATAATTCTAGACATGATCCACACCGAACGAATACATATTATATATTCATTGTGGATATATATATATATATATAAATAATTTTTTTTTTTGCACAAATACATAGCTCCAAATATTGTACGGCAAATCTACAATAATACTTTGTCAATAAAATAAAATAAAAAATATTAGTTATTTATAGGTCTTGGTAATAAAAAAAAATAAAGAATCAAACAATCAGGTAAGATTAGTTTTTAATCATCCTCATCATCAAGAGCCATACCGGTTGGCGTAGGCGATCATGTCCTTCCACAATCTTCTATCTACAGTGCATCGTATCAGTTCTGCTGTTGACTGTTTTCCATGCCATGACACCAAGCTATCCAGTGTTTTCTCTCTTTGTCGTCCGCGATCTCATTTTTTTATTTGTTTGTTTATAGTCCATGATTCGCTTCCATAGGTCAGAATTGGTTCTATATAGCACCGATGAACTCTCTTTCTCATTTCTATTGACATAGATTTGTTGCATAAGATATTTTTTATTTTCTGAAATGTTATTTTGACCTGAGCTTTTTATTCTTCTGCTTTTTATTAATGTGGTCCATCTGATATTATTATAGTGCCCAAGTATTTGACGCGTTGCACTTGTTTCAGATATGTCCCGTTTATTTTTATGATGCATGATAGTGATGATTGTTTCTTTAATATGACCATTACTTCTGTTTTATAACTATTTAGACTGATACCTTTTTTAAGCTGCTTTCTTTTACTATTATATCTATCATTTCTTGTAGTTCATTAGTTCATTCTCTGTCTCTGCTATTAAGACCGAGTCATTTATGTTCTGACCGTTGACTTCAATTCCTTTTTTGTCTACTATTGATTTCATAATAAGTTCGCTGTAAAGTGAAAACAAATCCGGCGACAGAACACAACCTTGTCTGACTCCTTGTTTTATAAATTGAAATTGTCCTGTTTGGTTGCTGATTCGTATAGCTGCTGTTTGTTGCTAGTACATGTATTTTATGATTCACAGATCCTTGCCCCCAGTGTCTAATTTCTGCAGCATATTGATTATTTCCACATGTTCTACTTTGTCAAATGCTTTTGTGTAGTCTATAAAGCATATATATAGTTTTAATAGCCCTGAAATAAATTAGCACTCAACATACTTTACAAAGGGAGCCGCGATAGCTCAGTGGTTATTGAACTAGGTTACAATGGACAAGAGGGAGGGTTTGATCCCAACCAACGGCTTCCGGGTTCACCCAGCTTTAAATAGGTACCGGATTTTTTTTTCTGGGAAAGTAAAGCGGCACGGGCGTAATACCGACCACATTACCCCAAAAATCATGTGCTGAACGTCTGTAAAATTTATGGTCACTAACACCATATTCCCTATACGCCACTTGGCGTGACGGGGGCTCTTTACTTTTTACTTTATACTTTACAAAACAAGATGAAAAAATATGGGAACAAAATAATTGTGTCAGGCGTATGTAGTAGTTGTCGGATGATCTTTATGGGACATAGAATAATTGTACATAAGCGCTCACAATCTTCTCCTCAGCAATTCCGGCAGCCCAAAACGTCTGAGAAATACAATCAAGCTGGTACGTCTTCCACTGTTCTCCCAGTGGATCTATTGAATTTAGACAACATCTCTCTAGACTTGAAGGTCAGAGAGCCACACCAGGGTTGCTTATTCACGAACATATATATAATATATTATACATAAATACCTATCTTAATAAAGTAATATAGACTCTGTTTTAATTTGTAACCGTATGTTTATCGCTGAGTCGTATTTTATGAGCAAAGACGAACATGTACATTAAGGTCTAAAATCACAATTTCCAGCACAGAGTAAAGTGAAATGTCAATTTATTGTGGACGGTATATATATATATATATACATTTTCCAGCTGCATAAATAAAAAATTCTTTATAACCATCGGGCACGAAATATCTCTTGCAACATATCACCGCGGGCAATCCGTGACGGATATCATATGTTTGTGCTCCCTATTAGAACATGATTCCCCCAGTACATATGTCATCTACTACTAGCTGGAGAAAGTGCTGGTTGCTGATATGTTTATCCGCAGATAAATCGATGTTTCATATTTATCTTTGTCTGGAAAACAAACATTTGCTTAGAGACAAGTTAACCAGGCAGGCAATCAGGTGGCAATGTCAGACTTATTGATTGAGAGTATGCTAAGATCTGTTGTGGTCAACACCAATGCCAAGAATACCTTTAATTTAATTGATCCTCTCGAAATGTTCTATTTTGTTTGGAGAATTGTAACAAAAAAATATACACTTAAATAAAACGAATAAAGGGAGGTAATCGTTTTATGTTTAAAACCATTTTACCGGTCTGAACCAGAACATATGCCCATGAAGGCAAGAGTGAAATTCCTTGACAATATTCGCACCATCGTCACCCCCCCCCCCCCCCCCCCCCCCCCGAAACTCTGTTGCCTGGAGAGCGTTTTTTTTGAATTTGAACTTTACCTCCAAGCCAGCGGACTAACCACAGCGTAACTGACCTTCCGTTCTCAACAATTGTAACCTCCCAGACCACTTCAATGTTTTACAGAAAAAATGTTTCAAACAAATGTCGCTAGGTGAAGAAAAAGGCAAATCATAAATAATGAAGCTCACAGAAGTCAGAACACAGAGAATATACTTATAATAATGTCGACAGCTTAAAAAAATACTCATAGCAATGATTATATAGAGGTAAGTACGCAAAGAATGTACACACACTCTTATCATAGATGCACAGCGTAATGAGAAAATTAGAGACAACACAAATTATAATAAAGGCTAAATCTGACATAGAACAACAAAGTAGTTAAATTATGGATACCACTATATGGAGGTGGAAAACGGTTAGTGGATACCATTAGGGGTATAATGTTGAGAAGATATGTGATCGACCACGCCTGCCAGCAAGGCAATTAAAGATAATGATGTGAAGATTTTCTTTTGGGTGAAGTTTGTGGTGCGTGTTTATTGTCAGTCTTGCCAGCGAGCACCGACAGACATTTCCTTAAAGCCTTTCGACTACAATGTTTGGGTTGGACGACGTCATCAATTTGCAGATTTTATTCTCTCTAGTTCGTGAACAGCTGAGGCACCTTGGAAGATTGGGTCATGATAAGAGCAACTGTTATTCGACGTGGGGCACACTATATTCCGATAATGAGGTGAAATGTTGACAAACATGTATTGATATAATAGTTTTCTTAGGTAGCTGTTCCGTGAGTTATTACATAGTAGAATTGTGTAAACTGCAAAATGTCATAATTTTAATTTCACGAAGTTTTTAAGTTACTCTGTTACTGAACTGTCTAGTGTGTTAAAACTTTGCTAAAATATTGAAAAATGCTTTCGAAACATTAGATATCAAAGACTGCATTATCTTTGTAAAGATACACGTGCGTGATGATAATAAAAATACTTTCAAAAAGTATGTACTGTCCATTTATTTCTTAAAGGTGATACTGTTTTACTAACAATTAACAAAACACGATAAAAAAAAAATTGCAGAACGCGTAAGAAAGCAGTAAATAAATTGTAATAGATCTTTATAACTCGAGTTTGTATTAGTAGATTATGCGACTGGGACGAGACTCTACTGTTAGATCGTCTAACGCAAACACAAAAGAATGAAAAGCAAGATTTGAAATATTTATTTGAATGGAATATTTATATGAATGGAATATTTATATGGATGGAATATTTATATGAATGGAATATCTATATGGATGGAATATTTATATGAATGGAATATCTATATGGATGGAATATTTATATGAATGGAATATTTATATGAATGGAATATCTATATGGATAGAATATTTATATGGATGGAATATTTATATGAATGGAATATCTATATGGATGGAATATTTATGTCTTCTTCTTTCCTTCCTCATCTGCCTTTCAGCGTCGAAAAAAAATTAAAGTACCCCCCGTCACGCCAAGTGGCGTTTAGGGAATATGGTGATAGTGACCATAAATTTTACAGACCTTCGGCACATGATTTTTGGGGTAATGTGGTCGGTATTACGCCAGTGCCGCTTTACTTTCCCAGAAAAAAAATCCGGTACCCATTAAAGGCTAGGTGAATCCGGAAGCCGTCGATTGGGATCGAACCCTACCTCTTGTCCTTTGAAGCCCAGTTCACTAACCACTGAGCTATCGCAGCTCCCTTTCAGCGTCGAGGGGAGATATAATTTGCGGTCTTTTGCTCTTTTGTTCGCCTCTGCTGCTGTTATGTCTCCCAGTGCTTCTAATATTTCATCGATCCATTTTTTTTCGTGGCCGACCCATGAGTCTGGTGTTCTCACAACGTTTGCTGAAGGCTCGTTGTGTTGTATTTTGATTTATTTGAATATTTATATGAATGGAATATTTATACGAATGGAATATTTATATGGATGGAATATTTATATGAATGAAATATTTATAAGAATGGAATATTTATATGAATTGAATATTTATATGAATCGAATATTTATAAGAATGGAATATTTATATAAATGAATTATTTATATGGATGGAATATTTATATGAATGGAATATTTATATGAATGGAATATTTATAAGAATGGAATATTTATGTGGATGTAATATTTATGTGGATGTAATGTTTATATGAAGGAATATTTATATGAATGGAATATTTATATGAATAGAATATTTATATGGATGGAAAGAAAAGAGAACAAAAAACGATGAAGTTTTAAAAGAACTAAAAATGACAAAAGAGCTACTAAATACAATTCAGACAAGACAAATGAGATTGTTTAGGCGTGTTAAAAGACACAACAGACTACTAAAAGTAATAGTGGAAAGGAAAATACAAGGTGAAAGAGGCAGAGGCAGACCAAAAGCTAACATGGACCAGTGACATCAAACGATGGACAAGTTAGCCTATGGCAACCTGCTCCATCAAAGCAAGAGACAGTACGGAATGACGCTCCATGGTAGCCAACCTTCGATGCAGAGAAGGCACTCAATGATGACGATGCTATTTCTGGTGTCCATCCGAAGACTGCTAAAGGAATTAATGGTCTTAATAGTCACCCCTCGTTAAAACGACGTTAAGTGGGTGTGGATGCATTGTGTTACGGTTTATTTGCATTTTCGGCTAAACACTTTCCACTACAGCAGAATAGATTTTTAATACCGGGTTGCCTCCCCTCTTCAACCCCAACTCGCTTGGCAAGACTAGACTGGTTATTCTGTTTCTAGAGGCAGCACAAAGAGCTGAGGTCTGGATGGTTCTGGTTCACCGCCTTGCCTCGAGATTGGAAATGAGACAACAGTCAAAACATAGCACATAATAATGAGACAACAGTCAAAACATAGCACATAATAATGAGACAACAGTCAAAACATAGCACATAATAATGAGACAACTGTCAAACACAGCACATACTAATGAGACAACAGCCAAAACATAGCACATAACAATGAGACAACAGTCAAAACATAGCACATAATAATGAGACAACAGTCAAAACATAGCACATAATAATGAGACAACAGTCAAAACATATAACATAATAATGAGACAATAGTCAAAACATAGCACATAATAATGAGACAACAGCCAAAACATAGCACATAACAATGAGACAACAGTCAAAACATAGCACATAATAATGAGACAACAGCCAAAACATAGCACACAATAATGAGACAACATCAAAACATAGCACATAATAATGAGACAACAGTCAAAACATAGCACATAATAATGAGACAACAGCCAAAACATAGCACATAACAATGAGACAACAGTCAAAACATAGCACATAATAATGAGACAACTGTCAAAAAAATAGCAAATAATCATGAGACAGGAGTAAATACATAGCACATAATCACGTGCCCAAATAATTATCATTATTATTATTATCATCATCATCAGCATCATGTTGCGTGTAACCGCAGAACTTTGCACTCATCACAACCAGTCTGAAAGAATCTCTGTAAAATCTCCCACTTCATGAGTTGTGAGTAATTAACAAGATACAATTAATGCAGAAGATCCAGACACAGTGTATTTCTAACAAGTTTTCTTTTTAGTAAACAAACAAATAGATGTGATATGTTAATGCTTAATAGATCAACTAATGTACGTTGCTGATGATGTATGTTAGGTCAGGTACAGTTAGCCCGGAATATATAATGATATAATCTTTCGCGTGCTAAGACGCCGGTTCAAGTCTCGTACTTTACCTTTACCTTTCTATAATGATAAACCGCCAGAAAAGATGTCACGCTGTGGACTCCATAGAGAAGACGAAAAAGAGAGGCAGACCAAGAGTAACATTGCGGAAGACAGTAGAAGTAGAGACGAGACAAGGCATAAAGCAGACATCACCGACAATCTCACAAATAACAGTGAAAACAATTGGTTCATTCAAAACAAAATGTTTTAGAAAAAATACTTAGAATACCTTGGATAAAAGAGTAATGAAGACACAATAAAAGATCTCAACATTGGAACGAACTGGCTGATAAACATCTTACAGAGGAAATAAAAATACTGAGGCCACGTCAAAAGACAGTGAGCTGGAGAGAACAATAAATTATGATTCCCGGAAGACGAGACGGATAGATCAAGGAAAGTGGATTCAAGATATTAAAGAGACATTGAACATGACAACAGAAAAAGCGGGAAATCTGACTAGAAACATTCTTTTCGACGGGCTGTGATGAGTGCAACTTTCTGCAAAGGACATGAGTCCTAATGATAATAGGTTTAACATGTTAACACATTGCAAACAGCCGCGATAGCTCAGTGGTTAGTGAACTGGACTACAAAGGACATGAGACCTAATGATAATAGGTTTAACATGTTAACACATTGCAAACAGGGAGCCGCGACAGCTCAGTGGTTAGTGAACTGGACCTACAAAGGACATGAGACCTAATGATAATAGGTTTTACATGTCAACACTTTGCAAACAGCCGCGATAGCTCAGTGGTTAGTGAACTGGACTACAAAGGACATGAGACCTAATGATAATAGGTTTTACATGTTAACACATTGCAAACAGGGAGCCGCGACAGCTCAGTGGTTAGTGAACTGGACCTACAAAGGACATGAGACCTAATGATAATAGGTTTAACATGTTAACACACTGCAAACGACTCGCAACCCGAATATGATGATGGACTTGGGACATAAGTAACCTGCGAAGAGTGGTCATTGGCAGTTATTTTATATTGTATTTATTTTATATTGTATTTGTTTTATATTGTATTTATTTTATATTGTATTTGTTTTATATTGTATTTATTTTATATTGTATTTATTTTATATTGTATTTGTTTTATATTGTATTTGTTTTATATTGTATTTATTTTATATTGTATTTATTTTATATTGTATTGTTTTATATTGTATTTATTTTATATTGTATTTGTTTTATATTGTATTTATTTTATATTGTATTTATTTTATATTGTATTTGTTTTATATTGTATTTATTTTATATTGTATTTGTTTTATATTGTATTTGTTTTATATTGTATATATTTTATGTTGTATTTATTTTATGTTGTATTTATTTTATATTGTATTAATTTTATATTGTAGTCCATAATTATTTTAGTTCCTGCAACTGCCTCTTTAACTTGGTCATGGTTATTGATAATTTGATGACTGTTGTAATAAGAGTTTATCATTATAGCACCGCGGTGTGATAATTCATGATGATTGTACTTATAACTATTATATGTCTGTTATTTACTAACTAGTCTGTGTAGTAATAACCACTCGCTAATTATAGTTCATAATGTGAACTCTTACAAGATTTCAGATAAATGCTTTCTTACGTGATATAGTAGTTATGGTACATTGTCGTGGCCATCAGACGGTGAGAGTCATTCTCACAGGTACATCATTACCTGTCAAGTAACAATTTACCGATTCTTCAAAGACTAGTCCGTTAATCATCTATTGAGCCTTCTAACTTCATGGATTCTTTCGTCTCCCCATTCATGTTGGAGTGCGTTCGCCGTACGCTCCAAGCCTATTACTGTATACATGCCTTTCCCTGCAATTTACTTTCTTACCTTCTTTCTCTATCTTTTTACTTCAGTTCTATGAATAACACTTTTATTGGTTCTTTGTCTGGTCAGCCTTTGAATATAATGAACTCATATCTCATATTAACAAATGATGGACACTAATTTTGTTGGCTTCCCACTTGGTCAGCCTTTGAATACAATGAACTCATATCTCATATTAACAAATGATGGACACTAATTTTGTTGGCTTCCCACTTGGTCAGTCTTTGAATACAATGAACTCATATCTCATATTAACAAATGATGGACACTAATTTTGTTGGCTTCCCAATTGGTCAGCCTTTGAATACAATGAACTCATATTAACAAATGATGGACACTAATTTTGTTGGCTTCCCACTTGGTCAGTCTTTGAATACAATGAACTCATATCTCATATTAACAAATGATGGACACTAATTTTGTTGGCTTCCCAATTGGTCAGCCTTTGAATACAATGAACTCATATCTCATATTAACAAATGATGGACACTATTTTGTTGGCTTCCCACTTGGTCAGTCTTTGAATACAATGAACTCATATCTCATATTAACAAATGATGGACACTAATTTTGTTGGCTTCCCAATTGGTCAGCCTTTGAATACAATGAACTCATATCTCATATTAACAAATGATGGACACTAATTTTGTTGGCTTCCCACTTGGTCAGTCTTTGAATACAATGAACTCATATCTCATATTAACAAATGATGGACACTAATTTTGTTGGCTTCCCACTTGGTCAGTCTTTGAATACAATGAACTCATATCTCATATTAACAAATGATGGACACTAATTTTGTTGGCTTCCCACTTGGTCAGTCTTTGAATACACTTCACTTTCGTACTACATGTTAGCACACATGCTGTATGTTACGAAATTCTCTTTCTTCTTACATCGCTCATGCTTGACATGGAGTTTACTTGATTTATTTAATTGATATCAAAGTCTTCGACCATTCGCTGAGACTAACAAATTCTGGCTTATCGATTATCACAATGCAAGTAACTCTGACGTCGGTCTTGTTGTGGACTAATCGAAATACTAATTCTGACTTCATTGTAGGTCTTCTAGACTACATACAGTTCTACACAATCTCACTGGCTGATCTCTCATGACTAGACTCTTTCCTTGTCTCCGTCTTTTACTAAGTCTTTCTACACAAACTGTCCGACCACTCGTTCATTGGTTTTCTTGTTGCTTATTTTCTTGCTCATCAAACCTTTTTCTTTACTATCTTTCCTTCCCGCATGCATGTACGCCCGCGTGACTTGCAACTGTGTTGTCGAACATAAACCAAGTGCAGACTACTTGCTTTCAACCAGATTCCCCCTCAGTATATATTCTGTTGTGTCCCTTATATCTCACTGCTAGAGCACGGGGATCCGGTGTCATGGTGGCTACGTGCCGGTCGTTTTTATAATTCGGCTCTTGCTGATATATTTAAATGATTTACGCGACAGTCTAGTTGTGAAATAATGTGTTGCTGTTACCCGTTTTGGTGTATGTTTTACTTCTGACGAGTGGCTGGACTGTGAACTTTACCGATATTTAAGTGGAATATGACTCACCATCGTGAAAGAGATTGGAGCCTCATCACGTAACATTCCAAAGAAAGCCACGGATAGTAATTCTAACTATTGTCATCAGAACGAACTAAAAATTGAAGCCTTTGAAATATGGATATATAGAAGAATAGGTAGAATTGGATGGAAAAAAAACAACAACAAACAAACGAAGTTTTAAAACAACTAAAAATGAAAAAAGAACTATTAAACACAATTAGAAAAAGATTAATGACATTTTTGGGGCATGTTAAAAGACACAAAAGCCTACTAAATTTAATATTGGAAGAGAAAATACAAGGTAAAAGAGACAGAGGCAGACCAAGACTAACATGAATGAGTAACAACAAAAGATGGACAAGTCAGCCTATGACAATCTGCACAATCAAAGCAAGAGACAGAGTGGAATGGCGTTCCATGGTAGTCAACCTTCTATTCGGAGACGGCACTGAGTGATGATGAGATCACGAAGTGAAGAAACTGTTTTGTTCAACTGTATGACAGATGACGGCAACTTTCTACTTTGTAGGTTAGTGACCAAGGAAAGATGAAGAAGGAACAGCCAAAAAGCAACAAACAAATAGTTTTAAAAATCATTGGTGAGTTCGCGAAAACCACTCATAGTTAAAAAAAAAAAAAAACAACATCCGAGCTTTTATTTCATTGTAATAGTATTATTATTTGTATTATTTTTTGACGTTTTGAAAATTGTTGAAATGTAACGCTGCACCTAACACATAAATGAAAGTTATTCTACTACTTCATGAGTTTGGAGCCTAATCAGCTAAAATTTAAACAGCTGCAACAGCCGACGATGATTTGGTTTCATGAAAAATGAGTTAAATAGATAGACACGAATATAATAGTCATGCAGCGGTGCAGGCTAACAACTGCAAGAGTGACATGCTCGGATCGGGGATAGAAAATTGCCATTTCTTACAACTCTTGATCATTCACATGGATAGGATAAGTAAATAAATAATTAATGAACATGTGCACAAATAAAGAAAAAAAAACATTCAATAAACTATAGAAAGGTAAAACAAGCAAAAAATCTACATATTAAAGAGAAATCACGACAAGCGTTTTAACACCTATTTCTGGCCAAAGGTACCAAAGGTGTTCTGTCTTAAATTTCTGCTTACCTTTGGTGAATGATTTTTCAAGAGCTACTTGTTCAATGCACATTTCCGTACATGAATTATTAGTAATAATGTGTTAACTCTTTCCGTACGTTTCGCCGCGTAGTGCGTCACTCTCAATTTGATTAGTGTGAAACGTCATCAAACCATATTCATTTTACATATCTAGTATCATCTTGGTATTGGTGAAATGTAATTCCTTGTTCAATTAATCTAAACCTTCATATATAATATGCTATATGTTAGACTAATATCAACATGTACATTAATTCTTGAAACCATGAAAAATGTTGTCTCTGAATTACCTTCCGTTGTATTGATAAAAAGCTTCCGTACGGAATGAGTTAAAGAATCTTCTTCTTCTTCTTTCCTGCCTCATCTGCCCTTCAGCGTCGAGGGGAGATATAATTTGCGGTCTTTTGCTCTTCTGATCGCCTCTGCTGCTGTTATGTTTCCTAGCTAGTGCTTCTAATATTCCATCGACCCATCTTTTTCGTGGTCGACCCTTGGGTCTGGTGTTCTCACAACGTTTGTTGAAGGCTCGTGTTGTGTTTTGTTTTTTCTGCTTTGTCACGTGACCAAACCATTTTATCTGTTGTTTCCTTATATATTATATGGCGGGGGCTATTCCTAGCTTTTTTCTCAGTTCTTCATTTCTGATCTTGTCTCTCAGACTGTTTCCTGTCATTCGTCTAACACATTTCATCACTGTAGAGGTTATTTTTCTTATTGTTCTTGCATCCAGGGTCCAGGTCTGGCATTGGTGGCACAACGTTGGGATGAAGATTGTGTTGTATAGTGCTCGTTTTGCCTCCAGAGCTATTTCCTTGTTGGACAATAGTGGTGATAACTGTCCAATGATTTGACATTTAGTGTTAAAGAATGATCACAGACAATGACAACTATTTTATATTGCACTACACGACCGACTACATGCTTAATTGATTAATGTGTGTCCCCCTATGAAATAAAAACCCTTGTCCTAACAGAAATCAGAATGGTATCCATTTCTTAAAATTGAATAGCTAATACTGGATTTAAAAATAACAACTAAATAAAATTTGTAACAAAAAAAAATTGCCGTAAAAACATTTATTTGTAGTAGTATGAGGATTATTTGTTGACAAGAACTCTCAATCTTCCATCAACACTACGATAACAACTTTGGCAGGATGTGGCCGAGAAATATCATCATCATCATTATGATGTGCCATACCGGTTGGCGTAGGCGATCATGTCCTTCCACAATCTTCTATCTACAGTGCATCGTATCAGTTCTGTTGTTGACTGTTTTCCATGCAATGACACCAAGCTATCCAGTATTTTCTCTCTTTGTCATCCGCGATCTCTCTTTCCTCCTATTTTGCCAGTTGTAACCAAGTATTCCATCTTTCCTCTTCTCATGATGTGATCGAAAAATGGTGATTGTTTCTATCTGATATTTTTAAGGAGCTCCCTTTTTGTGTTGACATGTTTGTGAATTTCCTCATTGGTCTTTTTAACCGTCCAGGAAACTTTCAATATTGTTCTGAGAAATCCCATCTCTGTAGCCTCTAATCGTCTTTTCATTTGTTTGTCTACTGTCCATGATTCGCTTCCATAGGTCTAAATTGGTTCTGTATAGCACCGATGAACTCTCTTTCTCACCTCTGTTAACATAGATTTGTTGCATAAGATATTTTTAATTTTCTGAAATGCTATTTTTGCCTGAGCTATTCTGCTTGAAATATATATTTCATGTAAAAGTGATTAGACCTGGGTGTGAAAGATTTTTTCGATTGCCAGTTTAGTATTACATGAAATAAACTCAAAACCACAGGTAAATGGCCACTTGATATGCCTTTTGCTATCTCTCCCCGTTCTCACTATCACTGCCCCACTTGTTGATTTACTCTCCCACCCACTCACTCGCCTATCCCCCCCCCCCCCGCCAACTCATTTACCTTGCCCTCGCCCACGGACCAGGTCTGGCATTGGTGGCACAACGTTGGGATGAAGATTGTATTGTAGAGTGCTCGTTTTGGCTCCAGAGTTATTTCCTTGTTGGACAATAGTGGTGATAACTGTCCAATGATTTGACATTTAGTGTTAAAGAATGATCACAGACACTGGCAACTATTTTGTTGCCAGCCCATTCACTACCAGCCCATTCACTACCAGTCCATTCAGGAAGGGGGGGGGGGCGTTGTCCAGAATGTTTTTTTACAACGACGGAGAAATCCACAAATAAACAATAGAATAAAATACAAAGAAATAACGACAGCCAAAGCAGCAGGACCGAACTTATACTTCTCCACACAACGTCATGCTACGAGAGACTATAACGCTTTACTCACCGTACAAGAAATGTGGACTAAAGTAAAAGCCTCCCGTGTGTTACCGGGGCCTCATTATGTGGGAAGTAAAGAATAGTGACACTGTGACCTTCTAGGCATGTCGTAAGAGGCGACTAAGGAGGTTGATCGATGGCTTGACAAGCTGTCATTGTAAAAAGCATTGTTATGGAAACAGAACCATATATTTTAGAAGCAGTGATCTCTGCAATATGTGCCATTTTGACACGTAAGGTTTCTGTTTTTGAGATTGTAGTTCTGCCCTATGTGCCGTCTTCGGCTCGAAAGGACAATAGATAATAATAGGAAGTAAAAGGCAAGTTATGAGACTTGAGGCGTATTAGCACGCGAGGTTTAAACTCGGTCGCCTATCCAGAAGTGTTCGAAGACTTCTGGACAGTGTCGCTTCAAGCTTCGAAATTCACGATGCGAGGTGGCATTCCTCACCTTCTCAGAGTACTACCGTGGTACCCATTTCTACTAGAGGCTGGGTCGAAAGCGGAGGTATTTTTTTCCCAACCAAGAGTACAACTCACACGGCTTCCAGGGGGAATCGAACACAGGTTGTCCGAACATCGGTGAACCAGTCTGGGGGTTTTCCCAACTAGGCTACCGAGACCCCCAAATGTCGACTAATTCTGAGAAGATTACAATTTGTATTCCTACCAATCTCAGAGACTATTTTTTAAGACATACACTGCAAATGGTGTGTGAAGTACTTTGCTACTATTTTAATAAGTTACACTACTCGTACTAATAAAAAGTAAAGAGTCCCCGTCACGCCTAGTGGCGTATAGGGAATAAGGTGTTAGTGACCATACATTTTACAAACCTTTAGCACATGATTTTGGGGTAATGTGGTCGGTATTACGCCCGTGCCGTTTTACTTTCCCAGAAAAAAAAATCCGGTACCCATTTAAGGCTGGGTGAACCCGAAAGCCGTCGGTTGGGATCGAACCCTACCTCT
The DNA here is from genome assembly GCA_032433765.1 of Megaustenia siamemsis. NCBI lineage: Eukaryota > Metazoa > Mollusca > Gastropoda > Stylommatophora > Ariophantidae > Megaustenia > Megaustenia siamemsis. Next base: position 51,836,909 of record JAVIAB010000092.1, read on the forward strand.
TACTCGTGCTAATAGTAGGTAGCAAATTATCGTTGACTGTTGCCATTCCATCTATTTTCAACCAGATCATGATAAGACCATTTCTGTCATGGCTCCTGTCGAGGGTGCCGCACTTTTTACAGCCAATCAGGATGTTTCTCGACCTGGAGATGTTTAGCATGGACTCGGTGAATGCGTCTATGAGGAGCCTTTGATGTATTGGGCCAATCTTTTATTTTCTCATTATTAATGTTTTGTTTTAGTTCACAGTACCATTTCGTCGAGTATACAACATTTATGCGCTGAATGCAATCCATCTGTAGATTATCGATGCGCATTGGCGGATCATGGAGCCACGATAGTTCAGTGGTTAGTGAACTGGACTAGAAAGGTCAAGAGGTTGGATTCGATCCTGATCGACGACTTCCGGGTTCACCCTGCCTTAAATGGGTACCGAATTTTTTCTGGGAATGTAAAGCGGCACGGGCGTAACACCTTCCACATAACCGTAAAAATCATGCGTAGAAAGGTCTGTAAAAATGATGGTCACTAACAACATATTTCCTATACGCCACTTAGTGTGACGGGGCTCTTTACTTACTTTGTATTAAAGGACCAACATTAACAATTGATTCAGAAAAAAAACACATTATTGTGTGGAAATCTTTTACCGACATCTTTGGGAAAAAATGGAGGCAATAATTTGTGGATCATTAGAGACGAAACTGACACTCTACAACACAATCTTCATCTCAACGTTGTACTACCTACGTCACACCTGGATTCAAGAACAATAAGAACGATTACTACCGAAATGAAATCATAGACGAATGATAGGAAATAGTCTGAGAGATAAGGTCAGAAATTAAGAACTGAGAAAACAGCTAGGGGAAAAATTTGCCATTGAAATTTAATGGTTTGGCCACTTGATAAGAGGAAAGACCAACATGCAACACACCGAGGCTTTAATAAATGTTGCGAGAACACTAAAGCCAAGGCTTTGAGACCAAGAAAAAGATGGATTGATGGAATGTTAGAAACACTAGGAAATATAACAGCAGGAGAGGCTAACAGATGGGCAAAAGACGGCAAGTTGTATTTCCCTTCGATTCGAGGGTCAAATAAAAAAAAATGGAGAAAAGTGTGTGTATTTCAGACACATGATTCTGTGGATATAGGTAAGATAAGGAGCAGAGAAAAGAAAGAAAGAAAGAAAGAGAGAGAGAGAGAGAGAGAGAGAGAGAAGGAGAGAGAGAGAGGGAGAGAAATAAGCGCTCAATAATCACTAAAAATAATTAACAATTTGCAAATTGTCTACTAAACAGGAAATTACCAGACTAAATATATTTATTTTCTTTATTCCCCCTATTAAAAAATTCACAAAATTGTTTCTTAATTTAAACGATTCAAACATAATCATATTCTTCACGAATTCATTATTCCAACAACAATAAATTCAAGAAAGATTTACAAAATAAAACATGAAAACTTTCGATAATATAAGCATTTTCACTTTTGTTAATATCGCTGCAAAAACTGAAAACAGGTGATAATACTGGAGATACCACTTGAAAAGAGTAGAAGAAACTTTATTCTTTATGTTGAAGGCGCTGACAAAGAGATAAATATCGATCTGCAATGAAAGAAATCAATTTCGCTGCCTTCCAGGTGCAGCTACTGAGTTATGCTTCTTAAAAACGTTTCCATGTTAATTATTTCTTTACTTTGTGCAAAAGAATGCACTTTCGAATAAAGAGATTATGGCTATTGATAAAGAGTTAAATATCACAACTGAAATTGAAAAACGTATGACAGGAAACAGCCTGAGAGATAATATCGTATTTAAAGAATTAAGGAAAAGCTAAGAATAATACCCGCTGTTGAACACATGAAGAGGCAACAGATAGAACAGAAAGAAAGAAATATGCCAGTAATCATTATCAAATCATACGAGAATACAAAATCCAAAATGCAACAAATATTTTTGGCCACTACCGTTGATATTTTGGAGCAAACAATAGTTTATCTTAAAAAAAAATGTGTTATTCAAATACAATAAATGCTGCAGACGAGGAAGCTAAACATTTCGCATGGGACAGGAAAAATACAACTTAACTGTATCTGTAATGTTGACAAGTTCCAACAGGGACGTGCTAAATGATGATGATGATGAGTGCAAAGAATGTAAAAATAAAGTCTAAAGTCTGAAAAACGTAAAATAAAAAATAAAAATATCTGAAGATCACAAATTAAAAAAAATAGCTAAATTTCCGAGTCTAGATGGGCCAAATACTGTTGTAATTCCCAGGCAATGTATGAATGTAAAGTAACATTATATTCTAGAAAAGTTTTAGAATTCCGAGTTGTAGGAGTATACAGTTGAAAAAAAAAACGACGAGCACCAATCCATATTTAATTGTATTTTAATATCACTTCAACATTTTTAACTTGATTTATTTGCTTAATACTTTGTCTCTTACTGTCATTCTCAATTATCAGTTCGTCTTGAGTCAATTATATTTTTTGATTTCTCATGGATTTTCTGCGTATGGAGCTCTGTCAGTTCCGGTGATCTGATTGCAAGTCTTATTTCGGAGAAGCGAAGCCACATTCAGAACTATACACGAAGTGGGGAAGTGAGGTTGAGGGTGCCGCAAAGGCACTGGTAAAGAAATATCGAGGAGAAAATCCGAAAATTAGAAAAAGAAAAAATAAAAGCAGAGAAGCATTCAGTTCTCGTGGACATTGCCCCCATAGAAGGAAACGTTGATGCAGACCGAGTAGGAAGGATTCATGAATGTGGTAAGAGTATGTTTTGTTAGCAGCCGCAAGTCTGAATACAGACAGCTGGAGAGTTGCAGGAACGTCAATGAAAATTGACAAGTTAGGAATACAGTCTCGACTTAATGAGAGCTGAAGGTGAATGTACTGGGCTTGCTGCATCTCAATTCGATAATTAGAGTATAACAAGTGCACGAAGACAAAGAAAGGTAAGTTTGGATAAAATCCACTGCTCGTTCTTGGTATTATTATCTAGAAGACAATTTAAACAATGTGTGATTATATGGCAGATTTATCCACAAGTTAACGCACTGTCAGGACATTACAAGTTATTATTTTTTTTTTAGCGGTATATCTTCATTATGCGTAAAAGTTAGTGTTTTTGACAATGAATTATCTCTCACTTTTCTTTCCTTTATACATTCCATTACTGCCGATTTTGGTTAATTCTCTCTCTTGTCCTGCCATCTCCAGTACGTATTCATTCTGTTTACATTTTCCTTTTCAACCAAAGAACAATTTTATTGTTTCGTCATTATTACATTTCTCTAGCTCTCCATTTCAAATATGAGTATGTTGGGTTATGTCTGCCAACTCCTAGCAATTTAGTTGCGAAAAAAAGTAACACATTCTGTAACATTTTTATTATTTTACGTGCTCTGTTGAGGGAGTTAGACAAGCAGACTAAATGTATGAATTGAACCGTGATTTTCTGCTACGCTTTCGTGCCGAAGAGCTTGCATTTCAAGGGAGTCTGTGCTTAGCTGGAATCTCAACCTCATTGCATTGTAAAGGTCATAGTTTAGGAAGTAAAAAGTGTTGTTGTTTCTGTAGATTGTCCACTGGTGCAGAGTTCACTTTCTCCTATTGTTAGTTTTGTACACGTTTTTTTTCTTCTTCTTTTGATCATGTGAACTTGACTCTCTGTCCTTTATAATGATGGATGGGTGAGAACAAGATCGGGCTACAAGATGAGCTAGTCGTATGGTTCTGTACTTGTATATGGTAGAGGTGTAGGAACAAGATCGGGCCACAAGATGAGCCTGTCGTATGGTTCTGTACTTGTATATGGTAGAGATGTAGGAACAAGATCGGGCTACGAGATGAGCCTGTCGTATGGTTCTGTACTTGTATATGGTAGAGATGTAGGAACAATATCGGGCTACAAGATGAGCTAGTCGTATGGTTCTGTACTTGTATATGGTAGAGATGTAGGAACAATATCGGGCCACAAGATGAGCTAGTCGTATGGTTCTGTACTTGTATATGGTAGAGGTGTAGGAACAATATCGGGCCACAAGATGAGCTAGTCGTATGATTCTGTACTCGTACATGGTAGAGGTGTAGGAACAATATCGGGCCACAAGATGAGCTAGTCGTATAGTTCTGTACTTGTATATGGTAGAGGTGTAGGAACAATATCGGGCCACAAGATGAGCTAGTCGTATGATTCTGTACTCGTACATGGTAGAGGTGTAGGAACAATATCGGGCCACAAGATGAGCTAGTCGTATAGTTCTGTACTTGTATATGGTAGAGGTGTAGGAACAACAACAGGCCACAAGATGAGCTAGTCGCATGGTTCGATACTCGTATATGCGTGTATATTGTGCTTTTCCCCCTAATCCTGCGCTGCCGCTAACACACTCCGTCTTTGCATGGTGGATCTTGGTTGACGTAGGAGTTTCATTTCTTGTCGGATGTCTGCCAAGGTTGTTAACTCACCCTGTTCGTTACACACATTGTTTATTATGACCTAGCCGTGGTTGAAAAAAATAGTTAAACATTTTTATTGGTGGTTTTAATGACTTCAGACTTTTCATTTTCCACTTATATGTATGAGCTGCCCGTTTTGATAACCTGTCGGCTATTTTGTTGCTTTGGATACATATGTGTAAAGATAAAGTACGAGACTTGAATCGGCGTCTTAGCACGAGTTTTCATATGTGCTCGGCCGCCTTTCCAGACGTGTTCGGAGACTTTAGGAAAGTGTCGCTTCAAGCATCGAAACTCACAATGCAAGGCGGAATTCCTAACCTTCCTAGAGTACTACCCTGATACCCATCTTTTGCCAGCGGCTGGGTCGACCGCGGGGACATTTTTTTCCAGCCACGAGTACAATTCACACTGCTTCCAGCAGTGAAACAAACACCAGGTGTCCGAACGTCGGTAGCCTAGTCGGGTGGTTTTCCCAACTAGGCTACCGAGGCCTCCCTTTCAGGTGTGTCTTAGTATTAAGTGAAGAATTGCTGCTTGAGTCTTCTGATTAGCATCGATAGGTTTTCTCTCAGGGAAAATGTGTGTAGACTTAAGGCTTCTGAGAAATTGTAAAACCGATTTTGAACCTGTGACTAGCATGATTTTGGCTGTGTATGGGAGATGAGTGAGCAGTACTGAGATCTGTACTTTCAGCTATAAATTTATTGATTTATGACTGTAGCAAATTATTTTTCAAATACTATTCCTGTTGAGCTAATCTCTATAGATGCCCACCGCTATACTGTAAAGTATTTTTTTTTTATTTGATCCATCTGTGAATTATGAATTATTCTTAGTCAATGGATTCAGATAAAAATTTTTTTAACATTTTGAATTTTGATATTTGACGAGTTTTGTATACTTGCTGATGTCATGCGAGGCCTTGTATTTTTTTTAGCTTAAGGTGGTCTGGAAACAATGGAAGAGCACCCTGTGACCAAACCAAGGTATGTTTGTACTGAATGTTAGTTGCTCCTACGAGGTTATTTTGTTTATGTGATAATTCTTTAATATTTAAGAGCCTCTTGACCAAAACTCAAATCTAAATTTGGTATTATATTGGACATTGGTCCATTTACACCTTTTATTACAGAATATGTGGTCTTCTAGAAAGGGGGTTGGAAGGAAGCATGTTTTCTGTGCGGGCTGAAGAGTTAAGTTGACGCAATGCCACGAGTTGATGCGGGCAGGGTACCCTTTGACTCATTGATGTGGCGGGTCGTAATGGCTTTCTTGACATTGCCGGCTCTTGTTGAAGAAGTTGGGAGTTCGTCTATCCCAGGCTATGCTGGGAAACTACTATATAGTCCAGTCCAGAGGTACTGCAATACTGGGTCTTCTATATCAGTAACAGCCACCACTACAGGGAACACGGCGATCCTAGCTTCTGTTAGCCAGACTGTTTTGACGCAGGCTCTTACCGGAGGAGACCACGAGGAGGTAGAACTGCTAGGTCTTGGTCGGCTGATGGTGCGCCGACCCTGCTATTGCGACCGCAGATTGCAGGCGCTTCTGCTCCTCCGCCAGCTGAAGAATAAAAACTGCATGCTTTTGCGCAGTCGCTACGTTGTGTACACGTACCAATTTCTCCTCTACCAGTCGCTACGTTGTGTACACGTACCAATATCTCCTCTACCAGTTGCTACGTTGTGTACACGTACCAATATCTTCTCTACCAGTTGCTACGTTGTGTACACGTACCAATATCTTCTCTACCAGTTGCTACGTTGTGTACACGTACCAATATCTTCTCTACCAGTTGCTACGTTGTGTACACGTACCAATATCTTCTCTACCAGTTGCTACGTTGTGTACACGTACCAATATCTCCTCTACCAGTTGCTACGTTGTGTACACGTACCAATATCTTCTCTACCAGTAGCTACGTTGTGTACACGTACCAATATCTTCTCTACCAGTTGCTACGTTGTGTACACGTACCAATATCTCCTCTACCAGTTGCTACGTTGTGTACACGTACCAATATCTCCTCTACCAGTTGCTACGTTGTGTACACGTACCAATATCTCCTCTACCAGTTGCTACGTTGTGTACACGTACCAATATCTTCTCTACCAGTTGCTACGTTGTGTACACGTACCAATATCTTCTCTACCAGTTGCTACGTTGTGTACACGTACCAATATCTTCTCTACCAGTTGCTACGTTGTGTACACGTACCAATATCTCCTCTACCAGTTGCTACGTTGTGTACACGTACCAATATCTCCTCTACCAGTTGCTACGTTGTGTACACGTACCAATATCTCCTCTACCAGTTGCTACGTTGTGTACACGTACCAATATCTTCTCTACCAGTTGCTACGTTGTGTACACGTACCAATATCTCCTCTACCAGTTGCTACGTTGTGTACACGTACCAATATCTTCTCTACCAGTTGCTACGTTGTGTACACGTACCAATATCTCCTCTACCAGTTGCTACGTTGTGTACACGTACCAATATCTCCTCTACCAGTTGCTACGTTGTGTACACGTACCAATATCTTCTCTACCAGTTGCTACGTTGTGTACACGTACCAATATCTTCTCTACCAGTCGCTACGTTGTGTAAACGTACCAATATCTTCTCTAACAGTCACTACGTTGTGTACACGTACCAATATCTTCTCTACCAGTTGCTACGTTATGTACACGTACCAATATCTCCTCTACCAGTTGCTACGTTGTGTACACGTACCAATATCTCCTCTACGACATGAATATGTAAGGCTGGGTGAACCTGGAAGCTGTCGATCAGGATCAAACCCGACCTATTATACTTTATAGTCCCGTTCAGTAACCACTGCGCTATCGTGGCTCCCTAATCTTTCTCAAATACCCTGCATAAATTAATTGTCCGAGATTAGCAAACACCATAATGGATGCCGTGAGCTTTTTTCTTTTCTTTTGTTTCATTTTATTTCTTCACGATTTCGTCAAATTCTCAACAAGTTATTGCATTTTTGAAGACTAAACATAGATTCCAATTGGGAATGTTTCAACAAATAAAACAGGGTGTTAGACAATGTTGTGTGCAGTCACCAGATTTGTTTCATATTTATAGTGAGATTATTTTAAGATCCATAAGGAGCATGCCTGGAATAACAATTGGAGGTCATAATATAAATAATCTAAGGTATGCTGATGATACAGTATTTATCGCTAAGAGTGAAAATGAGATACAAGAAATGTTGGACATTATAGTGAAAGAAAGCAAAAATAAAGGACTCAGTTTTAATAGCAAAAAGGCATAAGCAATGGTAACAACAAAGAAAAAGACATCACCTCAGTGCAAAAACAAGACAAGTGGAACAATATTAAAACAGGTATATGAATTTAAATATTTGGGAACTTTGTTAACCGCAGACGGAAGATGTACAAAAGAGGTGAGAAGCAGAATGGCTCAGGCAAAAGCAGCTTTCCAAAAAATGAGGAAGATACTATGCAATCCATTTTTGACAAAAGAAACAAGAACAAGAGTTCTTAAATGTTATGTAGAGCCAGTCTTAACGTATGAATGTGAATCATGGACAATAGGACAAGAGACAAGAAAATCACTGGAGTCGGTGGAAATGTGGTTTTACAGAAGAATGTTGAGAATACCACGGACAGCTAAGAAGAGTAATGAAAATGTTTTGAAAGAGGTCAAAGCAAAAATAGAGCTAATTTCCAATATTAGGAAGAAACAATCATCATTTTTTGGCCATGTAATGACAAGATAACAGCTGGAATATATTGTAACAACTGGGAAAATTGAGGGACGTCGAGACAGAGGGAAGCAAAGAGAAAAAATACCAGACAGCTGAAGAGAATGGCTTGGTAGAAGGTCAACAACAGAAATGATAAATAACTGTCGAGATCGAACGTTGTGGAGAGACATGATCACCTACGCTAGCAGGCCCGGTACTTGATGATGATGGTGAAATATACGTTGATACTGTACGTATATTATGTATTTATTTCTTCAATAGTAACTACCTCTTCAATCCTTTCTTCTTAGATCACTTTTTTCAGCATGTGAAACATTCTGTGGGACACACAAAAAGTAAATAAAAAAGCTTACTATTACAGCCATCATCATGTTTACTGGAGCCTGCCTGACGTGGGGTAATTAGGGGGATAAAGGTCCCACCGCAGACATCATGTACTGTACACGTCAGAGTTTGTATCTGATGCAATCTTATAGTGTGATTAATCATTGCTGATTTTTATATTATTTTTTAAAAATAAAAAGTGTCTAGCATATCCCATGTATTGTAAAATTCAACAAGTTCAATGGATATTTGTAACATAAAATGCGTAAAAATATTTCCATCTATATATCTGTTATATATATATATATAACATATTAGTAGAGGCCGGTTTTGTTTATTACCATATAAATAGTACGTGATTGTTATTTACGACACAGTGCACAGATCATAAGAGGATTATAATCTAGTGTGTTGTAAAAAAAAATTGCTTAAAACATTGACTCACTCACTGTCACTGATCAATGGCTATTACAGTTAGTTCTCAAATACTGATCATATCAGCATAGGAAGCTCTTAATGCTGAGCTTTGAAACAGGAGATGATCTAATCAGCCGGAATCAGAAGTGCCACCCCCCAGTGGAGCAAGTATTTCCTTTGATTTCAACGTATGTATATTGTAACAGTTTATGAAAAGCGGTATTATTTAATCTCGGTGCGAATAATCGATTACGTATATACTTCATCTTCCCAGCCTTCATTTTTCGTAGCGACAATTGTATCTCAACAGCTTATCGATTACTCTTCAACATATTGATGCTTTCATGTGAGCTGTTTGCTGGCGAGTGCATATGAATGACAAGGAAAAAGCGGTTAAAAAAAAACAACCTTTATTTCACATTTCTTGAGCGAGCTTTTTCGTTTTTTTTTTTTTTTGCGAGGTTGGCTCCGATCATCTTGGGGCCGGAATCCCTTTTAGTTGTAATGTGTTTGTTTAGCTTCCTTGTTTCCACGTTGCTATTTTTTTTGTCTTTTCTCTTCCTTTTGTTTATTTCTAGAAGACTTTGTGTTCTGTATAGTGGTAATTTATCATGGAAAGAGCTGTCTTCTTTTGTTGTCCTGTGTCTTCTAAATTCGTTTTTTGCTTGTTATTGAACGGAAATTGCACCTTTCGTTTGTGTTTGTCAAATCTGGGGAGGATTGCAGTTTAGCGTTTCTTTTGTTTAGCGTCTATTGCTCTCAAGTGATTTGTAAACACCGGAAGATGACGTCATGGGACGCACCAAGATGGAATGTTGACAGAAGAATGTTGTAAACATGGTATTCTCAACATTCTTCTGTTCTGGACTGTTGGCAGTCTTTTTTTAGTCGTTAGATCGAACTGGGATCGAAAAAGGAATTGAAGTCAACGGTCACAACATTAATAATTCGTGATATGCAGATGACACAGTCTTACTAGCAGAGACAGAGAATGAACTACAAGAAATGATAGGCATAATAGTAAAAGAAAGCAACACAAAAGGTCTCAGTCTGAATACTAAGAAAACGGCTGACGTCATGGAACGCACCAAAATGGCAGCTTATTTATATTCGAGCTATGGACTAAGCAATGTTTACATTGAACAACACGATATATGTTATTGCAGCGAGTTGGCAGATTTTTGAAAATGTTTTCAAGGGTTTGAATAAATGTTAGTTCACAGTTCGTTAACCTTCGCTGTAGATAAAGTCGTTAATTTTCAACCAGATCATGATCAGACCATGGCTGTCGAGGGTGCCGCCCTTTTTACAGCCAATGAGGATGTTTCTCGACCTGGAGATGTTTAGCATGGACTCGGTGAATGGCGTCTATGAGGAGTCTTTGATGTATTGGGCCAATCTTTTATTTTCTCATTATTAATGTTTTGTTTTAGTTCACAGTACCATTTCGTCAAGTATACAACATTTATGCGCTGAATGCAATCCATCTGTAGATTATCGATGCGCATTGGCGGATCATGGAGCCACGATAGTTCAGTGGTTAGTGAACTGGACTAGAAAGGTCAAGAGGTCGGATTCGATCCTGATCGACGTCTTCCGGGTTCACCCTGCCTTAAATGGGTTCCGAAATTTTTCTGGGAATGTAAAGCGGCACTGGCGTAATACCTTCTATATAACCGTAAAAATCATGCGCAGAAAGGTCTATAAAAATGATGGTCACTAACACCATATTTCCTATACGCCACTTAGTGTGACGGGGCTCTTTACTTACTTTGTATTGAAGGACCAACATTAACATTTGATTCAGAAAAAAAACATATTATTGTGTGGAAATCTATTACCGACATCTTTGGGAAAAAAATGGAGGCAATAATTTGTGGATCATTAGAGACGAAAGGGACACTCTACAACACAATCTTCATCTCAACGTTGTACTACCTACGTCACACCTGGACTCTAAGACTCAAGAACAATAAGAACGATTACTACCGAAATGAAATCATAGACGAATTATAGGAAATAGCCTGAGAGATAAGGTCAGAAATTAAGAACTGAGAAAACAGCTAGGAGTAAAATTTGCCATTGAAATTTAATGGTTTGGCCACTTGATAAGAGGAAAGACCAACATCCAACACACCGAGCCTTTAATAAATGTTGCGAGAACACCAAAGCCAAGGCTTTGAGACCAAGAAAAAGATGGATTGATGGAATGTTAGAAACACTAGGACATATATCAGCAGGAGAGGCTAACAGATGGGCAAAAGACAGCAAGTTGTATTTCCCCTCGATTCGAGTGGCAAATAAAAAAAATAGAAAAAAAGATGTAGAAAAGTGTGTGTTATTCAGACACAGGATTCTGTGGATATAGGTAAGAGAATGAGCAGAGAAAAGAAAGAAAGAAAGAGAGAGAGAGAGAGAGAGAGAGAGAGGGGGGGGAGAGGAGAGAGAGAGAGAGAGAGGGAGAGAAATAAGCGCTCAATAATCACTACAAATAATTAACAATTTGCAAATTGTCTACTAAACAGGAAATGGCCTGACTGAATATACCTATTTTCTTTATTCCTCCCAATCACAAAATTGTTTCTTACTTTAAACGATTCAAACATAATCATATTCTTCACGAATTCATTATTCCAACAACAATAAATTCAAGAAAGATTTACAAAATAAAACATGAAAACTTTCGATAATATAAGCATTTTCACTTTTGTTAATATCGCTGCAAAAACTGAAAACAGCCATCATCATGTTCGATGAATTAATTCGATGGCTTCATTTCGGACGTTTGGTAGCTAAGGACCTAACTTATGCAAACGGATGGCATTGGCAAGGATCATTTTGAATCTTTGAAGTGGGCTCATTTTGTGTTTAACTCAAAAGCATATGTGCTTTTTAACCAAAGACCTTTTTTGGGGTGACTCAATGAAGATATCCCCGATGGAAGAATAAATCGTACTATTAGTCCCATAAATGATTCGCTTCCAGAGGTTTATGATGTAAACAAAGCAGTTTTGTCATTGCAAATGAATAATGTCCACACCTATAATTGGTCAGGATTGTGTAGCAGCAGCAGCTTTATATCGAACACAGAAAACATCATAGGATTGTGCTGTTCTAAAACAGCTATGCCATGCTACCCTAGAATTGCCTTTAATGGGATTACTGTGACCACAAACCACTCTCCATGTGTGTGCCACATATTTACACCCCAGAAAGAAATACTGAATATAACAACATCATATGCCGTCTGTGATATTAATGACCACAGACCAGGAGCCTCCAGTCCACGTTAATGAGACATCAGAATCGTGTGGCGGCAGCTACAAGAAGGGAGCGGAGAACATCAAGTTCTGCTGCTATAAAGGAGACCTGCCTTGCTATCCCAGAATTGCCTTAAATGGGATCACTGTAGTTGAAAACTTCTCTTGTGTAAACTACACATTCACATCTAAGAGTGAATCAGTGAAGGTCACAAAATCATATTCTCTCTGTGGTTTTACTAACTACAGGTCATGTGGCTTCTGTTGGATTGGAAATGATAACTTACCACCACTGTGTGTCTATATGTTTGGAATTGGAGTCATCAGTGATGGCCTAACATCATCAAGTGCTATGACGATCATCATTTTCGGGAGGACGTGAACTCCCATGGTATATGGTGGATAGGCGGCAGGAACCATTGAAGGCTATATCTGAAAAGTGTTCCTTCTTGCAGTTTCCTCATATTCCAAGTCCGGCTTGTTGCAGGAGCTACTGAGTTAAGTGCTCTGTGCACACCGTGAGCTGTGTGTCTCATCCGTTTTGATCCTGCTTCGATATCCCGCTTGTTTACGATGAATGATGATATCGTATGACAGGGAACAGTTGGCTGTGTTCACTTTCTGCGCGGTTTCGCCTTATGTCTTTTGGCGTGTGCTGAGACTGCTACGATGGGGAATACAGTTACCTTTCTTTGTTTGGGAGATGTGTTAGTAATTCGGATGATTCCACTGGCACGGGCGGTTGAGCAATTATGGATTTTAATTCGTTTGCTGTGATACCGAGGCCTTCCATAACCAATAACCAATAACTAAGATGGAAGTTCGTCCGAGTTCTAGCCGTGGTGTATACAATGCTGATCTTGAACATCGCGCTGTCTGTTGTCACAGCGAGTTGGCGGATTGTTAGAATTGTAACCACGGGTTTGAAATAATTGTTTGTGCACATTTCGCTAACCACCGCTGTAGATCAAGTCTTTATTCTGCTGGCTTTGTTTGCGACATTGGAAGCTAATGACCTAACTGCCTAACTTTTGTAGACGGTTGGTTTGGGGCAAATTGCGTTGCAGTGTCACTGCTAAAATCGCTCAGTTTGTGACAGGGCTACAGGGACATGCACAAACGGTGACAGTTGTCGGCGAGAGCGTTTCGGACCCCAGTGTCAGTACTTTGATCTAGTTTGCAAATACGCCTAGGGATCTGGACCTACAGATCCGGACAGTTTCATGGTCTAATCAACATCTGTTACGGATTGAAGGGGCGATAGTTGCAAATATCTGCTCCATCTACATTGGCGGGGGTCGGAATGTGGCTCTCAAACAGAACGCAAACCAGACCGACACATTTAATGCTTGATAAACAGTGGACGGATGTGGACCAGAGGCCGCAGTTAATGGTAAAACAAAGACCAATCTTTATGACAATGGCTCCACACACACACACAATTGAGAAGTGGAACCAATTCTGTTTACTGGTATCTGAACTTTGAAACGTCCCAGAAGACTCACACCATTCGAATTTATCATTGAGCTAGCACTATGATTCGGGTAAAGAATGACACTCCAAAGGCTTTCTCTGACAGTGGCGGTATAGTGTTCCAGTATAATGATATATCATACCCAAATATTTATGTGAACACTATTGTAGTCACCATACAAGCGACAATGGCACACAGTAAGTTTGAGTTCTCACCGACCTTTTCGCAGGACGAGAGTGCACTGACGGTGTGTGAAGTGCAAACATTTACAGACACCTATTGTCTGAACGGGCATTCCTGGTCGTTTTGTACAGTGTGTGGTGGGAGTAGCAAAGGCTGCACCGTCATCATTTGTACGTGTCACGGCAACTGTTCACATGGGATCTATGGACACGACTGCTCCAGGTCTTGTCTTAGTGTCAGTTCTTTATGTGAGGAAAATCCGGAAAATGCCAACATTGCAAACATCCTGGCTATACCTGTGATGACACTTGTCCTGATGGTAATCTTGAGCTACAGTGCGAACAGACGTGTTCTGATGGCTGTGACATCATATGTGACACAGAAAGAGCAGACTGTACGCGCAAGGAATTGCACTACGGGCCAGACTGCACTCTCAAATGTCCTGACCACTGTTTCAACGACACATGTGAACAGTCAACCGGGATCTGTTCATGCAAGGGAACGTTCTACGGGTCAGACTGCACTCTCAAATCTCCGTACAACTGTTTGGATGATATCTGTTAACAGTTCATGGGGGCCGGCGTCTCGTATGTCGATGATTCCCACGTTAAGAAGAGTCTGCCGACTACAACAAACCCAAGCATATGGATACCTTAATGTGTACTGGATATTTTCTTTCTGTGCAATTCATCTCTTGGTGTGTTTCATTGCTAGCCAAGGCTCATATCTTGACTTGTGTGTGTTTGTGTGTGTGTGCTGACCATGGCTCATATCTTGGTGTGTGTCATGTTAGTCATATCTCATATCTTGGAGTGTCCGTGTTAATCATGTCTCATATCTTTAAGTGTGTATGTGTTTAGTCATATCTCATATCTTAGTGTGTATCTGTGTTAGTCATGTGTAATATCTTTGTGTGTGCATGTTTGGGCTAGTGATATCTCATATCTCTGTGTGTATGTTTATGTTAGTCATATCTCATATCTTTGTGTGTGCATGTCTGTGTATGTCACATCTCATATCCTTGTGTTTGCATGGCTATGCTAGTCACATCTCATATCATTGTGTGTGCCTATCTATGTTGGTCATATCTCATATCTTTGTGTGCATGTCCATGTTAGACATGTGTAATTTCTTTGTGGTTGCATGTCTATGTCAGTCATGTCTCATATCTTTATGTGCATGTTTATGTTAGTCATGTGTCATATATCTTGATGTATGTCAGTGTTAGTCATACCTCGTATCGCTATGTGCATGTCTGTGTTTGTCACATCTCATATCTTTGTGTGTGCATGTCTGTGTTAGTCACCTCTAGTGACTCGGGCAGATGGTGCTCGTAAACCTGGGAGAGCCGACCATCTAAGGGTAGAATCCCCCTACAGAAAAGATCACCTGCTGCCTCGCAGGAAGATTGGGGACAATCAAAGGCTAGGGAAAGCAAACCTGAATAAAATGCTGGCTGAAATCGGATGCACTGGGCCATTGGCGCAGAACACAGTGCAACGTTTTAACGGGTGTTCAATCATGGTGGATCTGGCAGACTCTAATTGTGATGTTCTGTTTGTAACACACCTAACCTGACAGCTGAGTTCATGTGAGGAGCTGGAATCCTACTCTGATTGGGTCCTGATCGCAGAGAGAGAGAGAGAGAAACACCGGATATGAGGTTACTTTTATTGTTGCTATATATTGACAGACGCCTACTGGTCCATCACACTATGGTAATTCATAATCATCATCATCATCATCATCGTCATCATTATCATCATCATCAAGTACCGGACCGGGAATACATCAAATACTCATGTCTTTTGCCTGAGCCATTCTTTGTGTATTATGTTAATTATCAGCGTAAATAGTTTCACTTCTTTAACCCCGTGCCATTAATCCTGTTCTTCAGCTGTAGCCAGGAGATTGTTTAAAAATGTCGGAAGTTTGTCACTCTAATCCTCACCCTCTTTAGAGTTTCTAGTGGCACTTTGTTTATTTAAAAAAAAAATAACTATATGTCAGTCATTGTCAACCAAATATCAATGACACTTATAAACAGCAAATTATATGGTTTGGGCGTAATGGTGCTACCAACAAACATATGTTGACAATGTGAGGAAGGAAAGAAAAAGAAGTAAGAGAAGATTTGCAGAATGGATAGAAAAGTAATAACATTTAGCTCCAGTAATGAATTTAGGAAAAAAAACAACAATAAATTATTAAATTAAAATCAAAATTAAGAGAACTACAATATGGCTGGCAATAAACAGAGTGGGTGACAAAATAAGAAAAATATTTAAAGAAATAAATGGAGAAGAGCCTGTCCACACGGTTTACTTGATGACATACTTCTTGACGTTCATCTGTTTCGTGGGGGTGAATTTGATGTATCGCTAGTTCCAATATACATGTCTACGTCGAGGCTAGATTTCTATTATAACAGTTTGTGCCCGTGCAATTGTCAATTTTGGCCAACACTTTCCGACTATTAATTTCTACGGGTTCTGTAACGTGCGCACATAACCTACTGTTATTCACCGTTATCCGACTAGCCATCAGTTCTCGCAACCCAGAGACCATTGAGCTGAGTTAATCGCGGGTCATCATCACTGCACTACGAACATGTTCATGGGTGTTCATATCCCCTCCTCAGCACGTCTCGCAGTGGCCAGCGACTGACGACTCCGGTTTTGTGTTGGTTGATTAGTCTTCTTATACACAAACTAAGTTCCTCGTTTCTGCCTGTGCCCATTTAACTCCTATCTTTTTCATCTGAAGGAGTGACGTGGACTCATGGTTGTCGAAGTCCTGTGCTCTTACGACATCTCATAGGGCATTGATGATGTCCGCCCGATCCATTGGTTGACCGTCCTCAAAAACAGCGCAGCTAGCCAGCCTGTCCGCTCTTTCATTTCCCCGCACTCCCGCATGTCCAGGGACGTAGACAAAGGTAACCCTACGTATTTTTTACTTCTGCAATGACTGTACCAATTGCATGCGTACAGAGCACGCCTCCATTTTCCTTATCATGCTCATCGAATCACTCAGTATGCAGTAGTGGGTGTAGTCTTGTGACTCTAACCCTGTCCCTTGTCACCTTATCAGCTCCCATTCGTACCAACGGTGTTTCCGTTTTAACGATATGGTTGCTAAGGGAGAATCATGCAATTGATTCTTTATTTAGATTAACCAATGAATGAATGGATTAATCAATGAATGAATGGATTAACCAATGAATGAATGGATTAACCAATGAATGAATGGATTAACCAATAAATGAATGGATTAACCAATGAATGAATGGATTAACCTATGAATAAATGGATTAACCAATGAATGAATGGATTAACCAATGAATGAATGGATTAACCAATGAATGAATGGATTAACCAATGAATGAATGGATTAACCAATAAATGAATGGATTAACCAATGAATGAATGGATTAACCAATGAATGAATGGATTAACCAATAAATGAATGGATTAACCAATGAATGAATGGATTAACCAATGAATGAATGGATTAACCAATGAATGAATGGAGTAACCAATGAATGAATAGATTAACCAATGAATGAATGGATTAACCAATGAATGAATGGATTAACCAATGAATGAATGGATTAACCAATAAATGAATGGATTAACCAATGAATAAATGGATTAACCAAGGAATGAATGGATTAACCAATGAATGAATGGATTAACCAATGAATGAATGGATTAACCAATGAATGAATGGATTAACCAATGAATGAATGGATTAGCCAGAGACAATGTGACGGTAAAGCCATACAGGAACCAGGGATTTGAAGAGGAAAAATACCCACTGCCTGTGGCAGGAATCGAACTAGGGACCTTCTTGTCAAGAGATCGACGTCTTACCTGTAGACCACACAGTCCACCCGCTTGGGACATACAGTATCGCTCGACCTCGAGGTAATGATCGCAGAACGGTCCATTAACAGCACGAATTTTTCTCTTACTTCTAATCTGATGTTATTAGACTGAAAATGTGAATATTAAAGCATTATCTCCATCCTGTAATTATATATGAAGCAGAAGCATGGACATTAAATAGAATCAGAAAATAAGATTTCAGCTCGCAAGTTTAATGGAAAAAATGCGATGAGCAGTGGCTCGAACAAATAATGACATTTTGAAAAAGCTATAAAAATAATGAATTGCTAAAATGCATTTCGGGTAAATCTAATGAAGCATTTTTGCCGTACATGTTTATGTATATCTCTATCTTCACTTCCTCTTAAACACTTTCAAGGCGCTGAGGAAGATACAACGTTCTAGTTCTTGTCATTCTTGCAACCTCAACCATTGTCATATGATGTTGTTGTAGCGTTTCTCACATGTTTTCAGTCCATCTTTCTCTGGACCTACAATTCTCTTCCTTCATCACATATTTAATATATGTTTAATATAGAATATCTTGTTCAAGATGGCGGTGTAAACAACATGGTTCAAAAGAGGTGTGTGTATAAAGTTATTTCGACCAGTGAGTTTATATTCTTCTTCTACCTTTCAGCTCCCTGTGGAGCATAGGTCTTCAACAAATACTTTCCAAGCTATTCTGTTTCTTGACATTCTTTTAAGATCGTTCCATGTCTTCCCCATCATCTTCATCTCTGCTTCTACCTATCCTCTTCAAGAATTCCTTGGTCTTCCTCTTTGTCTTTTTCCCTGGGGATTCCAAAAAGGGCCTATTGTGTAATACTCTCAGTTGGCTTCCGCAGTGTGTGTCCTATCCAGCCCCATCGTCCTCGCTGTATCTATTTATCCACTGGTATTTGACTGTATTGTGTAATACTCTCAGTTGGCTTCCGCAGTGTGTGTCCTATCCAGCCCCATCGTCCTCGCTGTATCTATTTATCCACTGGTATTTGACTGGTACAATTCCATAATTCTATGTTAGTGATTTTGTCCTGCCATTTCCATCCTTTTATTCTGCGTAAGGATCCATTAATGAAAGTCTGTATCTTCATGATTGACATTTTAGTGTTTTTATTGCGAGATCAATTTGTTCAGTGTAAGGATAATTCTATAGCCCAAACAAAGCAATAAAAGAATCATACTGTTCAATTATTCAACTAAAAGAATCATATGGAGATAATATGCCTAAGGATGTAAAAAGAACAT
This sequence comes from Megaustenia siamemsis, assembly GCA_032433765.1. Lineage (NCBI taxonomy): Eukaryota > Metazoa > Mollusca > Gastropoda > Stylommatophora > Ariophantidae > Megaustenia > Megaustenia siamemsis. Next base: position 51,855,939 of record JAVIAB010000092.1, read on the forward strand.
ATTTTGAAAGTCATTTCTGACGAAAAGAAATATACAAAATAGATAGGCCCTAATGTGGAGAGAGACCAAGACTAAAACGGATAACATTAAGAGGCGGCCAGCAAAACTATTCATACAGTGTGTATTCAGATAAGAAACAAGATTAGAACTGTATCTATGTCAGAAAATCACAACGTGACACATGTCGTTTACTTAGTTATATGAAGCAAACACACAAATAATTATCAAAGCAAACGACATATGTTGTTCGTCACGCTGTCAACTCTTCACGTGAAATTGTAAACAGCGAAAGAGGAGAATTGTCAACGAAAAAATAATAACCCAAAACAGAAAAATGGATAATTAAATTAACGACGGGGTTATTAGTTTTCCAAATCTGCTTCGGAAATATCGAGCTGGCGAAACTAAAAATATAAAATATTTGAGGTTAAGGAACCATTGTTGTCTACATGACATGTCCATGAATACATGCTCTTGCTTATTTCATTTGTTACGGTTAGTCGAAGGCTCCGGTATCACCGTAAACAAATTAAAATGCATAATTGCTCAACCACCCGTGCCAATGAAATCATCCGAGAATTAAAAACTCATCTCATTGAAGGATCCAAACAAAGATAGGCAGCCTAACTCTCCATCATAGCAGCTACAGCGCACGCCAAAAGACATAATGCCAAGCTGCACCGAAAGTGAACGCAGCTGAACT